>CADEBD010000314.1:17430101-17762799 GCA_902825455.1 Arctia plantaginis | reverse complement strand
CACCCCACAAAGGCAACCCTGAGGGCCACGGCCGGGGTTGCCCAAGTCGTTGAGCGTATCCGGCGGCTGGGTCTCGAGGTGGCTCTGCACAAGTCCGAGGCCCTGTTCTTCCACGGGCTTCGGAGGAAGCCGCCTGAGGGATCTAGCCTCACGGTAGGAGGCACTCGCATCGGCATCGAGCCCTCGATCAGGTATCTGGGGCTCGTACTCGATGGCCGATGGGACTTCAGGATATCATTTCCGAGGTCTGGTCCCCAAGTTGGTTGGGGCAGCGCGTGCGTTGGCGCGGCTGCTGCCCAACATGAAGGGACCCGATGACTCCTGCCGGAGACTCTACTCGGGGGTTGTGCGGTCCATGGCCCTTTACGGGTGCCCAGTATGGGCGGGGGCCCTGAAGGCCAGCAACGTCGCGATACTGCGGCGACCGCAGCGAATGCTGGCCATCAGGGACCATAAGGGGGTACCGCACGATCTCCTTCGAGGCGGCGAGTCTCCTGGCCGGAACTCCACCGTGGGACCTGGAGGCGAGAGCCCTTGCAGCACTGTATCAGTAGCGCAAGGAGGCGCAGGAGTTGGGTCGATACCCCGAGATTCGAGAAATCGATGACCGGAAATCCCAACTCCGCCAGGTCATCATAGGGGAGTGGAGGGAACGACTCGGGCAACCGAGCGCCGGGCACGCCGTCATTGCGGCGGTAAGACCCGTTATGGAGGATTGGCTCGAGAGGCGTCACGGGACCCTCTCATACCGATTGACGCAGGTGATCACTGGGAAGGGATGTTTCGGAGATCACCTGTGTCTGATCCGCAAGGAGCCAACGCCTGAGTGCCACCACTGCGATGGCCAGACCGTGGACACGGCTCTCCACACGCTGGCAGAGTGCCCGGCGTGGGTTTGAGCAGAGGGCGAGACCTCGTGGCCGGCCATCGGAGTGGGAGTTCTCTCGCTCGATAGCCTGATTGCGGCTATCGTGCGGAGCGAGAGTGCGTGGAACTCTGCCGTCTCCTTCTGCGAGCAAGTTATGCTCGCGAAGGAGACGGCGGAGCGGGACCGGGAGAGGTTTAGAACTCTCCCGGCCCGCCAGGCCCGGGCACGGGCCAGGCAGCGCAGGCGACTCAGGCGCCGGAGGTCGCAGAACGACCTTCGTCCTCCATAAGCGCAGGCCTGGGGGTGACAGGTGAGGCCATCTGTCACCCTAGCAGAAGCAGGCCGGGGTGGCGGCGAGCGCGTTGCGAAGCGCGCTCGCTTCCAGGGAGCACAGGGAACATGGGGTTCCCACACGGGGCGGGGGTCGTCTACTCGTCTGTAGATGACCCGAGGTATGTCGGGGCACCAGGGCCTTCCTTTCTAGGGTATACCTGGTTCCCCGGCTATTAGTACCCGGCGAAGGCGTGCGGTTTTAGTCGGTTCGAGTCCGACATGCCACCGACAGGTGGTATCCGAGGGGATTTCCGCACGGAAAAAAAAAAAAAAAAAAAAAAAAGGTACATCTAGATTCAAAAGTGAGTATTTAAGGACAAGCTGTTAGTGTACGATCCTGGCTACTTGGTTGTACCTGTGCAAATATTATATATATTAATTGTTGCCTTTCTATGTTGCCTACCTTTTCCGCATGTTAAAGTATCAATTTTCCTATCTAATCCCTAAAGTGCGCGGTTGCCCGCTTGGGCCCCTTTTATTGTTGATAGGATGGAGAATCACTCCGGATTTCCGTATGTGGTGTATCCTCTAAAAACCACCTACGAACCATGTGATTTCAGGTCCTCCCCAAATCAACACCACGCCTAACGAGGTCCTATCAAGGGGGAAGCTGCAAACTTCCCCAACACCCTCGTTTATTACGTAAGTTTGACTGAAGTTAAGAACTTCTGAGACAAAAGCGATGCTAGTACAGACCCGTATTGTCCCTATCTTGGATTATGGTGATTTATACTACCTGAATGCAGATCTCCTCAATAATAATATGATTATGACTTATGATTATGCCTTCTGAATAACTGCATTCGATTCGTCTTTAACCTTTACAAATACGACCATGTTTCCTCATCTCGTCGCGAATTGTACTGGCTCACGATTTGTCAGCGCCGCCAGCTGAACGCCTTCACTTCCCTCTATTCTATTCTCAACTCACCTATTTCCTCTACCTACCTGATATCCTCATTCCAATTTCTATGCTCCAATCACAACAGAACCCTTCGTTCCTCAAACAATCTACTTCTGTTATGCCCCACTCATATTTCCGCATGTGTTCACTTTCTGTTCCTAATCTAATCTGTCCTCCTTTGGAACGCTCTATCACTCGAAATCAGGACAGCGACGAAAGTCCGAGCTTGAATTCTCGACATTAGCAGATTCATCACATCCTTTAAGTTTTATATATTCTATTATGTGTATATATGTATATGTATGTACGAGTATGTAACTCAACAAGTATATATGTATGTGTATTTCAGTATGTATGTATATTTGTCACACTGTTTCTGTCCATTTCTTAATTATTATTATCTTGTTAACACAAAAAACTTAATATCTAGTGCACCTACTCAGACATGTCCCCACCACCCAAAGATAGACTAGGAGATAATGCCAACGGCATTAAGTCCGCCATTATACAATCAATTTTAATTTGTGCAAAAAAAAAAATTACAAAATATAGGCGTGCTAATAACTAAATAAAATATAATATAAGCGTGCTAATAATAACTAATAAATAAAAACAATATCCCCGTATATCTGTGTGGTATAACATCTTGCAACCGACTACAATTTAAATAATTTATCTCATTATACACCTGCCACACACAAATCTCTGCATCACGACAAGGTTGACTGGAAGAAAATGCCTATGGCATTAAGTCTGCCTTATGCAATGTATTTTCAGGAAGTATAAATAAATAAATAACTAACTACTCCTTCGGGAATATATGCTTAGTTTTAATAAATGTAGTCTAAAAAACTCCTAGCTACAACTATTACAGAATAATTAAATATTTTATTGCAGAGAGCTACGGATTATTATTAATAAAAATTTGTATCCAAAAACAATTATATTATTATAGGTCGAGTACTGGGTGCAAATAATCTCTCAGAATTTATGTTTATGATAAACTTCCTTTAAAACCGTTTCAAGAATTTCATAAAACACATTATGATTACCGGTCCACCTCCGGTCGTAATTTTGCTCGTTGATTTAAACAACAATAAAGCCGTCTGATCAAACCGAATGCATTTATAACATATATCACAATGTCATTAACCTATATATTGATCGATATGTGGCACAAAGTTTTTTTTTAATCCATTAACGATTTGGAAAGGTGTTTTCTTAAATTTTATGAGTCGTTGAAGTGTATTTATTTCCTGTCATTTAATGGCATTGATTGATTTTAAATGTTGTAAGAAATCTTTACGTACAACCATAATTTGCTATAAAGTAATTTCTTACCAAGAAATATTTTTCATATAACAGACTCGGTGAGTAAGTTCGAAATTAAATTTAATTTTAATTTTAAATATTATAATTTTAAATATTATAAAGCTGTAATGGATTTTTCTTCGAAACAGTTTTGGTAGATTTTTTGGTTCAGAATGAATAACAATGATGTATTAAAGAGATATGCGTACCTTACTTTTTAGTTAAATAATTTTGCGTTCTAAGTTTTATTAGCTAACTTTAACTTTTAATATTTTATGATAATAACCCTTTTTATTATTTATTGTAAAAGTTACGAAAGACTTGTTAAGTTAAGCTGTTTGGAATGTATTAAGAAGTTTAACTAAAAATTGAAGACCTCATAATAATAATACTGTTATACAGTTTTTTAGGTTAGGGAGCGTATTCGTTACAAACTCTGTCTCGCAGAGAACCACCTAATTTAGACGCCTTTAAGGCCTATTGACGTCACTGTCGAAACCTTTCTAGTTCAGAAACTTGATCACGTATTAAAGTAATAGATAGACGTATCTATATTGCACATAAAACAGTAGGATATAATTTTTTAGCTTTTTTTAGCTTTTTTTATCTAGTTTTTAGTGTTTTCTATTTGGAGATAACTTTTGCAAATTAATACGATACTAGGTATTCACATACCTACTTATAGATTCAAAGCAGAAGAGACATGATAAATAATAAAAACACAAAGACAAACTAAATATTAGTATCAAGAATGTCTCCATTCACGAAAAGCTATATTGTTATTTCACTGGCTCTTTGACAATGCCATCCACAGAAGTACTGCTTATACGAGTTGAAGTACGAGTGGTAAAGATTTCTGTAAAATCCGTAAACCGCATCAAATACTGAGATTCTAGATTTCTTAGTATTGTTATTTAGTTCATATTATGACATCTGAATGTAAACATTAATTTCTAATATTTCATTCCCTAAGTGTGCAAACTGGATATTTATTCTTAATATGTGATTGCCAGACACGATATATGGTTGTTTGTTTGGCCTATTTCTTCATCAACAGCCTTTAACAATCCACTACTGGACATAAGCCTCTCCTTAGAAAAGAGGTTTTGGCCTATTTCTTACTAAATAGTTAAAATAAAGAATAAGCATTATAATGTTTTATCCATATATAGTTATACATATTAGAGAATAATTTGAAAGCAGTTTTTGAAAACATAACTCTCAGTAGCTTTTCGTTATATCGCTCACATACAAATCTCCAAATAAATTCCTTTTTTAGTTTGCTTTAATTACTTTCGTTAGAAAATCTCTAAATATTCACATCTTAAGTAGGTTTTTATCTTTTTTTAAATATCTCGCACATCTCACACGCGGCCGTCTGATCCCAAACTAGGCAGAGCCTGTACTATGGTAATCAGACTGCTGATAAACATACTTTCATTTAATTTATTCTTCGTTGCTCAAATTCGTTTATGTAAAATTATTTGTACAATAAAATTTTAAACACAAAGGCGAGCTTAAAAAAAACTTGAGTTTTCTTCCAACAAACCTTTAGAGGATAGTAAAGATAAGAAGAAAAAGGTATATAATTCAAACACATATAAACATAAATACAGATAAACTTAATAAAACGGCCTAAGTGTATTTAAACAAGTAACTACTGCATCTGAGAAAAATGATTTTCCAAGTCATAACATTTCTTCAAGCGTTTGAAATAAAATTGTTCAAAAAAATAGTAGTTCAACATACGCTGAGAACATAAAACTTCAAACTTCACATAGGCTCTACATATTAAATAAATAAATTAACAAACATTCATTCTTTATCTAATCGTGAATCTAAAATTTTATTAAAGAATTGTTTGCTTGGTATAGGCTATGACCTAACTGAAAAGTTATTACTATAAAAGACAAAAGACTCACCATAAACACGTATCCTACCATTATATACTCATACTTACATACCATACACACCACAAACTCACAGCACACACCACACTATGCACTTTCTTCACACATTAATATTCGTCTCTCTTCACCTATTTGCATAAGATTTTTGTATTTCTCATAATGGGAGAAGACACTGACTTCTGTAATAGGCCAGAAGCATAGCTCAGGAGTCAGGGACTTCACATATTGGTGTACTTTTTATGTGAATAAATTTAAAAATATATATTATGCTGTGGATCTTAATTTTTCGAAGCAAATGTTTTTTTAGTACTTAACCTGCGGGTTACCCCCTTTTTTTCTTTTTTTTTTTTTTCGTGCGTAAATCCCCTCGGATACCACCTGTCGGTGGCATGTCGGACTCGAACCGACTAAAACCGCACGCCGTCTCGGGTACTAATAGCCGGGGAACCAGGTATACCCGAGAAAGGAAGTAACCCGCCTGCGCCAAAGTCAATTTCTATAACGCTATCGCAACTGTACATCTACAATAAAATCTGTTTCTGAAATTGCATATAAATATCATGTTATATTTCAGTATTGTTATCCTCATAAAACAAACCTACAGGTACCCTGTTGTTTCCAAAAACAAAATATAGTGATATGTGCACTTATAAAGTAACGGCTGTCTATGTTAGGTAATTGAGATTGATCAGTTCTTGTGCTGAAGTCAGTAATCCAGTGCCATCATAAAAGACTGCAATAAAACCGCCCAAGTACTGAGAGGTCGCGGTCAATGAAATAAATAATCTTTATTAAATTTTGGAGTATGTGATATCAGATACCCTTGGGAGTCTTGGTCTTATGATGATCATAGCGTAATTTGAATCTAAAAACTTCGTAGATCTAGAGCTATTTCTTTATTTCAGCTACTGGACGTTGAGTGCTGAATATATGCTTCAGTCAAACAATACTGCCACTGGCTGTTGGACATCAAAAATAATTCTTTCATAAAAGCAGTTGATTGTCTGACTTTTATGACCTACACTTTTATATATTAAAAGTGTTCAATTTATAGAATTTAGTAATAAAACTGAATATATCGAAAGATTGCTAAACAGATTATAAGTATTTTATTCAAGTGACGATTTGCGCAAGATGGCTGGCAGGAGCTGCATGCGAGAAGCCCAAAATTGATCTAAGTGGCGTGCAATGGGAGAGGCCTATGTCCAGCAGTGGACTGCGATAGGCTGATGATGATGAACATTCCTTTTCCAATAGCAACCATTTAAATTTGTATTTAAAAATACTGCTCACTCAAATGCTTAAGTATTTTTCTCCAGAAATAGTATGACCGACGTGAGATATACACATACAATAAAAAAGCGATAGTGATTAAGAATGAAATTTATCACAACAAAATACATATATTTCAAATCGCCGTCGCTACCGCTTTTACCCTTAAGTCACCGTTTACGACTTAAATATGCCTTACCTTTTACGGCGCGTAGGTGTGAAACTCTTTATGCCCAATCAAATCACAATAAAAGCAGCACTTGCCATACTCATATCATAGGCAATAACTTTTAATAAAGGAGTCGTTTGTCAGCTGTATTTTTTTTGTCAGATAGACGGCAGAGTGCATCGTAAAAACCCTCAACACCCAAGTCATGGCAGGGACGGACTAGAGATTACGTTGGTGATAATTAGGCACTCAATATCCGTTAGTGTGGTCATCAAACACTGACGATTTTAGAACCTTTTTAGTCTGAACCGTAGCATAGCATAGTATACTCGTAATTCAAGTAAACTATACTGAACTTCACGATGTCTCACTAAGAGCAGAGACATGTACTGATTTACCACATATCACAAACAATGTTACAAACTGGGACACTTCCTTGCAACAGCCATCACGAGTTACTGATTTATAACGCAGACTTGCCAGAGTTATAATTTATGTAAGCCAACCCAATAGACTGAATAAGCCTTTTCTTTAAATTTCTTATTACCTACGTGATTCTTTCAAGGGAATTAATTGCTTTTTTCCTACAAATTTTAATTGTGACCGGTAAACGCGGGCGGGATTAAAAGATGTTTGACCAAATACAAATGTTTCATAGCCCTCATTTTTAGAACAGGCGTAAGTGTATGTACAATAAATCTGATTTCAAACTTAGGCGATCATCACCAATGATCAATTCATGGCCGCTTTTTAGACAAATTGTAATATTCAATTTACTTATTTTAGAAAGCTCACAAGTGCTTATAATTGCCAATTAATAGTGTCTAATACACACTACTACGCTGTTATTAGCTAATTATGACATAGTTACCAAAACCAACATCACTTTACACATACATATATACGTGGACATGTAGTAAATTACATTTTATCGACCTTGAGTTTATTCATTTCTTTGTTACGCTTTTACGCCTAAACAACCAAACCAATTCTAAAAATTCTTTTACCACTGGAAAGCTACATTATCAGCGAGTAACATAGGCTCCTTTTTACAGCTATAACCGACATACACGCGGGCGGAGCCGCGCGCAAAAGCTAGTATAATGTAATACGATAATAATATCCTGTATTTACTCAAGTATTAATAAAATTGGATTTATTGAAATAAAGGAATTAAATACGTGACTGGCCTATTGGTGAAGTGGTTTGTAATCCTGACTGCTGGGCTAAGAGGTAGTGAGTTCGGTTCCCACCCACTCACACACCCACAGGACAAATTTTGTGGGATGAGATGATCATTTTTTTTTCTATAACATGTAATATTTTTAGAAATATATTAGTATGTTTGTTTAGAAGTATACGTGCCCGGTTGACGGCAATATACTTACTCTTTATTACGTCATCATCATCATCATCAACAGCCATTAATAGTCCACTGCTGGACATAGGCCTCTCCTCAGAAAGGAGGTTTTGGCCTACGTTATTACGTCAGCTAGAATAAAATTATATTCTGTAAAATGTGGGAGTACGTGCCCAAGTGTGAAGACAAATGTTAAAATCTTAAAATGTTTTTAACTGTGTTCTCATGGAAGTCCTGAAGCATCTTACTATGAGAATATATATATCTTTAAACCTTAAAAGATCACGATTCAAAATTTGTCTTGCTAGACTTTTAATGTTAGAATGTCAGGGTATGATTAGTTAAGGTGAGAGGAGCACAAACACATTAATTGTAAAGATCATTGTGACACTCTAAAGTAACAATAAATATATGTAAATAATAAGACTAAAAGATGAAAATAAAAGAAATTAAAAAAACACTCTCTTTGAGAACAAATTTAGGAAATCGTCGTCTGTCTCTTTACTTACGTGCTCTTAGATTTCTTGTGATCCACGTATTTTCAGACCAATGACTATTGCCTTTACCCGTTAGGAAATTAATACTATACCGTAGAATCCAATTAGCGTAGCTCCAATTACGTGTATAGAAAATAATAGTCATATAGATAACAGATCAATATATGAACCACTATAATTATACAGACGTGACAGCACTTGATGCGATCGAAGGACGAATTAATCCGGAGGTTGACAGACAACTCAAATTAGCTCCTCTTTATAAAACGTAAAACGTCATTATTTTACTGGAATTCTACAAGTCGTATGCAATAAACGTTCTGTAGAAATGTGTGTGGAATAATGAATTACGATGACACATCTCACTATTGCCAAAATTACATTTTGTTTAACAATTTAGAAAAATCCGGACTTGTGCGAGTCGGACTCGCCCACCGGGGATTCCCTACAAATTTGTAGGTACATAATATAAATAGTTATTAAGTTTGACTTTTTCACAGCTTCAAGGGACTGTAAAACTGAGTATGTGGTTTTAATTTTAACTTGATGCTTCGACGCGATACCGAGACAAAAGGTCTTGACAGACAGACAGACGGACATTAAAGTGATCCTATAAGGGTTCCGTTACAAAATTTTGAGGTACGGAATCCCAAAAATAATGAGAAACTGGAAAACGGCAACAAAAATACTTCTTCATAGTTTTATATTACATTTGATATTGTTTTTTATTATTTGTTATGCAGTTAGTTTCAGCAGAATTTGCACACCAATATAATGAGATGAATTGTTTCCGGGGTCTTTTAACCGACGTACATATGTATGTACACTCACTTACGCCTACATATTCCAAAAAAGTGGGCGTTTATACCTCACCCACATTTTTTCCGACTCTAATTTTAGTCTCACTTACGTAAAGTGCCTGTTTCATGGCAATAATGTTACCCTTATACTATTGCAATCAAACGGGCACTTTAAGAATTAGATGGGTAAAAAAGGAATGTACATAAGATGGAAGGCAATGGTAGAAACACGATTATTCCTAAGGAAATATCAAGAAGAGAATCCAAGGAGGTCAAGATGACTGTTACTGGAAAGGTCTAGTCCTCTAACCGAAGACCTCAATACGACAATAAACACTTATCTGTCGCAAGACAAAAAGTAAGTTTTCTGCAGTTTTTGGGGGAACTCCCACCACCGCCCATGGACACCTGCATTTCAAGAGACACCAAATGCATTACCGTTTTTTAGTTCCTTTCCACCAGAATCAGAGGGCGGAGCAGTTCAGGCTTCGATAACCGCACTCATTCGGAGAAATACAACGAAAAAAACTGCTTAACACTGGTTTTCTGTAAAGCTGTCACTCTAGTCGAGTCTGGGCCATATGCGCTCTATAAGGCTCTTCCACGATAAAGTGATATACGTAATTTTTTTTATTCCATCTAAGGTATAATAAAAAACATAGTGTACTTTACAAAGTCGATGTTTATAAAATATTGTAAACTTAAGCGACAAAAGATTGTCTTATCATAGGCCCTGCGGTACCTATTTCTATTTTCTAAAAGAACAGTCGTAATTATACATTTCTAGTGATTTATTTGACATCAATTTGCCAAATTCCCCTTCAACATTAAATTAAAGCGATGCTTCACCTAATTAGAATGAAATTTGAAGCTGACAGTGATAAACGCCTTTTGGATTAAATCGTTCTCGGATATATGAAGACGTTAGTTTGGATCAATTTCTGAGGATTTTGTTCTGGTATGTCATGGAAAACCAAACATTTTGCAGTTAACTCGCTGAATACGTCACATATCTTTTGTTGAATTACAATTAAAAGATACTGTTTAATCCGTACTTATTATGCTTTACATACACAAACTTTGATGTTTGTTTTTATTTGTAGTAATCTGTATCTTATGTTTTATATAATGCTCTGCCTTTCGCATAAAATAATCGATCTGATCCGACAAAACAAAAAAGACTGATATTTAATAAAGTGAAAAGTTTTATTATTTCGTGTAGCGCGTGTATCCAATTTTAACTCGTCATTTTCACCAACAACTATTAGTCATTATGAACATTATAATAACATGTCACGATTCAATGTGTACGAGTAAAACAATATTGATCAATTAAACTAGTTATATAAAATTTCAATTTTAAGTTAAGAAATAACCAGTATAACTTAAACTATCATTATACGCGTATAGACTTACGTGCAATGACAGCTATATATAAATAAACACATATACTGAGTCCGTTAAGTAGGCGGTTTCTCTGCACGTCTCTATCTACATGACCTTAAATATTGAAACTTTCGCAGTCCTGCATTGGCGATATTTTCTTTAAATGCGAAAATAGAATTCATTACACGTATTAATATGTCATAAATACGACTCCGTCATACGATTATTAATATGTAAAGACGGCAATACGTGATCGTAGCTTTAGGTGAGTGATGGCCGCTCCCATATTATAAAAACACTTGCGTGTAATTCTAAAACAGCATCGTCATCACGATCTACTATCGGTAGGCTTTTCACTGCTAAAATATATGTTGTAGTAAAAAATTTACAAAGTTGTCAATATTAAAAATATTTTATGTTTCATTGATATCTTTACTAATATTATACAGCTGAAATAACAACAAATATTTTAATAAAATTGAGTATTTTAAGTCTCTACAAAATTATAACAGTTTTATAAAAACAGTTCTGTTCGTTTTGGAGCGTTTTAAGTTTATTTTTTGAGTTAGAACTTTGAGATTAAATAATCGTAAAAACCCTTTAAAAATACTTTATAGCGAAAAGGTAAAGCTTGGTTTTAACCGTTGAAAAGTCATGAAAAACTTTAACAATAAAATGTATAACAGAACAACCTGGATGGAACAACAGATGCTTTAAGGGTGTTTAATACAAAATAATAATAATATTAATAATAATATTCTACCACATACACACAACGCCATCTAGTCCCAAACTAAGCAGAGCTTGTACTATGGGTACTAGACAACTGATATAAATACATATATACTTTTTTTTTTTTGAAAATACCTACATACATATTATACATAGAAACACCCAGACCAAATCAAACATCAAATGTTCATGCACACAAATGTTTGACTTGAGCGGGAATCGAACCCGCGACCTTTGGAATAGCAGTCCGTTACACAAACCACTACGCCATCCGGTCGTCAAATAAAAATACAAATACAAATGAGATAATCAAGTACAATCAAAATCGTTTTATGAAAATGCTTTGATTGTTGTGTGTTTCACATCCTTACGTTTGTCCGATGTAAGCATATTGAACAATAAGAATAAGAAAGAGCTTTAATAAACGTTGATCAACCAGAAACTTATATATCCAATCAGAGGTCCAGTAAATTAGGCGTGTTTAGTGCGAACAAAAAAACGGAATCAGTGACCTTTGTTTGAAGAAAAAAGGAGCAGGCTCTATGCTCAAAGTAATCCGTATCCCTCCCTGTTAATCAAAGCCGTAATACAGAGGGCTTTTCTCACATCAACTTTTATTTGGAACTTTTCTGTTTTTCTTTATTGAAAGTAGCCTTTGTAGTTTGGTGGTAAGTAAACGAATGATATTTGTGTGTTTCGCCCTCTTTTGTAACGACTCACTTTTTTTGGGGTATTTTTTTCTTTTGCGTCTTGTTAAAAGGGTTTATTACTGCTTCTCGGAATAGTTGATCTTTACTTATGCTTTCTGTGATATATTTTGAAAAGTGAATCATTACATTTTTAGTGCAATAAAGGTTATTTACTTAAATACATGTTGTTTATGATATAGTGGGCTAACGGACAAACACACAGGCACCTCATGATAAGTGACTTTTAACAATAAAAATAACCGTCTTAGACCTCGATGTTCCGCTATTTGCGGGATCAATGGGAACTCCGTGGTTCCCACACACGAGGGGGTCATCTAAAAGCCGTAGATGGCCTGGGGTCTGTAGCGGGGATTACCTTCCTGGGGTACACCTGATTCCCTGGCTACTCGTGCCTGGGACGGCGTGCGGTTTTTAGTCAGGTGGTAAAAAAAGAAAGGGCGCGAGAATCACCATTGCATTTTTCATCCGATAAGACTTCTAACACAAACATTTCATTATCTGTGACCGATGTTGCTAGTAAAAAAACGTATTGTGACTATTTTAACCTTAACAAATAAACCACTTGTACTTTACTTTTTTTTATAAGGTCTACTAGCAACCGAAATTACTAGTATTATCGTCAACCCCTCCCGCTAAGCTAAATTGCTTGTGTTAGGAGTGGGTTCACGTCGGTAGTGTACTGGTCAGGATTTGAACCCACGACCTATTGATGGCAAGTCCAACGCTTTAACCACTAGGCTACCGCCGCTTTTATTTAACGCTACTTTAACCTATATGTTTATTGTAGCTATATGTTTGTTGAAGTAGGTTGGTTAGTAAGTTAGGTATTGTAAATGTTCAAACTTTATCGGTCTTAAACTTTTTAGTTCACAGGCACACATGACTCTCCAATTTCATTTGATGCGATGTAATTCAGAAGTGATGTGTGTAATGTCAAGGGGAGCGTTCGAACATTATCGCGAATAAAATGTCGATATGTCTTCGACACTCCTTCATATAAAAGATTTTACGCAGCTCTGCTTTATGGCATTCATGTTTTATTTGTGACGACTTTTTTATACATGTTGACTTTATAATTTACACTAAATGTTACTGATGTGTGTTTTAATGGCTTGTTCACCGATAAAAATAATTTAATTTTTTCTTAGACATCAAACGACATTTCCGATGCTTGTCAGAAACTGAGCTTTAGTTTGCAAGATAAAAAAGCCGAATATGTAGTCGGCTATGTTTTGAAAAAATTTGAGCGTATTAAAAACCTTGTCACATCGTCGTGACTGAAATAGCGCTATTGTCAAAAAGATTCTCAATTGGTGCAGATATGGAACCATTCATATTTAGAATAAAAGCAAAAACCAAGTATTTCCCAAATATCTCCTTTTACGACTAGATAACATTCATTGCAATAGAAGTAAAAAACCTAACCAAACTCTAAATAAGTAGAATAAATTGTCGAACATGCCACGTCAAAATGTCACATCTAATGTGACATGAAGATCTATTACTCCGATATTCAAGGTTGTATAAAATAAGTCTGTAGTTCGTAAAATGTGGTGTCGTTTTATCAGCCTCTAAACCCTGATTATTACTGACAGAGTGAAAGAAATGGTTCTTATATCTCTTATGCTGACGTAACAACCCATAGAAGGCCAATTTTGATGATGGCAATAAATTATTATTGGTCATAATGCCTTTACCGTAGATAGAAGAAAATTAACGGTGAGTAATAACTTGTAATAACTCATTTCTAGGCAACATTATTAAAATACCTGACTTAAGTTCTACTTCCCAAATAATTACATATTTTAATAAAATTATTTTAATAACTTACTTTAATTTTTTTATTTTTATTTATTTATTTATATAGGTACAGATTTTTATTCGCCGTATGCCTTTAGTCTGAAACTTTTGGAAACATTGTATATATGGAAATGTAGCCTTTTGCATACCTCTCCTCTCCCAATTTAAGGCTTAGTCATGTACGAATCTCTATACTTTAGCACACAAATCTTACGCATTCAATCCATCCCCGGTCAGCTCTCTAACAAGATACAAATTTAATCATGATTATAACCACTACATCATTTCAGCAATAGTCTTAATTTTAATAAACATTAGTATTATTTACATCTAAATGTCTTCAGCATTCTAAATATAAATACTTATACGTACTTGTTGGTATCTGGTTAGCCTCAATCTGCAAAGAAAACAGATAATTTCAGTAAACATATTTGTTATTACTATAAATAAATGGACAAGGTCATAACATACAGCTCATTATATTTTGAATGTTTATTATCGTTTTTGTGATACAGAGTTGGTAAACATTCAGCTACAAACTGCCGGCTTTATAAAAGAACCGAAGCCCCAAACCCTCCTGACTGTAGTAGTCACTTACCATCAAGTGGCCGTCTGCTCATTTGTACACTCTACCTTAAAAAGGAGTCTTCGAAATTTCAGAGGTTACCCGGAAAAATGGTACAGATTAACGTTATTCTGAATATATGTATATATGTAAGTGACTTAACTTGAAAAGTACGCTTCAAAAACTCAAAAACTTCTGCACGGATTGAACTCAAATTTTGACACGATTTACAACCCACACCAAAGATATTTTTTATCTGCTTTTCGTGTCAGTTTGATACTCGTTTCTCATCAATACAAGCACAATATGCTACAGCGAAGCATGTCAGGGTACAGTTTTTTCGTAAATTCGCAAGTAAAAATATGTCACAGGTAAATGCCAAAACTTTTATTGGGTTCCACTACCGCTTTTTATTTACCATTCGTATGTATTCATTTCATAATTCAATTCCGATCCGTTAGCGAAGCCGGAATTTTTATATCCGCAGTAGCCAACGCAAGTATTGCCAACTCAAATTTCTGATAAATACTATTCTTTTTACATATTCTTATTACTTTAAAAAAGTCATAAAAAGTATAAATGCTTAGTGCTAGAATACACTTAGAAGTTTATTTGATTTGATCACAAATTGGATGCGCATATAATTAAACTAGTGATAATAAATCCTCATACATTTACAACTTAACTAACTTGACTTCAAAGTAAAATCAAAACAAAACTGAGACAGTTGAAAGTGCTTTCTTTCAGCAAATTAAAATTTATCTATCTTTGACAAGGTTGAACGTAACTTAATACTAATTACTATCGTTTGCTGATAAATTGCGCAGTACTCAAGGTTCGCTTCAGAAGTATCTTTAATTATAGGGTAGTATAGTACTTTATACCAGGACGTGATCACTGCAATTTGGCAACTGATGATCTAGAATATTAAGGATGAATTTATCTGCTGTAGTGGTTCTTAATAGTCTAACACTCTAACATATCACCGAGACGATTAAATAAAATAAACAATCAGACGCTTTCTAAACTGACGGGCCTGCTGATCTAGTGGTTAGTAACCCTGACTGTTAATACGTAGGTCGTGGGTTCGATACCCACCTAGGACAAATAATTGTATGAGCGCGATCATTTGTTCTGTGTCTATGTGTAACTTATCTAGAATATTTATGTATTTAATATAAGTATGTTTTTCAGCAGTCTGGTTATCGTAGGACAAGCTCTGCCTAGTCTGCCTAGTTTGGGATCAGACTACCGTGTGTGAGATGCGTAAAGTAGTCCTTATCATTATTTCGTTTCAAAATTTAAAAAAAATCATAATCAAATGTCACCAAGTAACCTAACATAAAGTAGCAACTAGCTATAATATCTGATTACCCCATTAGAGCAAGATGTCAAAAGTCATGGCAGTTCACTATCACAATGTCAATGTCATAGTTCACAAACACGCGCCTTTCCCAGGTGTTTTGAATTATTACCATCATATATTGAAATTTAGCTTCGCTGGGGAATACGATAGGACAATGTATCTCAACCTTTTAGGGGGTCAAAACTTCTAATATGAAACGTATCAATAGAGAGTTATACTAAGTTCAGTTAAAACATGTTGTATTTTGAATGAAAAAAAAAGATTTACAGAGAATAAAATTAATAAATCATAATAAAAAACTAAAACTGGACTCCGCCAAAGCTAACATAATGAAAAATGGAGAACATGATCAAACAGAGACTTACACATTTTCATGTGTACTATTAACTTACTACTGTTTCATGGTGTTTGATTGGCTATTGGTGTACTTGGTTTAAATCATATTTTGGGACAATTATGATTCCGCTGGTATGCAAGGTTTTCATATATTATTATTGTTTACGACTGCTGTCTAAAGAGAGGCTTTACATCTTGTGAGTAAAAAGTGAAATGTTGTGGATTGTTTTGGTGTCCTTTTTAAGCGTCAACGTAATATTTGAGAGCATTTAAAATGTTTACTGGTAAAATAATTTAACATTATATTTTCAACGGCTTCAAAGGTTGAGCTTCTGGAGCGGGAATGAAAGATTATATGAATTTTTCATTGTGCAACGCGTGTCCGTAGGAACGGAATATCACGCCAACTGAGACACGTGTTCAGACTACATTCTTTTTGTTATTATATGAAAGTTAATTCGTGCTTACAAGATTGATCAAAAATTAATGGCGTGTAGATGTTTTGAAACATACACGTGAACAAAGAAGAAGAGTAATTATAGACTTGTCTAAATAAATGTTAGCCCTTTTAAGAGCAAGCATTTATTTGTCATTTGTGACATGACAGGATGAATATGAATTGTTAAAAATGCAATTATTAAAAAGTTGATTCAGTTTATTAAGAAACCAAAGTAGCCATGCCGATTGAAACAAAAAAAAAATCAGCCATTAAATTATTCGCAATATGTGAATATTTTGATAAGAGTTGTGTATTTGTATCAGACTCAACAGTTAGTTTTTCATTCAGACACTGTTTGAAAAAGGAAATCTTTCAATAATAATAACTAACACTGGTGCTATCTATTATGTTCAATTTTTTTTTAGTTCTTATAAAAGTGCTATGGATTTCTACGTAAGACCTGTTGGCCTAGTTTTTTATTGTTTCTCATTCGAGATTTCTATGGCTCACCGAGTCGTTCAAACTATCTACAAATTGCCTGTCAATAGAAATTTTAATCGTCCGCATATAACTGATAGTCACACTTAAAGTTTATGAGTTATGAAATTAATAAAACGAGCTTTTCTTGATCTTAAATGAATTTAAACGTTGTGTGATCTTACTAAAAATGATAAATTGTAAAAAACTTTGACCTACTTTTTGACAAATAAATTTAACTAGGTTTGTCATACATATCCAATATATGGGGCCAAGAGATATAACACATTCTTTTCTCAAAATAAACACATATTTTTCATAATATTGTCTTTCCGACATTCATTATTTCTGACTTCACAGGTTCGTAAATCTACTAGTTCGGTAATGAGATGTCGTCAATTCATTCACTATTTTCCTTGAAATCGGTTAGTTTACTGTTGTTCTAATATTAACGTATTTTTTGTAGTGTTGTAGTATTGATTCAAAATGATTTTGCTTTTTGTCTGACTTTGTTTCTACATTAAACCACTATACAGTTACATAGAAGCATTTAAAAATACAACTTATTTGTTCATCACACACTTTAGATATAATTTTAAATCCTTAAGACTATTCTATTACGAAACAATATAATAAAGATACTGTTAAAAAAATTAAAGCTTAATATGTTCAATCGTTCATATATCACTCGTTAACATGTATTTACTAAAATAATGTTAGTCAAACCGACGTTTTGTTCCGTCTTTAAGTTATTTAACATATTTACAATGAAATACTATTTCATATTGTTATTCAACTTAACTTTTTTTTTGTTAGAGGGGGTAGCAGATGGGTCACCTGATGGAAAGTGACCATCGCCGCCCATTATCGTCTGCAACTCAGGAGTTACTAACGCGTTGCCGGCTCTTTACGAAGGAGTACGCTCTTTTCTTGAAGGTTTGAAGGTCGAATCGGTCCGGAAATACCGCAGGCGATAACCCGATAATGTAATATGAGTACTGTTAATTATAGTAAAATTATGAAAAAAAATATATAAATTATTAAATCAAGCTAATAATTAAATTAATCATGTAAGGAACATGTGAGTAAAATTTATTTCAAGGTGTTCTTTATAAACTTTAAAAGACAATCTGAAACATTCTAATAATTTCAATAACAAATAGTTCCGTCTGCGACCTAACCGGGATTCGTGTTTGAAAATAGAACGTAGTTTTTATTTTTGGCGGCCATTTTTTATTTATCTACTCTGTATCGCTCGTAAAGATATTACTGCCCTATTTAAAATGTTCAACTCTATTTCACTGCCGCATTATTTTTTATTTATTTCAGTTTTTAAATAATGCCGTGTTTGATTATTTTAATATTTGTGAATGGATTTATTATAAATACTAAATAAGAAAAATTGCTTATTAATGATATTTAAATTATAAAATTGCTAGATGAAAGAAATATCTGAAATCAAAGTAAACATATTTATTCCTTTTTTTTAAGTAGATATATGTCTTAAAGTTTATCATTGTCTTCATTGCATGTTTAAATTAATGTGTTTGAAAATGAATCTTATTGTTGGAGGCATTCGATAATTTATTAGCCTTCCAATGACAAAATGAAACGGAACATGTTTTAACTAAAGAACTGATAAATTACATCTGTGTTTATTTTCAAAAAAAAATATTTATTATGTTTAACGTTAGGTTATTGAGTATCGTATTAACATAATAGGTAGAACTTTCTTACGAGAGAAAATCAGCCAAGAAGGATGCACATCTGACCTGTACATTGTATATACCTACATATGTCCACATAGATACTTTTAGCAGTAGAAACGGAATTTGTAATACATTCTTAAATCTTATTGTAATATGGTTCAATTAATGCTTTTGAGTTATTTGATAAGTATGGAGTTGTTTTTACTATGTATAAGAACACCTCCATTGTATTGCAATAGTCTAGAGAAAAATTATTTATCCTCCAAAAGCACCCCATGCAACATAGGATAATAGTTATAGACATTTTAATAAATTAAAGGGCTTATTTACAATTCAATATACTTATAAAATTTGCGTAATATTATTATTTTAATTAAATTATTAATTAATAATAAAAAGGTAATAAGTTTCTGTAAGACCCGACTGAAAGTCGTCTAGATACTTAAATACAATTTGTTTTACAAGTAGCGATTAACAACTTATAAATTTAGAATATATTTATGTAAAAGCGTTTAGATTAACATGATTACATTTTTAATTAAAGCTTTCTATGATTAATTAATTATTCGGCCTAAATTGTTTATCAAATTTCACTTGTATATGGAATCATAGAAGATCAACTTTTATAAGTCCCAGAAATCGTGCCATGATATACTATATGATGATCTTACTATGACATATCATGGCATTATATGTCTGTCTGGGGCATCATGGCCACTTAACACGTAGTCGGTCGGTCTACAGTCTTTTTGTATCAAAACGAAAACTTTAGATTTAATGGTCTTCTAGTATTGTAAGCTAAAAAAAAATCTATTAGAAATTTTCAGCTCTTTTTTAATAGCACACATCATGCTCAAGCATGATGTGTGATATTAAAAAAGAGCGATCACGATATTTTTTATGGCAACGGAGTTTTTAAAATTCAAAAATAAACAACACAATAAAAGAGATTATATTGTCAAATAATAAAAACAACTAATAATTACGTATATAACTTTATCGTACAATCTTTTACACACAGGTTTATATATCCGATTGCATATAACCTGCTTAGATACAGACACATCTACATCCTAACAGAGTTGCAGCCAAGCGGTCAAGCCCAAAGGAGTAATCTCTTAGCAATTTATTATCCTCAAAGGACTCTGTTTCCGCTCATTTCTCCTTAATTGTTAATTTATGGTGGTAGCTGCACTTAAGGCTATGTATAACAAATATCTTAAATGTTATGTTTAGGGCATAGATGATACCAGACCGTATGTACATAGAACACCCGTGGTAGATTGATGTGATGAATCCGTGTGGTGACGGATTAAGAATACAGAGTGTCACCACCCCATTCATCCCGTGGGTGTCGTAAGTGCCGACTAAGGGAGAAAACTACGCAGAACAACAGCACTGCAGAGAGAAGGAAAACTTGACACAAACCCCATCTGGCCAGCGTGGTATTGTAGGCCAAAATCTCCTTTCTAAGGAGAGGCTTATGTACGGCAGTGGACTATTATAGGCTGTTGATGTGATGTGTGATGTGACACGTAGAAGTATTTCACGTAAGTGACATAAAACTACCAAAAGTGCACAACGAACAGTATAATTTGTTCATGTGATGCGTAGAAATGACTAAAATGTTGAAAAAGTTGATGGAGATACTAGTAGTAGACAATGAAAGAAAGGATGGATGGACTGTGTAAAAGAAGAAATGAGTATGAGTATAATGGAGTAAGCAGTAAACTGACGAGTGATAGAGGAGAATTGATGATAAAAGGATGATGAATTTATTCTGTGTTGTTATGTATGTATTCGGCAATATACAAGAATGTTACTCTGTATCAACAGTTTCATTATCAGCGCACAGGCTCTCTCTAGTTTGGTATCAGACGGCTGACTGTGGCCGTGGTTGTGTGTGATATGTTTCGGGCATTATTTTTAAATTGTTAGGTTTAACTTCTACTTGCTGTCTTCTATGTTATTCATTTTACTTTTTGTCTTCTTTATTATTCATTATTATTCATAGTTTATAATACACAATTGTGTGTTATAAACTAGAATGTGTACATGCTTTTATTAGAAGGCTCAGTGATGATACTGACTACACGGATAGTGGTTTAAGCGGTCATCTCACCGCCTCCTACAACGTTGAGTGTCGTGGACTCGATTCCCGCATTGGAGAACACTTTGTGTGATCCACAAATTATTGTACTGAGTCGAAATGCTCTTTGTGTCCATTTCATGAATATTTGTAAACTTTACAAACTTATCTTTATACAGGACAAATTGCTAGTGCGAGAGTTGCCTTTCTTTAAAAAAGAGGATAAGAGTCGTTTGGTTCAATTAATAATTAGTAGAAAATATATAAATATCTTTATACTAACCTTTTATAACCTTTTTTGCTAATGAGTAATGACCTGTATCATAGGAGGGCTATTCTGCAAGTGTCACATCCAACGGAGAAATTATTTTTACTACTTGTGTGGGTCGTGATCATTATATTTTATGTCATTGTGGTATTTCATGCAAAATTGATTATTATAATGAAACCAATACATTTTGAAACGTCAGCTGAAATCATATCACCTAGCTCACGAGGCTTTTACGAAACATGTTGAATATTTCCCGGGAATATCTAGATATTAAAATTGATAAATTCGCATATAGGAACGAAGATAATATAATATTTAGTGTCCGTAGGGTTATACAGGTTGTATTAAACGTCCATCAAGATCGGACTGGTTGGACGTGGAAGTGATTGCTGCCTAAGTATCCTAAGTATATAATTGCATTATTATAATAAGATATACTGTTTAAGACAGATAGTTATAGGTAACCGATAGACCTCCTTTTTAAGTTGGCGATAGTTTTATGATTATTGTTTTTTTTTAACATTTTAGATTTGTTTAGCTCAAAAAGTCTATTTATAGTATTGTTGGTGTTATACGGCAATTGATCAATATTTGAACTTCTTGCAATATTAATAGTAAAAATACCAATCTAACTGAACTATCACAGTAATGAATTAAGTATATAATCCCTTTAAACATGCCTGCATGTACAATTTTGTAAAAATCACTTGGAAGGTAGTCTAAGAGTTAGACGTTTTATTCGAGTTATAAATACAATGACATGTACTAAGTTTTAAGGACTGTCAGTGAATTTCATTGATCCGTTCTGTTACAATAGCCTATGGGCACAATATCGCCGTTAGGATTTATTGAACATTTGGATATTGTTCAGAACTAAATATTAATAATCGCTCTAAGTTCAGAACTCTACTAACCTTTATTTCTTTTCAGTGAAACTTTTGACTACATCGATAATAAAGTAGGTCTCTAAGTAAGCTCTACAGTAGGCTTCTTCAGTAGTAGTCCTATTAAGGCGGTTTATTATAACTCTGTTATGTATAAGCATCAAGAAAGGTCAAACGCCATTCGCGTCACAGAGCTATGGGCCAAAACCGTGTAAAGTGTTGCCATCGACACGATAAGTAGAAGAAGAAGAAAAGCTAAAGCTAACTCGTAGTATCATTGTGGCTAATTTCTGCTTTAATTTTTAGGCTGATTTGGGTAAAAAAATTAGAGATGTAAAAATAAGTTCTGTTTTTATTAATAAAACTTTTACGAAAACAAAAACTTCAGAACTTCAAAAAAGAGCGTACTCCTTCCTAAAAGGCCGGCAACGCGTTTTAAAGGTTTAACTTTTTTTTTCGTAAAAGTTTTATTAATAAAAACAGAACTTATGTTTACATCTCTAAATTTTTTTAATCATAGCTTAAAAGGGTCTTGCAAATATTATTAGATATTAAATAAAAAGGGTATAAAAACTATTCTTACTTTAAGGTACAGTATAGTACTTTAATGTACAGCATTCTGCATCTTAGTGAAGATCGCATTTAGGAAAAAACATACAAGTACCCACAGGGATTTTAAATTAACTACGGGCGAATAACACCACTATTGTAGTAAGCATACGCTTATACACTTGTACCGATAAATGACTGCCCACCTAACAACAGACATAGGGGTTATGTTGGTTTAACAAGATTGTTGAAAAGTAAAACATCAAATACTGATTTTCGTGCTTCGTTTTATTATTCAGGTTAAAAATGGCGTAAATAAGCGTAGGCTCAACCCCAGATTAGTAAGCAGATCCGACTTGTGTCGTATCTCAAATCATCACATCACAAAAAATGTGAGTATATCCATATTATCTATTATATAAGATCTCCTTCAAAAGGTGTTGTACTGTCACGTAAACTGAAACCAGCTATTGTTAAAACGATATCATCTTATTCTATTACTTCAGTTATATACAGGGTTACTGGGTAAGTCGACCTAAATACTTTAAGGGGTAAAACTGGGGGTAATACTTTAAGTTGCCATAATTTCTGATAGATTTCACTATGAAATACCATATCCCAAAATAACCATTTTGAAGGTATTGGACTTTAAAGATTTTTTCCAAAAATTGTCGAACGTATATCTTTTATTTTATACTTGTTTTTTTACAGTTTTTGTGTAGTTGATAAATTGATTTTTAATGTCAATTACTTAAATTGTAGTTGACTTAACAAACTGGGCCGAAGTAGATGGTTAATATTATATTATAAAAATATTTATCAACCACACAAAAACAGTTAATAACAGCATAAAATAAATTACATAAGTTCATAAAAAAACGTCCCAGGAAACATAGGGCAAAATTTTAACGATTTTCATAAAAAAAACCTATAAGTCCAATATCTTGAAAATGGTTATTTTTGGGATATGGTATTTCTTAGTAAAATTTATTAGAAATTATGGTAACTACAACCCCTTCAAGTATTTAGGTCAACTTACCCATTAACGCTGTATGATTGCTCATCATAATATATTAGTTTTATTTTGTGAGAAACAGTCTTTGTTAAAATTTTAAGGAATTAGGATAGGGTTTGGATAGGTTAGAAAATCAAGAAGGAAGATACACACATGGTAAGTTCAGCTTATCAAACGCTTGGATAAATTCTTTCTTCGACTGCATTTAACATGCACTCTCATAATGTTTATGCAATATTTATGCAATTACTTCCTCTGAGCCTTTTTCCCAAACTAGGTTGAGGTTGGCTTTGAGTCTACTACGATACTTCAAAACTTCAGTTTTTTTGTGTGGAGTGACTGCCATCAGACGTCCACAACCGAAGTACTACGCGATATCGAACTTCTGAAGAAAAACTGTTGTCGGAATTTTTAGGGCTCCAACTTTGACCGGCATCCTACACGGTTACTCATATGCAAATGTAATATTTATGCAATGAATACATTCAAAATACGAGACTAAAATTACGATGTATTTGAGTTTTTATTTGCTTTACGGGCTAAACACAAGTTAGACAAAAGTGAGCGGGTCCGGTACAAAATTAAGGAACTTTGACTTGTAGTAGTACTTAAACCACGAAATAATTGAATTTAATGTAATTGGGAAATGCCTCGTTACATTATGCTCTCTTCTTCTCTGAAAATGGAGTCAGCTACTTTAATTATAACGAAGTTACAGTCGAAAATACCCTTTTTTTTTTGTTCCTGTGCGGAAATCTCCTCAGATACCACCCACCGGTGGTTATGTCGGACTCGAACCGACCAAAAACCGCACGCCGTCTCGGGTAGTTGCCGGGGAACCAGGTGTACCCTAGGAAGGAAAACCTTGATACCCCGACGTACCTCGGGCCATCTGCTTGCGTAAATGATGTAGTCAAAAAATACCCTAAAAAGCTTTAAAAAAAACAACTGAATGACTGAGCTTTTGTTTTTTTTTTCTACTCGTCTTTCGTCATTTCAAGATTAAATTTGATGAAGAATTTTGATGGTGTATCAAAATCCTACATAAATATAAAAGTTTATCTTAAAATATATTTTTAATTTTATTATATCGTAAACTCTATAATGCTTGTGGTTTCTTCGTCTTCGTTGTTATGTGCTGTTGTATTTTGGATGATAAGGAGGTTTTAACATGATAATTTTATAGCAGTTTTTCTGTTTAGATTAATAATGATGTCTATAAAACATCATATATGAAATTTTTATGCACTAATTAAAGATGTTTGCTTAGTATAATCATTTAATAGGGGCCAAGTACGTCTATTAACGTTACCGTTACACTATATAAACCCCTTTTTTTTTTTTTTTTTTTTTTTTTTTCCGTGCGGAAATCCCCTCGGATACCACCTGTCGGTGGCATGTCGGACTCGAACCGACTAAAACCGCACGCCTTCGCCGGGTACTAATAGCCGGGGAACCAGGTATACCCTAGAAAGGAAGGCCCTGGTGCCCCGACATACCTCGGGTCATCTACAGACGAGTAGACGACCCCCGCCCCGTGTGGGAACCCCATGTTGCCTGTGCTCCCTGGAAGCGAGCGCGCTTCGCAACGCGCTCGCCGCCACCCCGGCTTGCTTCTGCTAGGGTGACAGATGGCCTCACCTGTCACCCCCAGGCCTGCGCTTATGGAGGACGGAGGTCGTTCTGCGACCTCCGGCGCCTGAGTCGCCTGCGCTGCCTGGCCCGTGCCCGGGCCTGGCGGGCCGGGAGAGTTCTAAACCTCTCCCGGTCCCGCTCCGCCGTCTCCTTCGCGAGCATAACTTGCTCGCAGAAGGAGACGGCAGAGTTCCACGCACTCTCGCTCCGCACGATAGCCGCAATCAGGCTATCGAGCGAGAGAACTCCCACTCCGACTATATAAACCCCTGACTTTAAGAATTAAATATAGGAAAATTTGTTGTATATGTTGAAAGAATTAGAAGAGTAAGAAGATAAAGAAAGAAGATGTCAGAGGAGAAGGAAAATATCTCTTTCCTTTTAACACCTTCCTTTTTAATCTCACTCTTCTATTCTGGCTGGAGCGATGTTTTAGCACATATAGACTCATAGAAAACAGTTGTCAAGGACTTCTTTCACTGGGTTTCACCGAGTAAATGAGGTTACCAGAGGAGAGAGAGAGTCAACCTCTTTCACTCCCCTAAGTCTGGGATGGGAGGGACACAAAGTGTGGCAACGTATTGGCTCTTTTGAATTACAGGCGTCCATGGGATGCGGTGGTCACTTATCATCAAATGACCGCTCGTTTGTCCTTATATAAAGAAACGGCTCTTACAAAAGGATTAGAAAGTGTTAGCAGTAGCTCGACCATGACAGGATCGCAAACCTATAACTCAAAGTGGAAGTTGTAGATAAGTACGAACCCTCTAGGATTTTACTCAAAAATACTTTATTCAGATAATTATCATTTTTCATTTTTTTCACTGTTAAACTGGGCAAACAAGCACACGGGTGACTACCGCAACCCATGGACACCTGGAACCCAAGAGTCAAAAGTGCGTTGCCTTCCTTTGAGTCCTCCCTCACAAATAGGAAAAGGGGGGGGGAGGGCTTGAGCTCCGGTTTCCTCACTCACTTGATGAAAAGCAAGGACAGAATTGCTATACACCAGTTTTCTGAGAGACAGTAGTAATCACTCTGTTCGAGCTGGTCCGTTCATGCTGAAGCATAGCTGTTCCACGTGAAAGGTTGTAGTTGGTTTATTATAAACGATTCACCGGACTTTCGTATAGTTAACCTATATATTACTTGTTACATACCTACCTCATCATCATCATCAACAGCCTTTAATAGTTAACTGCCGGACCTAGGCCTCTTCTTAGAAGGGAGGGTTTGGCTTCCTATACCACATGACGGGACGGTCTCTTTGCAGTGCTGTTGTCCTGCGTAGTTTGCTCCCTTAGTCGGCTCTTACACACGACACCCACGGAATTATTAGGGATGATGACAATCTTAAACCGTCATCACACGAAAGTACCTAGATGTAGGTATCTTCTATGTACTTATAAAGCAACAATGTGTAACAAAGTCTTAACACCAAAACATCATTGAAACACTTTCAATGAGAGTATATTCATTGCGCTACATGTATTTTTGTTCAACACAGAGATTAGTTACCTAATCCTTTTGTCCTGAAAGAGCTTCTAGTAAGCCGTGTTCCGCCTAATTAAGTTCGGTCTACCGTTGAAACTTAGGAAAACATCAAGACTGATCTACAAAATTTTCTTGATACGTCAAAGGTAATTTTGCTTAAATTACTCCATTAAATATTTTAACGGCGTATGAAATATGAGGGTTTAGTTTCCACCTTGTCCTTGATGAAATATGGATTAAATAAAGGTGGTTGTAGCAATCTTGGATCCTCGAATCTCGAACCGTAAACATGTAAATAGCAAAACAAGATACCGTCTCTATTGTTGAGGACGCGACAAAATTCCTTTATAAAAGTACTTTTACGACTTTTATAAGCAACAATATCCAAAATTATTTCTCAGGATCGTAGCTATAGAGACAAAGATTTACTTTTGATTTTGTGAGCTTGGCAATGTAGATGACAGCTACATTTTACAAAAGTTATTAGCAAATAACAAAAGCTGGTAACGGATTGGCAATTCAGTAAATTTGATAATAATACACAATGTTAAATAAACCAAGACACTCCCATCTGGCTATTTGATTTCAAACTAGGCAGTTCCTTTACTATGGTAACCAGACTGCTGATAAACATACTCACATATATGTAAATACATGACAGTACAGATAAATTACACCCACACACAAAACAAATGATCGTAATCTTCACACTATTATTCGTCATGGGCGGGAATTGATCCCACAACCTCTGGTTAAGCAGTCAGGGACACTAACCTCTATAACAACAGGGCTGCCAAATTCGCCGAAAATAATGCTTATTACAATAAAATCCACAAGGTAAAAACGGAACCTAAGATTACTTGATTATTAGTATTTCAGCCGTTGGATCAAAGAACTATACAACCTATGCTATGCTTTCATTTCTACCAGTAGTTACATCCTTCTCCTCTAAAATGGAACTCTGTAAACTGATGGCAGTTTAGACATAATACTGATAAAGAGATCTATAGTGAGTCACCTTTAGTATTCCACCGTCAATTCAAAAGGATATAATAACACTATGCTACCATAGGTGTATGCTCTAAAGGACTAAGTTATTGCCCTTAATGTGTTAAATAAATATAATAAATGTGTAACCTCCTACACGTGTTTAGAAATCAGGGTTAATTATCTCTCAGTGAACACCGCCGTGCCGTCATTTCATATGATAAACAAAACACTTCATAGAGGCTATTGATACCATGGGGTTAACGATATTGTCAAATATAAAATGTGTCTGAGAATTGATGTTTTTAATTTGAACGTTTTTTTATGTTTAAGCCTTTAAATTTTTGTATTCCGTTTGTGTTGTTAAAAGTGATTTGCGCGAAATGCTGGAATAAACAAATTCAATCTAAATATCGCATATATCATATAGAGTGCTCCGAGGAATTGTTCGGACTAATACCGGCCGCAACTTTCCGCCACACACGGCAAAAGTTTCATCCCCATCGTTGATGATAGTTAGCGCTCCACTACTGTGCGCTTAGAATATATGTGAGAAACTTTTTGCCTCATACAACAGTTCCGTGTTCCGGACCGATACTTCTACAGATGACTCGTTCATTGATTCACTCGTTCAACAAGAATAAATACATCATAATCAACTAACTCATTTGCATATGAATAAGAAATATTGACCATGATTTTCTGTCTGACTGATCATTTCATAAAATGCGATGGAAATGGGTGTGGATATAGGAGAGGCCTACCAAGCGTAGAGGTGGTCATCATGAAGTTGATTAACATTTGATCAGGTCACTCACAAATAATTTTTCTGGCCTGTATGTACAGTGGATATTCACACATGATGGATTACTGTTCGTCCACGCTCTTTCTCAGTCATGGTGTCTGGTAAACATGTACGACAGAACAGGGTCTCAATTCTGCTATTTTAATGTTATATCAATAGACTGTCGATGAAATGTAATCGGAATAGTTTTGCACTTTTCTTATTCTACTAACTATGTAAGACCAATGGCCTCCCGATGACTTGTCACTAATATAAATGTCGTCGATGTCTTTAGAATAGTTTGGTAAGCGATACATTTTAAATTTGTAAGATTATATATGATGATAAATGATATATTAAATTTTCATGATTTGGCAATGTTGTTGATTTCACCATTGGTGACCTATATCGACAGTCTATTGACACTGTGAATTTATGTTAGTAGAATACCGATATTTTGATCAATGTCAGTGGCATCTCAAGAGCGTGTCAATGGAATGACAGTGAGACACAACATAAAAATAGCAGAATTGAGGCCCAGATCTCCTGGTTATGAATATCCACTTAGTGACATCTGTCACCCTACTAATTGCTTTCAATGCAGTTTAATATCTGTAAAGTTTTTCGCAATCACAGCCGTCTGGTTTTAATTTTTTTAAAGTAGATATTTTCAACGGGTCTAAATCTCGCTTTAGCTTCGACTTTTATTAAAATTCGATACCTATTTAGTGAGACCAATTTCTAAAATCTATCAACAATAGTCGAATAGAATTATATTGGCAAAGTTTATTTTAGTTTCTTTTTTAAATAAGGGAATCATCCAAACGTATCGTATGAAAATACGTATAATACTTATGTTGAGTCAATTTAAAATAAAAAAGCATTATTCGACCACAAACAAACAGACATATCTAATCCCGTGAATGAAAATAACATTTCCCAGAGCAAAAACAGAAGTAAATAACTTATTGTCTTTGTTTTTGAAAATAATAAACTTTCATCTGTTTTTTGGCACATTGCACATTGTTAAAACAGATTTATGCCACTTTCTGTAAAGTATTGTATTTTACTACGATTAATAAATAAATAAAATAAAATTTGAAAATATTTTTTTAGAAAACGTACCAGTCAGTTTTCCAAACGGTAGACAATATTCAACGGCGTTCCTGTCTTACATAGTTTAAAAACTGAATCAAAACATTTCCACAAAATGTAATTGCACTCTTGCACTAAACCTTTCCTTTCAAGTCCCGAAGAATTTACATACACAATATGTACATACATATATATTATGTATAAGATATTCTGAAAATGCAGACGTGGTTAACAAGACGTTCTGATGCAAATACAAGACACGGCATTCTCCGAGGTTAACGACTCAAGACTAAAAATACTTAAGCCATAGTATTCTGAACGATATTTTTAGAATAATGAATTTCTCAGATACGAGTGATAATGAGATTATGTTTTTTGATCTTGTTTTGTTGTCCGGGATTGTTTCAACGTCTCTGGGGATTTCTGACGGCTGTAATAAATATTCTAACTTCATTACAAGATGAAAACAAGTTTTTTTTTTCTATGACTTGATCCTCTTGTCCAAAAAGTACCTTCAGTAAAATAATACTTGATATGATTTATTGTTTATTATTCTTACATATTTATGATGGATTGGTGTACTTCCATATTATTTATATACTTAATAATTTACATTGATACTTGAAACACTTACTTTTAACACTTAATAACATTTCAATAAATACATATATATTGACCTTATTAAAGATAGAATTTCAGCCAAAAAAAATACCTTATGATTTGATAGACTATACAGATAAATGGTAGTTTTTTTTTTTTTGATTATTCATTTCTGTGCAACCAGTTTTTTCTAGTAGTTTTCACAAAATTAATATAAATCACCTACAATTTGTTTTTATTAAGTAAATGAAGACACTTTTATAATAAACAAATTTGGTTTCAGTAAATTCCCATTCCATAAAAAATATATTTTTAATTGACTTGACTCAAGGGACTATAACCTTGTGAATTATGTAACCTGTAAAGTTATAATTCAAAACATTTAAAGTCTCTTTAGTTAGGAAAAAAGTACGAGTTGGTAAAAGCTTTTTCGAGTTACTTTTCACACCATCCCGGTTAGATTAAGCTTAATAATATAAACACCGACCTGCCTAGGTAATACACAGAAAGTTTATTACGTCAGCGTTGTGTTATGTATATTTAGCAAAGTTTTTAGTACACATATTACAGTGAACTTTATCAGAATTGACGCTCTGTGTCCGTGTGATGACGGATTAAGAATACGGAGTGTTACCATCCCTATTCATCCCGTTGGTGTAGTAAAAGCAGACTACGTACGTAAAAGAGGACATCAAGGAAAACTTGAAATAAACCCTGGTCCCAATCCGTTTGGTCAGCGTGTTATAGTAAGCTAAAACCTCCTTTCTAAGGAAAGGCCTATATCCAACAGTGGACTGTTAAAGGCTGTTGATGATGATGACACCAAGTGACTTTTGAATGACATTTGGCAATCTGATAAAAAACAAGCATAATGTTATCCTTTTATGGTCAGTCACCGGAGATCCATCGGAAGCTCTAAGTGATTTTGTAGGTATGTTTGGTTCTCAAAAACAGCCTGTTATCTTAGTTAACTCACCTTACACTATAGTAACCTGCTAGTATTATGGATTGTACAAGATTGTTCGGGAACCTTTTCAACAACATTAGTGTGGGGCGTTGATCTAGCAGTATGTAGACTTACAGCAACGATAGCTATTCTATTTGTATATAACGGGGCAATACGAGTACATGACACTATAGTTGGATTATTGGCTCATTGCGTGAAATGGAAGATGTACATAATAGCAAAGTTTATATTTAATAGTAAAAGGACATTGTAAACTACATTGCCATTTTTTAGTACGATAATATTTTCACTGTAAAATTATTACATATTATTCCCAAAAGCCCAGTTTACAACTAATATAAAAGTAAACTCGTTTGTATTTGAAATTGAACTGAGCGAGTCCTTTTCCAATATATAAAATTGTTGTTTTTTTTTTATTTCATAAATGGCTACAATCTACTTTGTCATCTGCTTTGAAAATTGAAAAATAGATTGTTTGTCACGGTCCATATTCACTAGGGTCCTGTCTGATGTCATTTTTAATACTTGTTTTGCATTATAGTCGCTTACTGCTTCGAGATATTAAATTGTACAATTAAAATGCACTGTTTTCAACGCTACAGCTTTTTACTCTTTCTATTTACTACTTACTACGGTATAAAAACTGATGTTTATAAGGGGCTTGTAAGTTTCAAAGTAGGTCAAATTGATTATAATTACACGTTATTTTCAACATCATACTCATTCCCAAAAAAATACTTAAGACGCTGCAACCAAGTCTCCGATAGGTCATGGCCACCGTTGAATGCAGATGATGTACACTAAAAAAATAAGTATTCTTTTCAGAAGCAGTTCTCCTAAGATATGAACATTTCAGATTCTTTGATACAGGCTCCCTTCCTGCTACGATCAAGTAAGCTTGTTATTATTTATACTGATGATATCGTTATTACACCAATATATTTATATGAACATCAATGGCTTCATTACTTTCCTTTCCATCTCTCACATATTTAATTTGTGACGTCAAAGTTACAAAATAAAGATCAAAATAACCAGACCAAAAGGAATATTGTTCAAATGAAGTAGCAGCTCGTCCATTATCTATATGATAGTTATGTTACCTTGTTATAGTCTAGTACATCTATAAACGTGTGTATCTTGGATTTGCGCCACCTAGATGTTCATAAACATTATTTTTTACTACCAACAAATTAGTTCACTGTGTACCAAAGAATAATTGATTGGTGACCTTTCCGATTCGTTTTCGGTCGATTTGTCAATCGCTTAGGGGATATCACTGCAACCTTAAATTGGTTTTGTTCAAGGTTTTTTTTTCAGTTTGGAAATCAATCGAACGGCGAAATTCAGACTCGGCACTCAAGGTAACATTAATTGAATTATAAGGAACTTTCATGGAATACATTGTCAAGTTAAAAGTATATATGTGATTTCGATTCATCATCATCATCATCATCAGCCTATCGCAGTCCACTGCTGGATATAGGCCTCTCCCATTAAAAACAAAAAAAAATTAAATTGATTAATCATCATTGATTTCGATTAAAACTACGAATTTTTATACACGGCCATTTGATTTCAAATTAAAAACAACGTTTTATGGGAACCAAATACAGAATATTAATATAATTACGTGCACTGGACTGTGTGCTAAGCGCCTGCATTTCGCAAGAAAACACTTTTTTTTCAAATAAGATCAAAGTGAACTACCCTCCCTGAACTAACCGAAACCCAGAACCCCTAGAGTCGGGACTGCTATACGATTAAGCCACAGCCATTTTACTAAAGTAATGGCACAAAGACCTAGTTAGGTTAAATAAGTCAAAGTTAGTGTTTTTCTCCTACAATGATATGAAAGTTAAATAAAATAAAGTACAAAAATATTAGAAACCTGTTTTAATATATTCTTTATTGCGGAAGCTTGTAATTGTCTATAAATAGGGCAAATAAAATAAATAAAAACACAAAATGCTAGCAAATATATCACAAGAATAATTAGAGCACATTTATAAATTCATTATGAAATCGCTTTTAACTTCTAAATACGAATAAGTAATCAGAATGTTTAAAATACGTAGCAGTATTAATAAAGTCATGTAATCTTGTTGGTGAGCAAATAACAGATCTCAAAAGCAAGCTTTTAATAAAATGTTAAGAAGTTCGTAAGATGAAGTAATTTCTCGAATAATAGAACCAGTCACGAACAATTTTCAGCGGACAGTACAGCGCCCCTCTTGGACGTACCGTTAATTGTATCGAGAATACACAAGGCGTGGTGTCCTGTGGTCTTCGTATTGTTACGGTACATGAAGCGATTGCATTTTTTATTTACCAGGTGACTTTTCAAAGGGATATTTCCAGCGTATAATGATTTTGAACGCTTTGTATGTCGTACTTATATGTAATCTAAAAATAGAAAGCAATTTAAGGTATTATTATATTGCTAACTAGCTTTTGCCCACGACTCCGCCCGCGTGTATGAAGGTTATCGCTCTAAATAGTAAGTAAACCATGTTCTTCATCAAGAATCAAACTATCACCATACCAAATTTTAATTAATTCGGTTCAGCGGTTATTGATTCCCCATTCACATATGTATAACTCTATTGAGTTGTTGCCAACAACTCAATAGAGTTCGAGTTACGAGAACTACAAACTGAATTAATCAAAGAAAATAACATGTAGGTATTATACACAGTGGAAACAATAAAACTCATTCGATAAACACAAATTGGCATTGGGAATTTGGTAAACAAGCATAATTCCATGAAGATGGTTTTTTTACCTATTAGAAGAAGGATCTTGAATAAAACTTCAAGTGAAAGTAATGTGATTAGACGCCAAAGATTAACATGCCAAATTCTATACTAGAAATTATATTAACTTACCTTCAGCAAATTACTCAATAAATGGATTTTCTCATTGTTATTGGGAGTACAATAACCTCTTTACAGTTTACTTAAATGTTATAAGTGTATTCTAAAACACAGATTGACTTAAGAACTTTATTATACAGAAAACCTTCAGTTTAACTCATCAAGCTTGTTAAATTTTGAATTTTAATAAGATATTTACTGTATACCTACACTGTATTACACAATGTCAACTAAGTGCTAAAATTTGCTATAGTTATAAGAACAATTTATTATTGGTACTTAAGACCTCTTGTAATGAACAAATAATTTTAATAGTATTTCATACTTTGACACTGTGACTATTAGGACGCGAAACACTGTTCAGTCACATTAACGTAATCGTAAATCTAAACTAGTATAAAGTGAAATTAGTAAAATATTTTTATTACAATGTCTTTTTGAGATCTTGTGAGTATTGTAACCCATACTTCAATACTTAAATAATAAATTTAATAGTGTTTTTGTTTGTTACGCTTTCAAGCCTAAACCACTGAACTGATTTTAATCATTCTTTCACCAATGGGAAAGCTACATTATCCGCTTATAAAAGTAGCCTATGTTACTCGCTAGTATCATAGGCTAATTTTTACCGCGATGACCAACATACACGCGGGCGGAGCCGCCGGCAAAAGCTAGTCCATTAATAATATCATTTGAGAGTATATAGCCAGATATTGCTTATACAGGTCAAGATCACATACCCACAGTTGTCGGTACGTTCCCTCTTATCGAAGTCATAAAGTAAGACATCTCGCAAATTCTTAACGTTCTTATAACGAAACTCAGATTCAAACATAGAGGTTGGATGTTATTTTTTCCAAAATTCTCAAGAATTTGTAATAGCAACATTCGCTCTCATTCTCAATTATTTTATGAAACCTAATCTGATAGCAACGTCATTTTAGAGTTACGAAACGATAAAACGTAACAAAGCCATACGTATAAAAAAAGTTGAAGTTAGTGACGTGAACTGTGACACAAAACTTCGGATCTTTGGGGAAATCTAAGTATATAAGTAATACATTTCAACAATATTGTTCTAAAAGATTACTTTTAGTTTCTCAAAGTTTTTTCCATTTATATTTAGAACTTTTTTAGTTATTCTCTTGAACAAGATAGATAGATCTTTGTTAGACTAGGCACCCAAAAAAGTTCACTGAACTTTTATGTTTAAATCTGAGGACAGTCTTAACCACAGACTTTAAAATGACCCTTGAAAATGAACATCTTTGTTAAAAATGAAGTGTCTTCGTTTTCACATAATTTAAAAACATTAATTTGTTAAATGTAAGTACGCTTCAAAAAGTCAAATAATTCACACAGAAAAGCGTAGCAGGGTTCAGCTAGTATTGTGTAGTTATTTTATTTGTATACCTATACAATCATGCAACTATGTATATGTATATTATACATATAGTTGCCTGATCGTATAATAAAACATTATTTCTCAAAAAGAAAAACAAGCCTTAAAGGTTAAAGATATAAATTACTGAATAAAGCCTTAATAACACAGACTCTGCACACTCTTTTCAAGTGTATAATATTGAAATGTTTACAAAAATTATGACCCTTTTAATGGATCTTTTATGTAAACAATTTGAAATAAGTTGACAAGGGTTATAGGCTACGTTGTTTTAAAATTGCTTTAAAATATAAGTATCGTCAACACATGAAAAATAAATAAAGCATAGTACACAACATAAGTTTAAAATTAAGTCTTGTACAATGGCGAAAAAACTTGAGCCTTAGATCATACATATTAGATATTACTTAAAGTATGCTTTATTTACACCAGAATTAGACAGTTCGACATAAGACAATTGATGCAGTACACACAATATTTGGATTTAAATCTTACAATATTTGAATGAAAACAGATGTATTTTTAAGCAAAGTACATTATAGTCTTTCCCTTTCTTTTCAATCTCTTTGTAACTTTTACGTCAAACATTAAAGGGTGGGGTGATGAAATTACAATAAAAAACTAAACCATTATCATCAGCAGCCTTTAGTAGTACACTGCTGAACATAGGCCTCTCCTTAGAAAGCAGGTTTTGGCCTACTTTATCACGATGGCCCAACGGATTGGTATAGAGTTTCTTTCAAGTTTTCCTTCTCTTTGCAGTGTTGTTGTCCTGCGTAGTTTGCTCTCATAATCAGGTCTTTGACTAGACTGCGTAATTTTAAAATCGAAATCCTTGAATTCAAATTTACGTTGTACATTATCAAATTATGTATTAATTAACACTCTCCTGTATAATTATGAACCAGGGTGCATATAACACCAGAGAGAGAGAGACCCTCACGATCTCAGTTTCTAGAAGCTACCCGCAATGTAGCATACGATTTATCTGATGGCGTGCCTACATATATCGTCAGGGTTACCACCCGCATTTAACAGACAATGTGAAAAGGTACAATTTATTTTTGGCAATAAGTACTCATTTTATTTTTTTTATTCATGGGTGGCGGTGGTCACTTTCCATCAGATGACCCGTCTGCTCGTCTGCCCCCTCTAACATAAAAAAAAACAAAAAAGAAAAAAAGGAAGGTACCTAAGAAACCGTAAAGAATAAATAGAATAAACAGAACTCCCAAAGAAGGAGAGGATAAAGTGAACAAAGAACAATTTAGAAACGTCGTCGCGTTTATGGGCCGCAGTAACCACTTAGAAAAATAAAAGTTTCGAGTAAATAAAAGTTTCGAGTAAAATTCTTGACTAAAGTCAGTATGGCCGATAAATACGATAATAGTAAACTTAGGAGTAAATAAGAGCAATTAATCTTATGCACTTGAGACAATTGCTAATTGATTTCAAGGGTTACCACTTTTTGAATTGGATTGATATTGTAACGTTGATGTTTTATAGTTTGTCTTGGATACTTACTTGACCAATAAAATGTCGGGACAATGTGAAGGTCTAACCTAAGGTACATACCCTATACAGTACCCTATTTAACCAACTTCAAATTTTTCGTTTATTTTTAGCACACATTTCACGGTTACAGATTTTACACAAAATTAACGGTAACGTTTTGAAATTAATTTCAACATTCAAAGGGTTCTGTCTTTTTAATACGCGTGACCTGCAATAAAGACACTACAGCTAATATGAGCTTAGAAACCAAAAACTTAAAACGAAAGAAAATCCTCTTTCATTTCGTGACAACCCTACATACGCATTTTTCCACTCCCCACTTAAGGAACAATGCAGCTTAATATTAATTTCGGGTCAAGTACCTTTTAACCCTTGAATGAACAAACTAATGGAGAAAATCTCTCCGAATGTAAACAATGATTAGCAATTCTTTGAAGGGAAAATTCTAACCGAGAATATAATCATTCAGCATATATTTTATTTGACTTAGATATTTGGTTGTTGGTTACAACGGCTTTTGCTCAAAGAAGAATAAATTTCTGTGCTAGTGATTTCCTATGGAATAAAGACCATATGTGTGTTCATATATTGTGTATGTCTCTGGACTTCAATTATGTTAAATTTAATATTTTATCTTGCAACTACCGTATCATATTTCAGAGAATGCCTAATGGCATTAAGTTCACTTTGTACAACATGTGCATTAAGTTTTAAATAAATAAATTATTTAATAATAATATTCTACCACATTCACACAACGCCATCTAGTCCTAAACTAAGCATAGCTTGTACTATGACTACTAGACAACTGATATAAATACATTTATATTTTTTTTTGTAAATACACTTATTATACATAGAAACACCCCGACAAAATCCAACATTAAATGTTCATGCACACAAATGTTTGGTTTGAGCGGGACCATCCGGTCGTCATATGCTCATTTACATAGAGAAATAAGAATGGCTTATTGAAAAGGAAAGGCGTTCGCGTTCACTGGCAGCGGTAGTAGCTTTCCATCCAATGACCCTGCTCGTTTGCCCACTTTTCCATAAAAAATATTGGGGATCATCATAATAAAAATCCAATGATAAATTTAAAAGGTTATCAGAGCCGATAAACCAGTATCTCAGAACGTTACCTTAATGCAGTTTAAATTTCTTTGCAGCAGCTTTTGATTGAAAGGGTAGATGTAAAAACCCGTGGGACTAATGTTGGTTTCGGGCAAGGTATACTCGTAATGGATTGTAACTTCTCTCTTCAAAGACTTACAGGTCATTTTTTTATACTTTTGTTACTCCATTAGACGTTGAGTTCTATTTCCACTATAGTGAGATCTTCTTAAGGAATTGACACAAGATTTTTGTACTCACAGAAAAAGCTATAAACATCTAATACACATAAAGAAAATAAAATAACTGAAACATTTAGTACGTATCTTTAAAATTCTTTACTCTATAATTATAATCCATACCTTTATCATATTTGTGAAAGTTTTTTTGTTACGCTGTCACGCCTAAATCACTAAACTAATTTTTAAAATACTTTCACCAAGGGAAAGCTACATTTTCAGCGAGTAATATAGTAATATAGCTAGTAATATAGCGCGATAACCGACTTCGAGTAGTATAGGATCTCTATACCATAAAATTATTGTTTTTTTTTAACTATCGTAGCTAATACTATAAATGTGTACTGGATTTTATTTTTTTGTTATGTTTTTACATCTTCACTACTATACTTCATCGTGAAAAGAAAACCGTCAACATAGTACTAATTTGCCACGAATTTACAGATGTGCTTCTGAAATTAGCGAAGAAATGTATTTATTATGTTTGAATTATAGAAATGCATGTGTAAATAGGCTTTATATAACATTCTAAGCTGCTACAGTTTTGATTAATAGTAAAAAATAGTTTCAAACATCTGATGTCTGTGTCTAAAATCCTAGTTTTACTAACCATATGTAGTAAAAGTAAAAAAGCAAATGACAGAGTTTCAGTGTCCACTTCCGGTTTATCAAAAACGAGTCATGTTAATGCAAACTCGTGAAATTTACTCAGAGCTACTGAAGAGTTTCACCATCCAACTTACGGCTCCATCACCAGCTACTCCTATTCATACAAAGCTATGGAGGCACATATACCCATATAAAAAGTTTGAGTTAGACACTAAAATGAAAGAAACTCATGATAGACTTTTGATATTTGTTTACAGTTTCAGTTTGCTAGTTGCGTGTTACTATGGGACTGTTGAAAAGTCCATTACACCGTATAAAAATAGATTGACAAAAAATATATGTATAAAAATACGCAACTGTTATTTTAGTCTCTTGTGTTGACCTGAAAAGTAGTGTAAAAGAGTATACAGTTGATTGATTATTATTATTTTTTAAATATACTTAAAGCACGTTTGTGATGTTTCCATTAGTGAAAAAAAATATCTATATAATTCCTCAAAGAAATATATGCTTTTAAATAGTAGGCATTCCAAGATCAGAACAGAAACATCGCGTCATTAAACTTATATATCAAAGAGTTTTGAACAATAATAAAAGCATAATACTGATAATTTATGTAGTTTCGTAATATGTTAACTCATACTTAGATACTCGTACTTAATCATAAATGTTAAGGTGAGTTTATTTGTTTGTTTGCTACCCGTTCACGCCTAAACAACTAAAACAATAAAAAAAAAAATTTACCAATGGAAAGCTCCATAGTTAATGAGTAACATTGGCTACTTTTTACTGCGATGACCGACATACACGCAAATAAAGATTAATCGTAAAATGCTTAAGAGATTTTGTAATCGAATAATAAATTAACTTGTTAGAATTTGTTGAAACTCTAAGCATCACAGTAAATTAATTTTTATTTTGTTGATAAAGCTACTCGACAAATACTGAAATGTGTAAAGGCGACGTATTACAAAATGTTAATTTAATTAATTATAAGTTGTATAACAGCTCGCCATCATGTCCTTAGCTAACAAAACGTATGTATGGTGTAGTTTTGCCCACCACTTCGGGTGTGTGCCAGTTACACATAATATTTATTTATTTACATAACGATCCATAGATCTAAAAATGTATTTATTTCTTAATTCTTATATATCTACCTATCAAAATATTGAGAACGATAGCATAGAAATAATAAAGCAAATTTACTTGTAATTCATTCTAATAAGAGATCTCTATTTAAATAATTTGCTGTGAATCAAATATCTTTAACGGATTTTCTAATTTTATTACACAGTCGAAGCAATTTTCAGATGAAAGACTGTGGTTTTTAATATGAATAACGCCTGCGCATATTTTTATCGTGGACAAATTACAGTTATTAAATCTAAAAATAGAACATTTTATTTAAAATTAATGTTTTTTTAATCAGATCGGTTTTGTTTCGAATATTGCCTAAGACTACTGGACCCATTGGTCTAGCGATTAGTAACCCTGACTGCTAAGACGGAGGTCGAGGGTTCGATTCCCACCCAGGACAAGTAATACGACAAGCACGATCATTTGTTCTATGTCTGGATGTAATTTATCTATATTATGTATGTATTTATAAATATATAAGTATGTTTACCAGCAGTCTGGTTACATTACCAGAAGCTCTGTCTCATTTGGGATCAGATGACCGTGTGTAAGAGTTATGAATGTATTAAGCGTTGGTTTCGTAATCCTGTGGTTTACGATTCAAACCCATTCCAATATACTAATGACGTGAATCGACAGCAAACACAAGGGTTCAGCTTAGCTGGAGGAATACGTTACGCCTTTTATTATTAAACTTTAATAAGATGGAAATACTCCGGTCTTTTTTTAAAGTTTAATGGTCAGGATTAATTAGACATAAGAACAATAGTTACTTAATTTAAAAAGTAACAACATAAAACTCCATGACGTTAAAATGATTTTGTTTTGTTGAACTTAATAATACCCCCCACTATATGGATATGTCCTCTGTGCGCGAGAGATTTTAGAAACATACATGAAACGGACGGAAATACAAGGTACACCTATACTCAGAACAGAATTTGTGGCTCACACAAAGTGTTGTCCCGTCACCTGCTTAAACCACTACGCCATCCGTGCAGTCAGAAATTGCAACATGCCTACATACCTACTAAATAAATTAATCGGAGAACATCCAAAACATATGTCATACATGAACTAAAAGAGAATTAAACAAAACTGAGTTATTAGACGTTACTCGAAAACCAGTATATCAAATGATTATAAAGACCCAATTAGACAGACAGAGTTTAATATCTCGTTTTGTGAATAGAAATTGACGCCATTTACGTAAGTAATTTTTCAACAAATAAATAATGCATGATGTGCTAACCTGTAAGAAATTGTTAAACTAGGTTTTAAGTCTATTATATATATCTTTTTTTTATTAGTATTGTATATTTAAGGGTTAGTGTACCAAAGAACTAGAAAATAAAGGGAATGAAAACTTGAAACAAACCCTCTACCAAGCAGAAGGGTTAACACGGAAGCGGCCACAGCACATGCACATGGCACGGGCCAGTGTGGTATAATTTATTTGCGAGTATGTGGGCGAAAACCTCCTCTTTAAGGTGAGGCCTATGTCCAGCAGAGGACTAAAAAAGGCTGTTGTGTTGTCATAAGATAATCGTCGATATACAGACAAATATTGTTTGTAATGTATACTTTAAATAAAAAAATAATTCTCAAGTAACGTATCGCTTGCAAACGATTCCACATTGAAATATATTTATAAATATTCTTGCTTACGAGTTTTCAACTTGTACTTATAAACATGATCTCATGTGACATTTATAGGTAATGTACAAAACGTATTCGATGCTACAAAAGTATTTGTCCCACTATCTATTACACTCCATTTTATTTTTTTATTAATTACTGTCTTAGAATAAGGTAGAGAATTAAAACTACACCTCTAGTAGCGACGAATTCAAATATCAAATTGTAATTATGTCTTTCAAAATTCTTTTTACACATTATTCAATAATACGATTTACAGTGAATCAACAGTACTTTTGAAACAAGAGATTCTTTCCGTGTACAAGGGCCTTAAAAGGTAATTACTTTTTATCTGGCGGATTTCAAGGGTCATGTCTCTGTAATATTGATATAATTTCACATAACAAGTAGTTCAAATATCCTGAACCAATAATATCATATTAAGTAGATTAATTGATATTTAATTACAAAGTGTAGTGTAGTGCCCTTAAACTTAAAAAAAGAGCTTTAATCAAATGTCAATGTCAAAATACAATAAGAAAGTTACACTTGATTAATTTATTATCTCTTTTTAATTAAACGTTTCAAAATTGTTGTATTTAAGAGGTATAAAGATAATTACATTGCTTCATGTTTAATCTATAGAACCTTATTTCGACAATTCTCTTAAATAACCTGATCCCTGTGTATAATTATAATAATATAATGTAATATAATATTGTACCACATTCACACAACGCCATCTAGTCCCAAACTAAGCAGAGCTTGTACTATGGGTACTAGACAACTGATATAAATACATATATACTTTTTTTTTTTTTGTAAATACATACTTATTATACATAGAAACACTTAATTTGTAGGTGTCTTTGTGAAAGTTAATACCATTATGTACGAATCCAGACAGACTGAGAGATCATCTGTGAGTATTGTACTAAAACATTCAATCACCTATCTCGTGAGACTTAGTATTTTTCTACTCGTACATATGTACTACACAAATGGTTGTGTCCAAAATCATTCTACTCTTCTATGAGTACTTGATTAATGTAGGCAAATAAAACTTTAGAACAAAAACTGTGAGGAAAAAGTACCTGAGTAATCATTAACAGGGTCGGCAGAAATGAAGCATTCACTTTTTGCCAACTATAATTTTGGTCAAACTATTGACAAGGAGACAAGGCGATCGCAGTCGACCGGGTACCAAGCATAGGGTAAAAGTTGGACTATATTGAAAGGGACAGTGATGTATAAAGATAGTACAGAAGATAATGGAGGGATAGAAACATTGGTAACACATAAATAATGGTGGAAAGAAATACATATACTCGTAGTACTTATGTGTGTGTTTCATGTATGCTCGTAACGTTCTCCATGACACAAGATATATTCCTAAAGCGGAACTCCAGTCGCCAGTCTTTAAAAAAAAGTATATTAATGAATGTATGTATGTGTGAGTTGTATATGTATGTGTGAGTTGTTGTGGATAAAAAAAACTTTAAAGCTGCTATTACAACTGTAACTGTCTTGATTTCTACACCACCTAAGGTTAGCTGGTAGAGGGTGCCCAGGGCATTGAGTCCGCCGATTTACATATGTACATCGGCGGACTTAATTCCCTGGGAACCCTGGGTTTACAACTTCATGCACATATGTGCATAAACTTGTAAATAAATAAAAAATTCAGATTGTTTAATGGTGTAATCAATAGCTTGAGCTGATCAGGGTCGCATACCCACCTATTTTTTACCTGTCTGTTGCCGTGACAACTCCTTCTCTAGCATATTGAATAAAATTAAAGTGAGTAATAAATTATATATCTAAAGGACCTTACTAACATTATTACTAGATTTTCTCTTACCTTATTTAATGGTTCTTGTGTCTAAATAGATAGATAAAAAATTAAATAAATGTTTGCACACCTCGTGAGATTCTTATCTCATATGGTGAGCATACATTTATCTCATTACAAAGATAGAAGATAAAATAGAAAGAACAACCATTACAATAAAGATTATTGTAATAGTGGTCTTTCGATTTTATCTTATTAAAGTTCTATATAACTTGTAAGTGTCTTCTAACTAATATGCAAAAGTTACTAAGTCAAGAATTAAGATCATGTTGTATGTTGCTAAGTATATAGTATTCATACTAGAATACAGGTTTAGAGGGATTAAATTATTGGCTATATTGATGGTATACGAAAGCAAATACCTAGATTTAACTAAATGAATACTATGAATACAGTGCCAAATACAATACTAGATAATATTAAACTCGATTAATAATTGAGCAGAAATATGCTATGACGTATTTCGGACGTGCAATTTAAATCAATAATGCTGTTCTAGATGACTGATTTACGCGTTTTTAGGCGGCTCTTCTCTCGATTTAGTCTCACCTAGAATTATTGCACTATGCACCGATTTTGACTTCTATTTATGATAGTCATATTTCTTTATGATACATCGTCATTTTTGTTTCTAACACTTTGCTGATCCTACTACCTGATTCTACATATCCAATCTAAATATAATATTATAAATATAGGATTTGCTGTTTTTAACTAAACCGAATTCCCTAATAAAATCAGTCCGGTTTTTCCGGGAAAAGATATAAAACAGATGTAAAAAACTTGCTCAAGCTTAAAATAACAAGAAAAATAATATGAAAGCTTTTTAAAAATATTTAAAAATAATCACAAATTGTTGTGTATTTGTAATTATTTTTAATCTTTGTGCACTTAACTACATCATCAGAGTTTGCGGGATCAATTTCCGCTCGGTGCACGGGTCTGATGAAATGAAGTTAAGACTATTAAAAGATATGTACCCTGTGTTACAGAATCCACAGTACATGTGATGCTTAGTTTGGGTCGTAACAGATCTGTGTAATACTTATAAAATAATTATAAAAACGTTATATATTTTCACACATCACTTACACCTGTACACAGTCAACGGACGCAGTGACAATCGCCGCCTGCTGTACCAACAACTGTTTGGTCTGTGACAAGCGATGACAGGAACACTTCCACCTGTTGTTGGCACAATGCCTTCGTCCACAGAATCGCTAAGAATAATATAGGTTACATTGAACTCTATTACAATAAACATTAAACTATTTATGTAATATCAATGCTTACAAGAGATTATCTATTGTAACAAAACTCAATTGAGAAATGTGTTAAGTTTATTAGAATTTAGTAAGGTTTATTTGAGGCCCAACTGCGAGCAGTTGCCTTTTGTCAGGTATACCTATTGACAAATAAACGCACATAGAAAAGTCTAACTCAGTTTTCTTATCAAAATTAGCAAAAAATCATTAATCTCTTTAAACTAAAATTCCCTTTGATCTTCCTTAGGATCTTGTAAAGTGAAGCTTATCAAAAATAAAAATCGGTGTCGGTATTAGTGGGGTAACAAAAATAAGTACTTTACACGTACATACAGTGACGCCTAAGTTCCTTAAAGGGTAGGTCCCATGCTAACTATAACTTTAGTAATATTCACCTGGACTAGGCAAGCCGTCGACCGGGCATTTCAGAATAAGAGCTTTAAAGTTTGATAATTGGCATACGTTTAATCCCACTGACGTATTGAGGGCAAGTTGACTAGGCGCCAATCGGAGTTAAAGGTGGGTGTTGGGCTGTTAGTACCTATGTTTTTCCAAACATTTGATATTGAAGTTTGTTTATAGTATAAGTTTAGGTATAAAATATTAATGTTTTTGTTACGAACACTAAGGAAAAAATCAATAAAAATTGATAAAAAAATAACACACAAAACTAATGAACACTAAAAATCAATGCATAAAATAAAACCTTATAACCTAAGACTCCGCTAACTTTGATAAGTACAAGTTCGTACAGTGGGGAAACTAGAAGAATATTGAAAAGGCAAAAGTAGACAGGAAAGGAAGGCAATAAAAAGAAAAAGATACATAGCAATAACTTGACAGGGTGTCATAACCAAAACGCTCTTGCTGCGCCTTGTAACTAAACACCAAAATATAACATACCTACAGGTAGGCGACCCCAGCCCATTAGAGACTTGCGATATCCCTCCCCGCTGCTCCACCCTTTCCCAAATTTATTTTCTATCTTTGTCCCGTTTCAAAATACTTACATCCCCAAAAAGAGAAAAAAAAGTGGCCAGACATAAAAACTCAGCAAAAATCGCTGACGAGCGTAATGTTGCATTATAAATAAGACAAATTAGAAGTCCCGGTATTGAACCGGAAAAAATACATAAATAATTCGTAACATTAGGAGTACCCATTATCTGGCGCCAACCGCACTCAAGATCATCCCACTGGCATAGAAATTTTAAAAACCATCTTCATTGAAGTTCTAATTCTCTTAACAGTACAATGTAATTAAAATGTCCTCATAAATAAACTATCGATAAAATTATTTTGGCAACACAGAGGAATAAAACCTCTTGAGATTCCGGAACTCAATGGCGCCTGTATTCGAAATTTAATTCATAAAAATACCAAACATAATACGTCAATAAAACACGTTGGCTTTTTATTTTACGAGTAGCGCCTTGGCTACGTAAGATGATAACATGTTTTTTTTATTTATCCTTATCTTTTATCTCTTTATGTTTTCGACGTCATGCTTCGTCAAAAATAGGCCGGCTTGACCGGAGTGATACCATTGCCTCACAATAAACCTGTGTGAAGCAATTCTTTTGTTGGTTTTCACCGAATGAGTAAAATTATGGGATCCCACACTTCCCTCTCCCTGATTATGGAGGGGCTAGAGGTCTCAAACTGTTACAACGTACTTGTGACTCTTAATTTGCAGGTGTCCATGGGCGCAGTAGTAACTTACCATCAGGTGACCCATCTGATAGTTTACCCCCTCCTGTCCTGTTCGGAACTCCCCTCGGATACTACCTAACAGTGAGGTAATTACGTCGGACTCGAACCGACCGAAACCGCAGTCCGTTTTCAGGTACCAGTAGCCGGGAACCTATCTCGGGCCATCTACGGCTTATAGATGACCCCTAAGTCATAAAAAAACTAGTCTACGGTAAATATTATTACTGTTCGCAAACAAATATATTTACTGTTCGCTACAAGTTTAAGAATGTAATGTAGCTTACTAAAGGTACAATTTTACGCCTGATACTTTGTTGAAAATAACTCTGAAAGTGAAATTGAACGAAAATTACTTAATAATGCCGAGGGAATGATGAATTATTTATTGTTTAGTTTCGTGTAAAGTAATATTTTGTAATACGCTGTAACATATATTGTGAGAAATGTTATAAATGTATGCTCAGTAAAATATTCCAGTTTGCAACATACATACCTATAAATAAATATTTCAGTAAGCACAGTAAAAAAATATTTGAATTACGGTCAGTAAGAATACAGATCGCCATATTTTTAACGTTGTGTTAATAGCAGTCAGTTTTGATTTAAGTTTTGCCACGTGACTTACACACAAATTTCATTTTAAAATACCTATCGAATTAAAAAATCGAATATAATGCGATTGATAACATGAGAAACAATTTATGCTCTATAGATAATTATTAGATAGTTTAATCAGATATTATGTCAAATTTTTAATTTTCAAATTGCAAGTAGTCTGGTGTAGTAGTGTAGTTTTAAGCTGGTTATTTTCATTATTTGTAATTCCTGTACAAAAAAAACTTGCAAAATTTTCTAATTTCACAAGTTTTCCACAAACACTTTGGTCTTAATATTGATGATACTTAGTAAGTGTCTCAAGTCATCATTATTATAAGTTATTTTTGTTTCTGATAACAAAATACAGTGTTTGTTTAACTCCTGATCAGCTGTCAGTAAGGATGAGACCTATTACTCTATTTTATTGAGTATACGTCTTCTCACTAGTATTATGATAAGACAGCTTTAAAGAAAGCTGATAATTACGTATATGGATATCAATTTAAGCGTATATCTTCCCTATGCTCAGCATCCTCGAACACTTTGGTCGTATTGAGAGGAGAGAAGGAGATTTTTGTGCAAACCTGGAAAGGTAGGATCGAAGGGAAAAGACCGTGGTCCGTTGCGCTGGTCAGACCGTGTTTGCTCTGCCCTCGATACTACTATCCATAGTGCCCTACACATTACTCAAGATAGGAACGGGTGGCAAGCTATCACTAGCAGAATGGCTCCGTGTAGGGGTCACGACCCTCAGAATAGGAGATAACGACACAAGAAGGAGATTTCAATTTAAAATAATGTATCCGAAAATCGATAAACTGTATATAGAAACTACAATGGCGAATACCGCATACGTACTTGAACTTGCTTTAACGTAACATTGGCCGTGAAATCGGAATGTTTATCGGTACTGAAAGTAATTGAGCATGTACGTCACTGGCTGATTCAACGTCGGACGATACCGGGCTTCTCGCAGAAATTCGGCAACTGCAGTGAAAAAACACGGAACGTAATGCGAAACACTAACATATATTTAATTTTATTAACAAAACTAGAGTTACTTGAAAACTATTTACTTTCAGTTCGGTATGTGTTATAGTTAACTACATTAGCAAAATATTAATCTATACTCGTATTATAAAACGTAAAGAATTTGTTTCTTTGTTTGTTTAGTTCAATGCGCCTACTCAGGAACTACTGGTTCGAATTAAACTTTTAGTCTTAGATAGCCTATTTATCGATGAAGGCTATGGACTATATACCTAACATCAGGCTACAGCCAATAGAGGCGAAGCATCAATGAAACATGTTGCAAAAACAGTGAAAATTAAGTCCTTTTGAGCGACGCAGTCGAAGTTGTGGGGGTTAACTAGTGCATTTTTTTTTCATTTCACTCATTTATGTCTTAAACTATTATTATTGTGTTAAAATTTTACATATTAAAATAGTCTAATCAATGTAAATATTTAAAAAATACGTCACTAAATAAGGTCATGCAATCTATAATCAAATTCAAATACTTAAAATAAATGTCATGTCTAAAATCCAACATTAAAAAATTGATTATAATAAGAAAATAAATTAATTATCATTACAAAACGTCATTTTATTTAATCATCAATTGAGAAGAAACACCTATCAATAAGGAACGCCCTTTTTTTTTTTTTTTTTTTTTTTTTTTTTCCGTGCGGAAATCCCCTCGGATACCACCTGTCGGTGGCATGTCGGACTCGAACCGACTAAAACCGCACGCCGTCTCGGGTACTAATAGCCGGGGAACCAGGTATACCCTAGAAAGGAAGGCCCTGGTGCCCCGACATACCTCGGGTCATCTACAGACGAGTAGACGACCCCCGCCCCGTGTGGGAACCCCATGTTCCCTGTGCTCCCTGGAAGCGAGCGCGCTTCGCAACGCGCTCGCCGCCACCCCGGCCTGCTTCTGCTAGGGTGACAGATGACCTCACCTGTCACCCCCAGGCCTGCGCTTATGGAGGACGGAGGTCGTTCTGCGACCTCCGGCGCCTGAGTCGCCTGCGCTGCCTGGCCCGTGCCCGGGCCTGGCGGGCCGGGAGAGTTCTAAACCTCTCCCGTCCCGAGACGGCGTCTCCGCCGTCTCCTTCGCGAGCATAACTTGCTCGCAGAAGGAGACGGCAGAGTTCCACGCACTCTCGCTCCGCACGATAGCCGCAATCAGGCTATCGAGCGAGAGAACTCCCACTCCGATGGCCGCCACGAGGTCTCGCCTCTGCTCAACCCACGCCGGGCACTCTGCCAGCGTGTGGAGAGCCGTGTCCACGGTCTGGCCATCGCAGTAGTGGCACTCAGGCGTTGGCTCCTTGCGGATCAGACACAGGTGATCTCCGAAACATCCCTTCCCAGTGATCACCTGCGTCAATCGGTATGAGAGGGTCCCGTGACGCCTCTCGAGCCAATCCTCCATAACGGGTCTTACCGCCGCAATGACGGCGTGCCCAAATAAGGAACGCCCTAAGATTCGACTTAAACTTTGTTGCGTACACGGTGCTTTTAATTTCCAAAGAAAGATTTTTGGCATATCTTTTCTTCTGGTAAGTTAAGTTGGTAAGTTTCTCATTTGGAGCGGCGGCAACGTGATAATTCGTCACTAATTCGAACCACGGTGCATTAAAAATGTTTCCACTAGACATGTGCGCTAAGTGTTCTTTAAAAAGAAAGACCGAAGTACATTTGCACGCACTTCTAACAAAATAAATGACAATCTTGTGCTGTGTTTAAGCTAATATGGCCTTACTAAACTTTGTAGTATCGTCATTAATTTTAAAGTCAAATCCTTGTGTTTTGTAAATTTATTACAAAAAGACAATCATAAATTTAATTTTCACCTTCCACCTTAAGTACAAGTACAATATACCTTATAAAATAGGAGACTTTGTACGGACTTTAACTCACGACCTAAAGATTTTGTTTTGGCGGTAAAATTCTTGATTTGCTTATGATGTTCCTTCATCAGATAATTTTTAAACCGTTTATCTATTATTCTTTTACGGCTGAATAGCAATCCACATGCGCTATTTCATGTAAAAGTATTTGACCTATAAATCCTTGACCAGATTTTATGAGCTGGCAAGCTGCTTACACAGTCATAAAAAAGACAGCCATATTTGTTTTACGGAGACTTCGTAAACAGTATTAGGAGTCAGCTGTTTTCTCTATACTTTTCCACAAATAAGATTTTGTATGAAGTTTAAATTTAAAGGTTGTTGACTCCCGAAGCTAGAAGGGTTACGATTTAGCTTAAATCAATATTTAATGGAAAATAAAATGAAAGACGGTCTATTGCTTTGCGAAAATAATCATTTAAAGGTCGGATCAGACAGCGGGTGTGGTAAGACAACGACATGGCATAAACCGTTCTACTGTAGTAGGTGGTAGTTTTTGCTGTATTAACTAGTTTAATACAATCTGCTCGCATCGCATCGCGTTGACCTCACGTTTCGTCATTATGTTGACGCATATTGGATCATTGATTACGGTGATTGATCCAATATGCGACGCGATGCAAGCAGATTGTAATATACTTCGATAATTGGAGGATACAGACATTATACACTTGACTAAATTATTCTACTTGTAACAATTCAACTTTTAAAAACAATTAACGTAATTTAGTAGTAAAGATAATAAGTAATTATATTATAATTACTTATTATTTATTATTATCTTTACTACTGAGACAAACTAAACACGAGCTTACATAATATATAATTTTTATCGGTAACTTTTCTTTAGTATGTTTCAATCCTGAAGAATCAATATTTTAAAGTACCACATTCGAAAAAAAACTCAGTTAGTTTAAAGGAAAAAAAGAAGTCGAAGTTTGAAGTTGGTTTGGACCTTGAAGCCCCTGTCAACAACTGAAAACAAGATAATATAATAATAATAATAACCTCACACATCTCACACACGGCAGTCTGATTCCAAACTAGGCAGAGCCTGTACTATGGTAACCAGCCCGCTGATAAACATACTTATATATTTCTAAATACATAAATATTATAGATAAATTACACCCAGACACAGAACAAATGATCGTACTCATCACACAAATATTTGTCCTGGGTGGGAATCGAACCACTAGACCAACAGGCCCGTCAATATGCATGAATAGTTTCCAACTATCTTATTTAGTCTGTCAAATACAACAACAGCGCCACATTGACACCCCTTTAGGTACACAGAATTGACACGAAGCTTATGAAGACCACCTATGATCTCGCCTAGGCAATATCTAGTGCAGGCGGATAGATGTTCGGTTGATATTTAAATTAAAAACGTGACGTTGAATATGATATCCAATAGAAATCACAAAATCGATGATACTGGCAAATGTAAGAACGCATATACTATTTTATATTTGTGAGGTTAGTGAATATAGTAATGTGACGAATACTCGTAATATAGTGTGTAGTGTGAATATAGTACGTAATACTTAAACAAATTATAATTGTGAATATTTTAGATAGATCATTGGTTTTTAATAATAAGTGATGTGTTTCAGGAAGTATGAATATATTGATGAATTCATTTCATTTATTCGATTCAGTAATAGTTAAAATAAGATAAAAAAAATCCTTGTTTGTAAATGATAGGTGGGTAACTGATAGGTAACATCATAGGGTATTTAATAAATAAATTTTAAAAAAATCCGTATTTTTCTTTCTTCTTCCGTATAACATAGATATTACCATGTTTTATCAAATAATACCAATAATTATATATTTATATTTCTAACAAAACCATTGATTGAAGATACCAAGCATTGCCCCCTAGAAAACAAAAACAATATAATAGTAAAATAACCTAATCTAAACATAAAATGAAAACATCTTTAAAACATAAGAAACACGTGTTTATACGTGTATTATTACAAAAGTTAATTAAACTATAAAAACGCGAACAATTTTTGATGCCTAAATAGGCGTAGGTTTACAGACCATAAACTTTCCCTTACATGTTCACCGAGATTTTGGGTGACTAATAATATCCACGTGGACATAAATCCTTTTAACAACTTGCAATAATCCACATTCATAACAACTGCCCCATTCATGTCTCCCTCACATATAACCGTAATTTATTCGGCCGTTAAAATATTTGCGCCTATTAGGGAGCTTAATCTTGTAAAAATATGTACCAACACAAGGCTGCAAATGTTTTATAAACATTTCTACATATTAGAAGTAGATTTTTAGTAAACATAACATTTATGTTATGTTTATGTCTTTTTCCGAAAGGTTAGACAGTAGGGTGGAACATTGCGAAAGATACATTTTGTTTTTTTTTCGAAACTTTGTATCTGTCCTGCATGTACCTAATTTTCGAAAAAACAAATTTGACAATCGTCTGAAAAATACAGTCATACACGAATAACGTACTTGAAAGCGCAGTGTGGGACGACCGCTTACCCGATGGACGGACGACCTGGTAAAGGTTGCCGGAAACCGTTGGATGCAGGCCGCAATCAACCGTCCCCGCTGGAAATCATTGGGAGAGGCCTATGTCCAGCAGTGGACAAGCGTAGGCTGAGGTGATGATGACACGAATAATACTTATTTAATACTGTGTATTTTTAATGTTTAACAATTAAATGGAAATAATTTTGCTTAATTATATGCACTTACGTATGTCAATTAATATCTCGGCTGACACAAAATAAAGAGAGACAATCAAATAGTCTACAATGCAATATCACTATCACTGGCTCCGTCGTAAACTTCATTTGTTTATTCATCTGAGTTTCGTAAACGTGGGTAGATTTTTTAAAAGACAACTCCCGCCTTAGGAATACATATCCTGTGTCGCGGGGGACTTTACGAACAAGCATGAAACGGACACAAAGAAAACCCATACTCAAAACAACAATTTGTAGATACGAGAGCGGTGTCCCGTTTGGGGATCGAACTCACAACACTGAGCGCAGTTGGAAGCGGCCTGTTTTCTATATTGAAAAAGAAATAGTGAAAATCATTTTGTCGTAAAAAATGTGGGTTTATAGATCTCAAGTGTTGTAAAAATATTTTACTTACAGATGTTGATAAAAGTAAAGTAAAGTTAAAAAAGTTAAAATACCTTGAAAAGCACCACTCATTTTATGATGAAATGATTTTTCTTTTGCACTTATAGAAAATTATTTCCTTCTTTTTAGTTCAGCTAGCTACAAAAGCGTGTTTTTTTTTTTGTTTTTTTAAACTAAAATTTAGATTTCCTGTTTTAGACATTAATGATAAGTTTGTCTTATTAAAAGTAACAAGTAAGTTTATCACATTTGCTTCAGCACACACCTTAGTACGTGGCAAAAGACGCCCCTTATTTTTAGGTATGAAAAAACCCGTTAATCCTGAAGGACCTGATCAAGATAATGGGAGGAACTATTTAATATATTGCATTGTCATTGGTCCTTGATAAGTGTGCAAAGTTTCAATATAATTCGACGTTCTGAAGTGGTTCGGAATCACGTTCGAATATTCCGTTACATACATACCAAGGTAATAAAGGTGTATTAATTGGATATTGTTATAGTCCCTATTATACACTCTTTATTTTTGATGCTCAATTTCAATATACAGAACCATAAAAGTTGCAAATGCGAACATTGTTTTTTGGATTAATTCATGCTTAAAAACACTTTTATGTATGTCTTTTGTTTTGTTGTCATGTTGGTTATAAATAAGGTGAGAAATGCGACTCTTAGGTCTTTGTATGTGAATACGTTTTTACCAATAACTTATAATGTATGTATGACGCGTGTATGACGGTGATCATGGTAAAAAGAAGCCTATGTCCTTTATCAAGAATCAAACTATCTCCATGTCAAAATTTACTGAATCGACCAACCATCTGAATCGGTTTAGCGGTTATTGATTCCCCATACAAATTTCCACCCATCATTTCACCCCCTTATAGGATGATTTCTGGGATAAAAACTGTCCTATGTTCTTTCCCGGGACTTAACCTATTTCTATACCAAATTGTATCTAAATTCAGTTTAAACGTGGAGAGGTAACAGACAGATAGACAGACAGACACACTTTTGCATTTATAATATTAATATGGATGTGAAATCTGTTTCCACAAGTCCAAGGTGAATACTTGAAACTATTGTTTGATTTTACCTTATTTACATTATTAATAAACATTGAACATTTATCATTGCGTATAAATAGAAGCACTCAATTCACACGGTGATAATGAACTGATATAATTACGTACATATTGTCAAATCGATAACAAATAATTGTTAATTAATATCGTGTGAGAATTACATATTTAAATCGTGAATAAATCTAGGTATTTGGATGTTTTATTTTACTACTAGTACCATATTTTTATTTTCAGTGGTATTGTTGTCAAACCCTCCAATAATGTTATTTTTTTATATCAATAATGAGTTTTTTTTTATATCAAGAAGAGAAGAATGAGACGAAAGTAGTACACGTGGACGAGTTGGAACCCCAACAATTAGATTTTATTCAACCAATGAGGGCTATCGCTTTTTCTCCCACAGAGGACGCACGCTGTTGAGTATCTAATCACCCAAGGCTTTTGTAAGTGCTGGAGTAAGGACAAGGAATGAGGCTCCTTAACAATGAGCACATGTTACTTACGCGCCTTTTTATGCTAAACGAGGTAACAGGTCCTATTAACTACTAGTCTATCCGGTTTCTTTTAAAGACAATTCCCGCACTAGGAATATATCCTGTGTAGCGGGGGACTTTACACATACATGAAACGGACGCAAAGAACACCCAGGCTCAGAAGAACAATTTGTGGATCACACAAAGTGATGTCCCATTTGGGGATCGAGTCCAAAACATTCAGTCAGTCAGTGCAGTCAAAAAACTTAAGGGCTAGCAATCAAATCACTGAATTTCAAAGTTATGCCTTAGCCTCGGGCCCTAAACAACTACGGCTTCTGACATAATCATTATCTAAAAATATAATTATGATGATATCATAATGCATCATCACTATAATTGAATCTAGTTATGCGTGCCCGTATGGTGACGGATTAACCCGTGTGTTGACGGATTAACCCGTGTGATGTCGGATTAAGAATGCGAAGTGTCACCACTCCTATTCATCCCGTGGGTGGCGTAAGAGCCGACTAAGGGAGCAAACTACGCAAGACGACAGCACTGCATAGAGAAAGAAAACTTGAAACAAACCCTATATCAACCCGTCTGGTCAGCGTGGCATAGTAGCCCACAAACTCCTTTCTAAGGAGAGGCCAATGTCCAGCAGTGGACTATTAGCCCTTCAGAACTCAAACTCGAGTTACCAAATTATCTTAAATTAGAAACTAGGATAACTACGTTAAAATACGAGAGTCTCTATAGGTTTTCAAATAGTCAACGCGATTCAAGGCACTTAGACCCTATGTTAGTTTACAAATAAGCTTATTTTCAATTACGACAAATCGTTCTTTTATTGGAACTTTGTGTTTTCACTACTAAAATTATTTATTGCAAGCTGCGTACAAAAAAATGTTGAGAATGTTCATACAACGATTGTATAATATTAATTACAGCTCTATAAATACATCTAACACGCTTGTTTGTCAACATCCAAGTTTCATACAAATGAGCTGCGAACACCGATGACGTCACTGTCCATACATTTGTGTCTGTCAAATTATTTTCGCGAATTTCATAATGACGTCTGAAATATTCCATCATCAAACGGAATATGATTTAACGACCAGGAAATACACTTAAAAAGACTTTGACTGCAGAAAATATATAATATTACACAAGGTTATTTCACGGACACTTCAATAAATTGTAATTAATATATTTATAACAGATTTCAAAGACGAGAATGCGGTAATATTTTGATTCTCGTTCCTATTTATAATAAATATTATAAATAGGAACGAGAATCAAAATATTTTTTTATATTTTTTACATTTTTAATAAGAGTGATTTTAAATATAATATGAAATAGTAAGGCATATAAAAAACATCTTTATTGAAATATTTACTTATTATTGGCGAGAAATAGAGCTCAGTGATATTACGGCCTCATAGAAAGGCCGGTATTAAGGTTTTCATTGCTTTTCAGCGAATCACTGAGGTTGAGTCGGCGTTGTGATTGGTCCGCACTGAAATCTCCACCAATCTCAACGCTAAACGCGCTCGGTGTCCCCAGCAAGGAGAAGTAAAATAAAACTACACTAATCCCTCGGATGACCCGCCTGCTCGTTTACCAATATATAAAACAAAAAGAAAAGTTACAACAAAAACTGGATGGCTTCAAAGTCTCTAAAAACCTACGAGTATATTCAAAACTTTGATTTATCAATTCACCAAATTTTAAGCTAGCTTTTTTTTTCAAAATTTATGGAAGTAAAATTAAAACAGACTTTTTAAAATCTGTTAAGGCCATATAAACAAACTAAACAATTTTATTAACAACTGTAGTTACTAAGAAATTAGCTTTTCGTTTTATCCATTTGCCAAGACAAATAACATCAGTCGATCAATCAATCACACGAACTGGCGAAAGTAAATGAAATAGATTGAGACAAGGCAGGCGAAGATCAGGTGTTATAGCAAAAATAAGAAAAGGTATATTTAATTATACCTAATCTAACGCACGTGTAGGTGATATATACTTATCTATATCTATAAAAGAAGAAACTGACAGAACGATTCAGTGACTGATCGATCAAGGCACAGCTGAAATCGCTTGGTCTCGAATTCCTACGTAGTCTAGACGCATGAAATTTTGCACAAATATGCCAGATGAGATGAGATGAGATGAGAGATGAGATGCTTAGGTGACACTAAGGTAGGTGTGCACTAAGAAAGGATTTAAAAAAATTTCACCCTTTGGGGTGGAAAAGTGGAGTTGGTGATTACTATGAAACTTCGTTATTTTTGGGTAGTACGAGTATCTTCTACGATGTTTCATATCGACCACCACGCGTACGAAGTCGGTGACAAAAGCTAGTGTATGTATATAATAAAAATAAATATATTTATTTTAGTTTTTGCAGTTGGATGGTCTTTTTTTGATTGTGATTTGATGTGCCTGCCATTCTAGCGGTTAGAGGCCCTGACTACTGAGCCTGATCATGAGTTTGATTCTGTCCCAAGACAATTAATTATGTGATTATCATTTTAAAAATTTATCAGTATTTCTCAGTAGTTGTTTATTATCAGTTTAGTTGACACGATTTTGCCTTAGCCTAGACTATTCCTTTTTTCTTTTTGCTGTTTGTGTAAATATATACAATCTATATAAAAATAAAATTTAAGTAATTACGATGTATAAAAATAACTTATGCACTTTATTCATTAACATACATATACATATCTTACATTTGCCAAGTGGCGAGTTTAAGAATAAAAAATACTTACAGTTCGTTGGACCGGGTTCTTTTAAGCATACACTAATCATTTTTCTTTCGCGTAATTCCTGTAACAAAAAAAATATATAATTAATTTCAATCATAACTTCCTTAGAAGTTGGTCTTAATAATTCCTGCCACGCAAAAACTACAAACGTGCAAAATAAAATTACTTTCAAACTATTCGAAATTATTCGGAAAAAGTTAATTTTATGACATTCGGAAGCAGTTTAGAGCCGCTTTGAGTAGGAGTTTTTTCCATAAAAGCAGGCGACCGCACTTTGGGTTTCTATTACTAATGAAATAGTTTGGTTAAAATAAAACTAGGGTAAACTGGTCTGGGGATTATGCGGTACTTTTGATTATAATATTATTTAAACGAGATTGCTCAGGAATATCATAGTAATTACAATAATAGTCATAATAACGGCATTCGAGTAAGATTCAATCTGTGATTCGCTGTAAGTTAGATATTATAAGAAAGTTAAGGCAGTGATAAAATTATTATCATACCGTGTATAGTATAGAGTTAGGTATAGAAATATATATACTTTTTTTAAATATCTATTGACTGCTGGCGGGGACAGGTCTCGTCCGATTTGGTCGACCAGGACTTCGTGTTCAGACGCCTTAGAAATTTGTTACGTATAGACGTTTAAGAATGATTAATTAACTGAAAAAATAACCAATACAGTCTGCATACTGCTGCAGACTGTATTGGATATTTTTTCAGCTAAAAGATATCAGTAGTGCATTACTAATAGCTTCAAAATTAATAAGTCACAGGGTACTTTAAAATTCGTTACCCTCTCATAACCACTGAAAGAAATTGATAATAAAAGTTGCCACAGATAACCGACTTACCTCGACGCTGACCTATATTCCAGAAAACTCTATGGAACATTTTCTCCATAGTGTCATCTGACATTAAAAGCTGACACCATTTGATAAATGGTGTGCAACTATCAAGTGGGGTTTGTACGTGCACGAGGGTTGAAATGTACGTATTATACGAAAGGGGGAAATGCTCTTCAAGTGTTGAGTGCTGTTCGGAATGTCCTTATGTTGGTTAAGCTACCTGATATACGAGAGGTTCAAGAAAAAGTGCTTTAATAAAAAAACCCACAATGGTCCAAGGTTCTTGTAAAATTTATCTGAAACCCTTATGCTTTATTCTAAATCATATTGATTTATGAATTATTGAAATTAAAAGAGCTTATAACATAAGTTATAGCAGCAAACAAGGCAAGCGAACTAGTAATTGTCGACTAAATACTTATAAAAAATGTACTTTAGACTATGCTGATGTCTTCTTTCTCGACGCTACTGAAGAACTTTGGGATAAGCTTGAGCGATTGCAGAATTTGTGCATTCACTTTATATTTAGCCTATGAAAGTATGATCATGTGTCGGAATTCCGCAAACAACTCAAGTGGCTACCCATTCGGCGGCATCGAGATGTTCAAATACTTTCTTTACTGTATTCGGTTCTTTATAACCCTACCTATCCTGTCTTTGACTATCTTGACGATCTCCCCAGAAGTAGACCTTGTCGCACCTTATCTTCTCTTCTCCTCTGAACTTCTTCTCATATTTCAACCCGCTATGACAAGTCTTTCAGTGTCTGGGGTGCGATTGTGGATTTTTTTTCCCCACTCAATACGCGATAGCCCATCGTTAAGTGTTATTAAAAGTTTTTTTTTTCCAGCAGTTACAGACTAATATATGTACGAGTATGTATGTAGGTATTACGTTTTTTTGTTATATATGCTTATTAATGTGATGTATAAACTTGTGTTATATTATAGTTTATTTACAACGGTATTCGGTTATTTCGTTTATATTTCTATTTCTCTATATATTAGGTTGTATATTCTATTTCTGTATATTTTCTTAAATGTACTCTCTTCAATTTACACACGATTCTCTCCTGTTGTGGTATCCTCCCTTAGACTCTTAGACTCTTAGGTTTGCTGGAAGAGGACTCGATTATGGGTTAAGCCCACCTCTGTGCACACTATTCCTTAATGTATTTTTTTATAAATGTTTATATTGTGTACGTAAGAAGAAATAAATAAATAAATCTACATCATACGCTTCTATATACTTTTATATGATTAGTATATAATGTACATAGTATCATTAGTCATAAGTATGAAATCATAGCAATTAACACAAATATTTTTGGCCCTAGTATGGTATATACCATGAACACACACAGTAACAAAGATGGTTATCGACTTATATTATATTTAAATATTTTTCTACTTATCTTCGATTCTTTCTTATATTTCTATATCTTAAAATAATGCAATGAGAATGTTAAACAAGCATGAGGACGTCTCTTAAAATATTACCATGATTTGGTCCTGTCCTCTGGGAGTTTTTTTCTAATTTATACTAAAGTACTTCGTGAGCAACGCGCGAGAATGCTTTTGTTGAGTGCTTGAATACAAATATATATGAACGTTATAATGGTCTGAGATTATCACCTGTGATAAAAGCGTACGAGCTCTTCACTGAAAATGTGCGAGAAACTCTCTACATATAAATTGACCTTTAATGATAATAAACAAACTGGGAACACGCTCTATATTTGAGGTAAACAGGGTGAAGACGATATATTTCCAGTTGATTTGGAAGAAAGCTATTAGAGTTTTAGTAAAGTCTGATGTTTTGATATGCAAAAAAAAATGTGTTTTTGGGCGTGTTTTGTATTCACATTACATCTCATCATTTTGCAATAACTTTTGGTGACAATAAAGGTAATTGATAAGAAAACATCACCTATATACAGAAAAGAAATAAAAAGCCTGCAGACTGTTATATTTTTTGAAGTCATCATCATGATCAAGAGACTCTAGTAGTCCACAGTTGTTGGACGTAGGCCTCTCCATAGAAAGGAGATTTTGGCACACTATACCAGGCTGGCGAGAGGGGTGTATGGTTCGTTTCAGTTTCCCTCTCTTTGCAGAGCTGTCGTCATGTTTGATCTTACTTTCTTACGACATCGATGAGATGAATAAAAGTTGAAGAAAAACTACCTTTGCCCCTGTAAAAACGATTACATTGCCGAGGGTTGGCGTCAGGAAGTCCATAAAAGAAACCAGACTTGATCCTTTGCAACATTACACTTTGAGCTGACGGCTAATAAATTTAAAAAAAGTGTAGGCAAATTATTTGTGATTATAATTGCTAATGTTCATCAGTTCGTTTTATCATAATTAAAAAAAAGAGAAAAAAATACAAAAAGTACCTGGAGCTTTGCCCGGTATTTTTTTTATGTTAAATTTTCTACAAATGAGACCTTGGTAGGTTGATTAATCGCCCCCGAAACCCCTGCATACTAAATTTCATGAAAACCGTAGGACCGTTTCCGAGATTCAAATTATAAATTTATACATATATACAAAAATTGCTCGTTTGAAAGTATTAGATGTAAAATGCTGAACAACAAATCATAAACACATTTGGATAACATTGTTTCAAGTATATTATTATGAAATATACCTTTAACCTTATAGATTGTAACTTCATAATTTTTTTATAACTTAATTTTCAAGAAAGGTCACGCCTCCACCACCTGAACTTACTAAAAACGAATCAATTTCTCGAAATATCTTTATCACTTTCTAGTTATAAAAAATAAATAAAACACTTCCCTTAAATAATCAGTCGGGAAACTATCTAGAGGATAATAATATTGAAAGCGTTTTGCTTCAAAATATTTTTCTTTATAAACAAGTGTTTGAAAGAATTACAAACTACAAAGTTAACAGTTAACAACTAGTATCTATCCATCACGCAGGCTAAATGCTCGCTTATTGATAGTCGTCTGAAGTAAAATAAGTCTTATCTGATAGGTAGTAGAATCTGTAATAAAACTGAATCTATAATTTCAGTTAAGATTCTTTATCGGTTTATCGAAAACTATTACTGAGATTTTAACCTACCACATCGAAAACAAGACTTTTTGTCAATAAGCGAGATAGTAAATACTCGTTTATAATTTGGCAGTGGGCAGCAGTAATCACTTACCCTCAGCAGAGCTGTCCAAATTCCGTCCGAAACCAGCAAAAAATATCAAAGTTTACACTAAGATTTCAAAGCAATATTCTTGATCACAGACACGATCTATCTCATTTTATGACAGACTCAAAGTGTATTAAGTTGTTTAAGAGACCCTGAAAATAAAACTTAAAGCAAATTACATTTATTGCTTGTAGTTGTGGTCAGGTGAACATAGTGGAATAAACCTGTCAGATACATCATGATGTCCTATCTTATTGATTGTAATCTGGGTGAAACAATGCGTAGATTCTTTTTTGAAATATCATAGTAAGATAAAAAAAGGTAAAAGGAGCTTTTATATTAGAATTTAGCTTCTTCTAAAAGAACCGTATAAAACTATGCGATTACATAGATAGGATGTCTATAACACTTTTCATTTTTTATCAAAATCGTAAAGCCAAAAAGGGTTTCATCCGTACACTCGGTGGAACTTACAATGAATTGAACTAATAATGGGCGAAGTAAGCCGGCCCGGATCGTACATATATGCATATGATATTTTTATATCATAGCTCTATAAACAAAGGTTTAAGTTTCTTTCATCTGCATTATACACGTATGAAATTACTTGTCCTGGCTACTTGATTCATCAATACAGACCTATACAGCCGAGGCTACAAATTTTTAATTTTGGCAAGCGATGCTTTTTTTGGAAATTTCACGCCTGAACAGGTAAAATAAGGGATAAATGGTTGTATGGAAGTTCTTCATTTTGAAAGTTAGAAACACGAAATTAGAAAAAATCACGCGTGCTGGGCTGATTAGCTTCTATAAATGTGTTTTGCTTAATATCTTTTTTTCGTAATTCTTTATTAAAATATTTATCGATACAACATTCATGTAAGTATTGGTCTGTGATTCAATTTTTAATATCTCCATTTTCTGTGGTTGGTAATAAAAAAATCTGGTGGATCTGTTTGTTAAAAAAATTTAGAAAAAATGCGCAAAAATACCGGATATTTGGATAAAACCGTATTTTTCCTCTGACAAATACGAAACAATTTTTTCATAACGGTGGGCAGCGGTACAGCGCGTGACGTATAAGGGTCGCGCTCTGATGTATTAATAAGTGAAATTAATATCGTGGTCCCATTATTTAAACCAACATCAAAATGAGAGCAAGTTCCTTCCGAGGTATTTTGTAATGTTATCGCCCCGGTATTTATTGACTAATATTTTCACTATATTCACATCCAGTAAGTGCACAGACCCAAGTATTTTTATTTCTTAAGTTATACATCTATCGTGACTTCACAGTATACTACATACACATTATTCATATTGACTAGTGGCAAAAAGGTTGCTTTGAATAACACTGAGTATATTTTCTAATAATGTATGCGTTGAAATAACATGCAATGCATCTTAGTACCCTTAAAAGCGACAACTGAGTGGTAGTTGCCAGACAATGTTTAGTATCCAGCTGTGAACAAAAACAGATCGTTCTACAATGTACTGAAACGTTTAAAATACGGTTACCATGAATATTATACAGTTTAGAATAAAACAAGTGTAGTTACATGACGTACAACACCTGATATTTTACCTCACGTCCGTTAGCCCACTACATCACCGCGCACGCTTATTGGTCAAATCAAATGGCAATTATTTCTAGGGTTTCCTGTTACATTCTTCCGTTCCTTTGTACGAAATTATTACCGTAGAAAGAAACAAAGAATACAGGAAAGTGAGAGAAAATATGTTACGTAACAAAAAAATAAGAAGAATTAAAATGTTATGTCGTTTACAGAAAAAAGAAAGCTACTGAGCTACTGTTATTTTATGTAAAGACCCAATTTTCTTTTTGTGCTTCATATGATTTTTTTTTTAAATTTGTGCTAGATTTATAACGTCATACGTGATAAAAAGAACTTTTAATAGGAGAATTCTGGTTTAATTTATTTAAGGGTTAAAGTATGATATTGCCGGTTTGTATTGAAAAATTGAAACTCGTTTTGTACACTCGATGTAACATATTTAATTAATCAAAACATGTATCCTCATTATCTATACATTGCTGCCATCTAAACGGAAGTTCATTTATACCTTTACGATAGAACTCTGGGGATTTTGATTCGACAACCTGTGTGAAAGCATTTTATACTGCCTGCCTGCCTGCGAAGAATTTTTTTTTATCACGTAGAAAATTGTCCAAATCACGGCTTGTCCAATTGCTTTAGGGCACTGTTGCGGCTTTTGACCTGGGGTCAGCATTTGTATTTATAGCTTACGGATATCGTAAACAAACCACTTTTCGTCACATGTCACGATTCGATCCAATATTTCTTCACTTCTGTACTGATTCAACAAGGCAACACAAGTTTCAACACGCATTTCTTTCTGCAGATCAGTCAAATCATGAGGCTCCCGCTTTTCATATTTTTTTTTATCTTATTGATCTGATGCAAATGAGTCATTATTGTAGGTAGGGTAACTTTAAACCATGCCGCTAATTCCTGGGTAGTTTGACTAGGATCGGCTTCTACCATCTTCTTCCATTTAGCGTTATTCACCTGTGTGGGCGGTCTTCTACGTGGTACGTTCTCGTCACGTGTATCTCGTCAAAGTTTCCATAACGAGCTTTTAAACGAAAAACGCACGGTGCGTTCATTAGCAGTCTCTTCTCTAAACGCATAGTTGATATTACAAGCCGTTTTTGCCGCATTAGTAAGTATTAAAAAATGACTCGGATTTTCGAAGTATCCATCTTTCACGTCTAAGCTGAATAAAAAACAATTGAAAGTCAAAAATCTAATGTTGCACATTTTTTAAAAGAATAACCTCATATTTATCACGTCAAAAAAGTTTCTTACGAAAATCTCAAACCATGAAGGTTTTATGTAAATTCAAAGGATCTATTACTATACAAAGGCAATTTCATACTTTAACCCCTATTTCGAGTATTAAAATTACACAGATCTTAACAGAAAGGTTTGGTCAGATTTTAAGATTGCATAGTAGACCTGTTAAATAACACAACGCTAAAAAAATCTAGGAAAACACAAAAATCTAATTTTAAAGTCAATATTCCGCATATCATAGGGCTGACATAAATATAACAGTGGGTGGTCCGGATGTCTTAATAGCAGCTGTTCCCGAACCCCTCCTATCCCGGGTGCCGTGGCACACCGTGTGGTTTTAGTCGGTTCGATGCCCACGACTTACCGCAAACTCCGTTGGAGTGAAATTTTTAAAAATACATACAAATATTTTTTGGAAATGAGCACCTGGTAGAATAACCTTTTTCCGAAGACAAAAACTTTTTATTTTTTATTCCTTTTCAGTTTAAAACTAAATTAATTATTTTTTATTTATAAGTAAAACTTCTAAAATTTGATCATAAATTCTGTAACATTTTGGATGGTTAATAATATTAGAAATAGAGCATTAGAAGTCTTGGATTCAATTTCCGGTCTCTGCTAATGTTTAATAAATTTGCATGAGGCTTTTGTATTGCTTGGATTGTACTAAGTATAATAATAAATAATAAATTTACACATTTCATACACGGCCGTCTGATCCCAAACTAGGCAGCACCTGTTTCTATTCTACTCTATTTCTATTCTACATATGCCTATTTATCTAGATAATCAGGATGTGAATCGAACTGACGTACTCTGGCTTAGCAGTCAAGATCTCTAAACACTAGACCAACAGGTCCGTCAAAGAAGTTCATTATTGATGTTGTGAAATATTTTAATTAAGCAAAATAACGTGCATTTTCTAATGCTATTCTATAGATTTTGTGTGCACCTCCACCTCGAGTATGTCATACTTAACTATTATAACGTTAATTCACATATGGCACGTGTAGCATACATATAGCGTGTAAGCGTGTAAGCAAAACACTGGTGTGTTCTGCCACAACACGTGACTCTGCGGGTTCTGTAGCGCCTCAAGTGTGTTTTATTAAACTACCTATTATATACTTGTAATTTGTGAGTGGTTGCCGCTAACACGTTACATAAACAAAGTTTTATTAAGTTTATCTCAAATGGAACGATAATTATTTCTCAAACGATGTCGTCATTTGTTTTGGTCATAATGTATTTGCCGCCCGTAGTGTCACCGCATTAGATCACGCTAATCGCTTTTAATCGAGTACATAATTGTAGTAGCATTGCCTTAGTATTATGTCCAAGGTTTGATGCCAACAAGAAGCACTACTATCGTTCCATATCGTGTGAGGATCCTGTTGATTACCATAGAACGAACACCATTTATCTGTTCCCTGTTTTAGTTGGAATGTATAAAGGCAATTATCAAGGTTTTGTACATCGCTTTGACATAACAAAAATGAATACACTTTAGCCAAAATGTTTTTTGTAATACTGATATTTTCTTAAAAGAATAGATGCAATTTCCTACATAAACATCCAGACAGTATACGAGTCACTCAATATTAACAAGGGTTCGGCTATAGGTATATCGCACTAAAGACTTGTTTATTTATTCATTCACTCAAAAACAAACAAGGGTATATAGCGGTTAGTGAGTTAACAAAAATTAAACTTTACTTTCAAGTGGCCTGATCAATTTATATATTATAAATTGTATTACAGTGTAATTGCGAATTTCTGCGCCCTTTTACCTGGTAAAGAAGTACATAAGGAACATAGTAACGAAGCGAGAACAATAGTTTTAAGACTTTAAAGTAACGTCGCAAATTTTTGCGTGGTTGTTATTCATACTAATATTATAAATGCGATAGTGTGTCTGTTTGTCTGTCTATTACTCTTTACGCTAGAACCGCTGAACCGATTTAGATAAAATTCTGCTATAGAGATAGTTTAAGTCCCGGGAAAGGACATAGAATAGTTTTTATACCAGAAATGATCCTTTAATGGGCTGAAAAGAGGGGGGGGGGGAGGTTGAAGTTTATATGGGGGCATCAATAACCGCTGAACCGATTTAGATGAAATTTGGTTTGGAGATAGTTTGATCCTTGAGAAAGAATATAGGCTATTTACCGCGATAAATTTACTTGTAAGATTTACCGCGCGGAGCCACGGGCAAAAGCTTGTTTTATATGAATGTTAATTTCAAATGTGTGAACATATTAAAACATAATACACATTTTTAATTGTAAATAAACAGTAATGTTAAACAATCGTTGTATTTCGCCATAGAGCATCACTCAAGAAGAATATCTCTTCTACGAAAAATCTTTTTAATTTCTATTTATCTCTAAATAGACTCAAGTCCTTTTCTGGTTCTGTACCTTTTCATTCTTCGACCCGTTGCGATCTACAGAAAATTTATTGAAGTAAACTTCAACGTCACTTGAAATGTCTCACTCAACTCTCCCTTTGATGCACACGATTTCCTCTATTTACAACAATCACGATATAATTGCACGAATTCTCTCTGCACACCAACGTATAACAGTCTACCCACGTGTAATTCAATTCAAGTTACGAGTAAAATCGTGAAAATAATTGCATATACAGTAACTAGCTAGGAATTTAGCTTGCACATACCATATTTACAAATAAACTTTGAATTTTTAGGAGTATGTCTGTACTCTTACTTACTTTTTACCCGACTGTGCCTTAGCGAGGGCTATGTCCTTCAAGTGTATATATATATGTATATTTCTTTGGCAGGCTCTGTAGATTAAATGGCTTGATACATTTTGACCTTTGTGGTGTGGTCAGATTCATCTTAATTGGAAGAGCGACACTGGGTAAATTTTCACAGTATACAGTATACATTTTCAACAATCAGCTTATTGATACTAATAAATAAATACAAAAATCACTAATAAAATGCGGTTACAACTATAAAGTCCCACATTATGCTACTCATAAATGCATAGCTAGCTAAAAAAAAAAATTAACAGTAAACTGAATTAAAAAGTAGAGAACAATTGTTGAATATAAACAGTATATTTTTATAACAGTTGTATTTTTATAAATAGCTACTAATTAACTTTTCAAAACATCTGAGTCAAGCATGGGTAATACTTTTCTGTAATACCTGTAATTGACAATATTCAATTATAAATCAAAACACATAGTTTGAAAAAACTGTTAAGTATACCTAATCAAAATTGTATTAAACACAATTCCAGGTTAACCTCTAAAATAGAGGGTGCACACGGCACTGGCGGAATGCCCAGCTTGGGTTAGCAAGCGTCGTGATCTTATCGCGGCAGTCTCAGTTCTGTGGGTAACGTCTCGCTTCCGACCTTGATATCTTGGTCTATGTCCGGATTGTCTATGGTCCGGAGCGAGAGTGCATGGAGCGCCGTCGCTTCCTTCTGCGAGGAGGTGATGTCCTTAAAGGAAGCGGCAGGACGGGAGAGAGAACGCAGAACGGCTCTTTCTACCCGCGAAAGGTACACCGAGTGCCGGAGGGCATTCGTCGATCTCCGGTCACCTTAGGAAGTGGCCTAGGGAAGACGATTTTGGAGAATTCGTCTTCCGAATAGATACAGGCCTAAGAGGCACTCACAATGTTCCGTGTGCGCTTCTAGAGGGCTGAGACCGAAGTGTGACGATCACAACGGGTGACAAGACCCGTTATGGGTGAGACGGGTCAATGCCTGTCGGGGGTGGCGGAAGAATGCAATTGCAATTCTCGCTTCCCCGGCCATTGGCAAGGAGAGAAATACCGGGGTGGTTTTTAGTCGGTAAGAGTCCGACAGACCCCTTCGCCCTAACCCATTCTTCCACCCTGTTTACAAAAAGAAAAAAATGAATTGAGGAAATTGAGGAATTTCTTTTGTGATATAATACACCGTATCATTCGTAACTTTTGTAGCTAGCCAAACCTGAAAGACATTCTCAGTCCCGTATTAACTCGGGAGCAATCAAATTATACGCGATTTCGACCTTTATGTCAAATATAAACAGCTGATGCTTATTTACCACAGAAGACGTATACATTCACGTCAAAGTACAGTCAGCGCGAATTTGGATTTATCGTAGTCTGTACTTACTCGTAAATATAGACAAGGGAAACACATTAGTATTCGATAGTTTTATTTCTTTTTTAGGATTCCATTCGTGTGAATGAAATAAAGAAACTCTGAAAGGATCACTCGTACGTCTGTTCGTCTGACACATCAAATTTGTTTAGTAGTATCTAGTAGTTCTGGTAGTATCTACTGAATTGAAATTTTGTCGGTACACATTATACTGTACACATGTATGCCTGAGACAGCACATGAGACATGAAATAAGTTATTAAAGTATTTATAATTTAAAATTACTAAATTAATAATTAGTTCTAAAAAATGCACCAATATTCTCTCTTCGCTTAATCGATGAACTTTAAAAACATAACATATAATATACCACCAACCTTACCTTACGAAGTTGACAAAAATTAGTCAAAAAATTTATTAATAAAATAATTTAATTTTAATAAAAATGTTATGAATGCATATGCTTTTATTACACTAGTAACTGTTTCTGTAATTAAGAATACCTAGTTATATAATTAATAATACTAGACAAAATAAATTTAAATTTCTAATAAATGTTCACTTCTCTTAAATTAGACTAACAAAGCTTATGAATTATTTTTAAGTTTTTTAATATGGGTTATTATTTGAGTAATGCCTTCAATAAACGTATTAATGTTAAAGTTACTGGAATTATACGCAGACCATTTTATACCTTAATTCATTTTCGTCTTTGTATTTCATTATAAATATTTTTTATTTTTTTTTCAAATTTTTACGTAATTTCACTTGACGTCAGTGCGGTTTGTATAAGAAATTAAAATTGATTCTAAAAGCAGAATTGACAAATCATTGTAATGAAACAGATACTATTTAGAACTACCATTTATAGCAGCAAAAGATAGAATAGTAGGTATTTTTTGATGGTATAAGGGGGCAAGCTAGCAGACGGGTCACCCGATGGTCAGCAACTACCGCCGCCCATGAACACCTGCAACTCAAAAGTCACAAGTGCGTTGCCACCCTTGGAGTCCCTCCCGCTCGGGTCAGTGGGATTTGGGTCCCGGTAACATTTGGTTTCAGTGATAAACAACGATAGAATTACTTCACACCGGTTTTTTGATCTATTTTATTTCATAATTTCAAAGACAAGAATAAATTCCACTTAAATATAATATTATCATTCAACATCACGAGCATGGGGCTCTTATCTGAATTTAAATAGTTAACTGTACATATCTTTTTTTTAATTATTAAAAAGACAACTTCCGCTTTAGGAATATATATATTGTTTCGAGGGGAACATTAGAAACTTGTATGAAAAGGACACAAAGAACACCCAGACTCAGAACAACAATTTGTGGATCACACGTGTGGGGATCACACAATCACAACACAGCGCAGTACCAAAAACAACTACCCCATCACTAAACGTGTATTACATTAAAAACAGTTCTCATAAGAATGTTCTGTTTAATTGATGATCTTCAATACAATATATTTTTATTTTTATGACACTTCTTCTCAACGTTAATTCAGCTGTATAATAATCTAATCCGAATGAACCTTAATTGTCGCCTAACGAATCACTTAAGGGGCACTCCGCCGAAATTAAATGAATTGTCCTTCTTTATTCTACTGGAGAAGTACTTTGAACGTACTCCCGACGGAAAAAATATGATTATGTTTATTTATTTTTACTTCGATTTCATTTTCATTCAGCATGATTACATTTCTGTTTTAAATAAAAAGCCCACCAACGAATGATATTCGTTCAAAAATAAACAGAAACCCAATCGACACGCGTTACGTGATGGCTAGTATTATTATAGATCGTGGTACAGGGGATAAGGTTGCCAAAGCAAATATTATGTGTTTTTATGGCAACCGTTCGCCAGTATTGGAGATATTTGTTTTTTAGTATTTTTGTTGGTTGTTAGCTGGTTTTAATTTTAATAATACTATTTCCTAAACTCATACAACTTTTATGATATAGAGTGACGGAGTACACACACGGTTGAAGGGGCCACCTGAGGGCCTAGTGCAGATTTAGTTCACATCAACTCGCTGGTCACGGTGACTACGTTCGGCGCTGTGATTGGCCCGCACTGAAATCTCCACCAATCACAAAGCCAAACGCGCTCGCTGTAGAGAGAGTTGATGTGAAATAAACTTACATTAGGTCCACAGATCGTAAGTGACTGACCCGTAAGGGCATAAAAATTGGAAGCGCCCGCAGGCAGAAAAAACTCAATCAAAGCAAGTCATTATTACCTAGTACCAATTCCTTAAACCACAGTGCGGTACTCTTGTCTCTGCAAATATTCCGCAGCAGATATTCTGAAAGGTTTTTTAATACTTATGAAGTTAGGAGCTTGGAGAATCCTTTAAGCTTCTCTCCGTACCTAATCTACAGGCTCAATTAGGTATAGCTTCAATTCTGCTCAAAGCTTATTACCAGTTTAAAAAAAAATCCTTTATCACGAAATTATATACTGCTATTTCTCTTTGTTAATGAATAAGTTACTTCAAATTAACAGAATGTTAAAGCCCTTTAAAAGTCATACATTTGAATATTTAAACTGGGTGAATGATACCAATAATACTCGTAATACAAATGGGTACGTTAAATGTTTCTGTAATAGCCAATTAGTGTATTTTCATTGATATAATATTCATTAATTTGTTACACACGGCGTTAATAATGAACAATGTTTTTGATGTGGACTACCAATTCAGACATAATATATAAATTCTAACGTAATATACGACTTGTATAGATATAATGAACAAAGGTTATAAAATAAGACGCTCTATGTGCCTAAAACGCTTCTATTATAGATACATAGATAGATATACCTTGTTTTCACCTGTCTTCACCGAATAGCAATAAAATATATCGCTTAGTAGATAATCTCTGAACACAGGTCCTATCCTACTATTTATCGATAACTAGTATACACATGACATACCGTTTTCGATAATATCTTTACATTAATCCATCAAAGTTCTTTTGAAACAGTTTTCAAAACAGCAACAGCGTACAAAAAGGATAATATATTTTTTAAATATTTCATCATCATAATCATCCTTCCTGGATAAAATTACCAGATACAATCACAATGTAGCCTAAACAAAAATTGCTTACAATTTTATAGACGTAATTTTTGATAAGTTAACATTACGAATACACATCTATCAAAACTAATATACACATAATCAAAACAGCAGCAGCATAACAGTCTGCTGAAATCTATTAATAGCTTCTTGAACTTCGGTCATACAAATGTAATGAAAAATGAAACTTTGATGTCGTAATTGCTCCAGATTGCAGTCTCATAAAGTATCTGTTAGGGGATTCGACATGAGCATTCATAGCAACTCAAAGAATAAACAGTAAGAAAGTTGTACGAAGTAATTCAGTTGATCGAATTTTAAAATTAGATATATTTGGCCAAATATCAACATCTAAACTTCAAACACTGGTTTGTGTGTTTTATCATTTTCTCATTTAACAGGTTATTAGTTAAATATTCATCACCTTTCCCTTATAACTCGACTATGAAGTGTAACTAGTTCGTGAGTCCGAAAGTAATAATTTCCCCTGTGGTTGAGACCTATACAATCTAATAAATATCGTCAGTATTTATTTCCTGAAACGAAAACATGAAACCCACTTTATTTATTTTTCGTATCGTATATTTTCATATTAATTGTTTTAATTAAATTAATCTTGTACTTAAGTAAATACATTATAATTAGATCTATTGTAGTTAGATAGATAACTCTTTATTGTACACTAAAAACATAATAATAATACAGTTTTTTATGAATTGTTTTGAGTCTTAAAATCAAAAAAAAAAAAACTAAAAAAATATAAATGAAACATAGAAAGTAAAATATTAAAAGTTGTACAATTGGAGGCCTTATCGCGATTTGAGATCTCTTCCAGGCAACCACTGAATGGAGAAGGAGAATAGGAATGAGATACGGAGTTGCAATTTGTAGATCGGAGCTTTCTGATTATTTTGTAATTGAGACTTGAGAATATTGGATTTTATTATTAGCAATACTTTTTAAAAGTTTTGTTGCATTGATTAACGTTTCCTTTATCTTATAGGTGGCAAAAGAAACGGACGATTCAAGAGTTACCAGTGCCTCACCACAATTTGCTAACCTAATCCAAAATGAGGGGGGAAGGTCTGGGCCTCTAGTAACCACACTTCCTCAGTAAAAAGCAACGAAGAAATCCTTAGCATCGGTCTTCTGTGAGGCCGTGGTATCACTCCGGTTGCATCCATATGCGCTGAAGCTTGGCTCTCCGAGGTTTCGAAACTTGACTGATTTGCCACCATTATTAATCAGACAGCTGTGTTAGTTGATCAATATAATAATAATATTTTCACACATCTCACACACGCCCGTCTGATCCCAAACTAGGCAGAGCCTGTACTATGGTAACCAGACTGCTGATAAACATGCTTATGTATTTCTAAATATATACATATTATAGATAAAGTGCACCCACACACAGAACAAATGGCCGTGCTCATCACATAATTATTTGTCCTAGGTGATAATCGAACCCACGACCTCTGGCGTAGCAGTCAGGGTCACTAACAACTAGACCAACAGGCCAGTCTAATTTTATTTAATTACCCCTTCAAAAACCAGATGTAAGTCACATATTTCTGAATAATATTTTCCTTTTAACTATCTACGAAGTGACTATCTAATTTTGGCGGTGAATATTATTAGGCCATCGATTTCATTTTATCTATTCAATCTAATAATATGTTACGTTATAAATATAGGGCTCGTTATCTTCAATATTGATGCATAAAAGAATAAAAGGATTAATAATCACTATGATGATAGCTGTACAACGGATATAGAAAACGTGTTCCTCTAGTTGTTTATTGAAATAAAATTATTTGAGTGTTTTCGAAAAAAGCAATTATTGTAGACTGTGGTTAATGTTAAACTAACGTTAAAACAATTTTTTTTTCTGGTGACAGGGTGAAAAATTCCTTCGGATCTCCGGCTCCTGGGAGGATGCCATAGTGATGACGCAAGAGGAATATGTAGTGTTTCCACTAAAAACTTCCACGACAGCCGGCCTACTCTAGGGAGCACCCAGACCATGTGATTTTAGGACCCCGGGGAATCTACGCCGCGCCTACGTAGGCCCTATCCCGATGGAAGCTGCAGGTTTCTTCCAATAACTACCTAACTTATGGTATAATATACACCTCCGTTTAGTTCTTATTTTATTGCCTATTTTGTCTAAATTATCTATCGTATCTTCTCATTATAAACAAGAAAATTTCCCATTTTTCTGATATCTAAAGAGACCGGTTTTGCTACTATTTATTTCTCCAGTATTACGAGTGTGGATCAATTATTAGTTGGTAAATTTTGTCTATTTAAAATAATAAGATACCCACAATATGGAAAACTTCATGAAAGACATTCCTACTGAATATTATCAATACCAGTACGCATAAAACAAATATTTTCATTGATAATCCAACAAGACTTCACTGTATAGTAAACATCTACTGTTTATTTATTCTATAAATAAAAATGAATCGACGAAATGTCTGTACGCGCATAACTTCCGAACGACTGCACCAAATTGGATAATTCTTTGTTGTGTTTGTTATTGTCAGGACAAGGTTTGTATTAAAGATTTTTTTTTAAATCCCGTAATATGAAAAGTGAGTGAGTGAATGAGACAGAAGACGGTGAGAATATAAAGACCACAGAAATCGTAATGATAAGACAGATGTCGCATAGACGCTTGACCTTGTCGCCGCTATGAAGTGTAGACGAACACCACTTACAGAAATTCACACCATTCGTGATTTAGTTGCGCGGAGCGTCGTATGTGAATTTATATTGTGCTCTCAAAAAATCACCAATGCACAGGTTAGTTGATAGTTATAACAAACATTTTTATACTATTGATCATATGGCAACCCGTCCCAGTTCTTTGAAAAAACTCTTGATTGAAAGTCTTGATTTTAATTTTAATTAATATTAAATGTTAAACTACTATCAATATCCATAATTTTGCTATCAACCACGAATACTCTCAATGTTGTCAAAGGATAAAAACCCTGTAAATATTATTTCACTAGTCTGTGGTAAATGTCGCTGATGACACAGTTACACACACTTATAAGTAACGTTATTTAAAACTTTGTATTGTGTCGTTGTTATTTACCTAAATAAATGAAAAAAAAAGATCAATAGGTTCTGAGTATCAATGAAGGGGTTGCGAAGATGGGAAAATTTATTCCTTTTGAGAGAAGCAGAATAATAAATGAACAAGCGAAATAACATACATCGAAATACGTCATGAAAGAGGACACGTTGTACTAATAAACATCCTAAATTTATTTATATACATTTTAATTCTGTATTACCATCACTAGCGTATGGCTAAAGTCCAAATTGAACCGACTAAAACCAAAGCTGTGTCTCATATTACGTCTTAAATAAACCGCATTCGTACCGACGTGAACCCTATTCTAAAACAGGCATTTTTAGCTAAGCCTGATCAATGTAGAAATTAAATAAATATTTAAAAATGATTTTTTAATAATTAAATGTTATGAGTTGTTTATTCCTTAATTATGCACCCTGCCAGGTGGGGCATCTTTAAAATAACATGGGCACCTGGCAATCTGTATAGAAATTGCGAAGATACCACAAAGCGTCCACAAAAATGTAAAGTTGTAATGTTTTGCAATGTTAAGTAACATTGCAAAAGACAATGGTGCTACTAAATTATACTTCAAATCTTGAATTCAATTCCTCAAAGGCCAAAGTGAGTTGCAGGCTTTCATGGGCCTCTTTAATCACTTTCATCATCAGGTGACCCGTCAGATAGTTTAGGACAAACTTAAAAAAAAACTATACATCCATGTTAAATTAGTACTACAAGAACAAACAGTTTAACATACCTCTGCCTGGGTTATTAATGACGTGTAGGCGTGATTTTAAAACATATCATTCCATAGAAACACATTCGTAGTCTTTGAATATACGCCAACAACTCCGGATTTCCGAAGCGAATGATTTATTCAAGTTCGGTGACGGCTCACCGTAATAATGATGTATTGTAGAAACAGATGTAAGATCGAAGCAAATGTCGCAAAACGAATATGAAATGATTTATTTTATAAAATTACCAATAAAAATAGAAATTACGAATATACATTACACTGAATTCGAATCTTATATTGAATATTCACCAAATGAGCACACGAATCCTTTAATATTAACTAGGTAATTACATAAATCTCCCTCTCTCTCTCTCCTTACTCTTTTATACCTTAACTTAAAAATCGTTTCTTATTACATGAAAGCAAAAGAAAACAAGCCAAAATAAAAAAAAACTACAATTCAAATCAAGAAGTTCATTGAACTTACTGCGTTCTTATTCGAATGACCAGCTTTTTCACAAAACAACTAATTTCGTGATGTCACCGCTACCCGAATGTTGAGTCACACAGGAAAGACCAAATGTTTCAAGGACTTTAATTAATGTTAATTTGAAAATGTTTACAAACAGTTCACACAATTAGAAACGAAACATAGAAAAAAAGCCAACCACAATAGCGTCCTACTAAAATGTTTCAAAGCGGTGGTTTCCTTTAATTCATTCACGTTGCCGCTGACAGTTTAGAATTGAGCACATCCATTTATTTATCCGCTTCACCCCCAACTGTGCATAATAGCTAAGACAGTTTGCATCATATAACTCAAAATATCTTTATTTCATAAAAAAAGTTTGAAATCGTCTATTATGTAGACTCTTAAGTCGTAGATGGACACACAATAGCAACAATTTCTGTTTTCTCAAATAGTTAGCAAATTAATTTTAATAAAAATTATGCTTTTACAAAATCTATGATATGCCTGTGTCGATCTACATCCGCCTGTTTCCAAGGGGTTGAGCCTTATGAGACGAACGGGCAAACAAACTCATGGCCACATTTTTGCAATTTACAGATAGATACAATGGCATCATTAAATATACCACAACATTGTTTTGATGTGTGCCAGTATGTCCCTTATTAAGGACTAAGAGGTAAAAAGACAATAAAGAGAAAACAAGATTAAGAAAAAAGATGAAATAAAAGCGAATGCGAAGTGAAACATAAAAAATAGAAAAAAAAAAAACATACAGCCCACATCACATTTCCAATTACGAAATAGCTTGTTCTAAATTAATCCCAATTTTTGTCTTCTTTGTAATCCACAATTGAGTAAATAGGCTTTCTGAAATATTTTACGTTTTATTGCGGATTTAAATTTGAGATAATATTTAACATCTATACGTTGAAGAGGATTCCATTACTCACTTCTTATAAAACGAACTCTGAGAGATCATACATTTCAAGCGCTTGTTTTGTGGTCTTTCGTATAGTTTTACTGCCTTTAAATATAAATAAACAGCGGATATTAATGATCGGATGTTGTTTGCTGTTATCATTTATTAGACTTAATTAATAGTGTTCTATATTTTCTTGTTGTTTCCATAAAACATCTAGGTATTTTATGTTTTGGAAAAAAAATATGAAGTTTACTTGACAAAATGAAATGCCAAACAATTGTGTGATAAAGCTGATCATTTATTTTGTGTTAAAAATAAAAGTTATACATTTATCAGCAGTCTGACTACATTGTAAATACTCTGCCTAGTTCGGAAACATGTGTAAGGTCTCTCAAGGTATTTTTATTAATAATATTAACATAGGTAGGAATAACATCTAAAGCTCTTAACGAGTTGACCTTGCGGGCGGTACGTTTGTCACAAATTATTAATATAAAGAATTGAAAAAAAATCTCTTAGTCAGAGTAAACAAAAACCCTAATTCGGTATAGCAATATACGTAACACTACAAATGTCTTCAAATGAGGGATTAAACCTCCACGCTAAACCTTTCAGGCTTGTAACTACTATACTACTTACAACCTATAGCTAATGAATCACTCATCACAGAGTCTAACAGGCTCCCTAAGGAGATCACTACTTAAAACTATATAAAATCAGAAGCTTGAAAGTCCGTATACTTAATTAAATTTAGACCTAAATTTAATTAAGTATGTTATTTAATTTTAATTTAATTAAGTTGTTGTTAAATGTAAAGTTAAATTTAAATATAAGTTTTATAGTGTCGATAACAATATACATCCACTACTGATATAATATACTAATCTAAATGCGAAAGTGCGTATGTCTGTCTGTTACCACTGTTACTACTGAAATAGTTTGAGTCCTGGTAAAGGACATAGGATTTTTATCATATTTATAATATAATTATAATTTTTATCCCCGAAATCATCCTTTAAAGGGGTGAAACGGAGGGTGGAAGTTTATATGGGGAATCAATAACCGCTAAACCTAGATGATATTTAAAATCTAAATTATTATCTAAATTTAGATGATATTTTGGTATGGAGATAGTTTGATTCTCGATAAAGGACATAGTCTAATTTTTTTCGCGATAACCGACGTACACGAACCCATAACCTCCGGTTTAGTAGTCAAGTTCACTAACCACTAGTCAGACAAGCTAGTCAATCAAGCAAACATGTAGTACAATAATAAATTACTTTTAAATTATAGTTTAAGAACACCTAAAAAAACACGCTTTTGTAGCTAGCCGAACTAAAAGTAGGAAATAATTTTCTTTAAGTTCATAAGGAAAAATCTATTTATTGTAAAGAAGCGTGGAGTGCTAGATTTCAATTTATTGCAAAAATATTTTACTGACAAATACTAGTAAAAGTAGTCATTATATTATAAAATACCTTCAAAAACACCCCACGCGACTTTACGATAAAAACGTGTTTTTTTAAACTATTATTTATTGAATATTTCCTTTTTAGTGATTAATGGTGATTATTTTCTTATTAAGACTAAAAAAGTAAGAAGTATGTTTATCACACATGCTTCTTCAGCACACGCCTAAGTACGTGGCAAAAGACACTACCGTATTTTTAGGTATGGAAAAGTCATTAATCCTGATCAGGATAATGATACAAACTATTTAAATTATTGCATTTTCATCGGACATTGATAAGTGTACACAATTTAATTCGACGTGTTGAAGCCGGTCAAAATCACGTTCGAAGATTCCGTTACATACATACCTACATCATACATACATACTAAGCTAATAAAAGCGTTTTAAAAACCATGATTATTACTTTAAACTTTAGGACTAAATCATCTTAACATAACTAGCTAATCAATCCTCTTCATTACTGTAAATCTACTGTGCATAAATCTACTAATAGTATTAAAAAAATTAAAACGTCTCTCTTAGAAAGTCTCTCATATTTGATATCAGAACTTGAACATAACTAACGTAAGTAATTCAGTGAACACATAAAAAGAATTGGTTTCGACCAAATCCCTTACGGTATCATCACGTCAAAATGTCAATTTAGAACCTTTTTGATAAAACTCGCTGGGGATCCGTAATATTAAACTCGAAATTTAGCAATCTTAATCCTCGACGGACAATTACAGCATATTACGAAGTACTCTGAATACTTTTTAGTGCGTATTAAAACGTTTTACTTAGTCTAACTTACTTAAGAGACTTAGGCTAATAGTTGCAGCTTTTAAGCTTCTAGATTTTTTATTTCGCGTATACATATAAATTACTTCTCAAATCACTGAATTAATTTATTCATTTAAGAATGTTTACTGTGAAAAGAACATATTATTTAAAACTAAGCAGTTCCCGGATCTCTCCCATTTCAGGCGCAGAGTGGCACACCGTGTGGTTTTTGTCGGTTCGATTCCGACAGTGTTGTAACCCCGGTGGGGTAACGGCCCGACACGCACGTATAAAAAAGATAAAACATAAATGAATTGAAATAAATATTGGGAAAAAAATTATTTATCATTGGAATTCATTTTTTTATTCATCATTACAATATTCTTTCAATATTCTCTTATTTTATAAAACTCTTATGTTCGGGTTTTAGGCCCTAATACCATTGTAAATCTTCCTGGAGCCTCTGGGTGCATACTAAGAAATCAAAGGCTGTTCTTAGATTGAAGGTCGAAAATCTCATCTAATATCTGTGAAATAAGCCTAATCTATTCAATGAAGTTACGAAGGATATATTGGCTTTTTTGGGTAGTTAAAACTCCTTGGACTTACCATTAACACTTACAAAAAACAGTATGAAGTTTTTTTTTCTATGATTTGACTAAAATAATCTAAAACAACATTATTGTTTTACGTCCAGTCAAATATTAACCCTCTTTTATTTTATCTATTGACCGCTGGACTTGTCGGGCCGTATGTCAATATAAACACTTTTATGGTGGTCAGAGGGTGAGCAAATGTTTGTTTCCACTTATATTAACTTCAGGAAACGAAAGATTTAAAAAAAAAAGGAAAAGATGTTAATGTGTCAACATTAACATCTTTTCCTATAATTCCTATGATTCGTAAAAGAACCTTATTCATACCTTTTACAGATAATGCACGTCATGGACATAATTCTTCACATCTGTTTCAAGGATTAGGATCAGGATCATTAACAGATCCAATTACTTAATTAAAATGTTGATTACCTTCTTCAACATATTTTTAAATAAAATAGTAAACACATTGTAAGTTCAAAAATTGAAAGAACATTTAGCGAACCTCAAACAAATTATAAACATCAGCGATGCATCTTCTCAAATTTTTTATTCAATTTTAGAAAGACGAATATTATAACAACATGATTATGTTCATCGAAAACTTTTTCCCGCTTGTTTTGTTCACTTAATAACTTGTGCAGCTTCAGTCAAGGTTAAGAAGAACAAGGTTAACGGATTTCCACTAATACCATAGCCGTGTCAGACAGAGATCGGCTTTTGGGGAAAAGCGCTTAATGTATGTGGTCTTATCAAGCAAAAAGTCAGTGGCACACTATTTGCGAAAGAAATACTGACGTTTTGCGCAATTTCACAATAAAGCTTACTAGAGAGAACGTGTGAAATTTCGGCTTATTAATAATTATGGTAGATAGATTTGTGTAAGGTCTTTGCAAAATTTAACAACCAAAAAATGTAAACAAATGCAAAAGTTTCTTATTTACTTTGAATAGGTCATTTTTTTTTTTTTTGATAGAAAATTTGCCACAAACCATTAGCCAAATGCTTTGTTCTTTCTATTCCTTACAAGTACAATTCGTAATCCCATTAAATCTTCCTGGAGCCATTGGATGCATACCAAGATATCAAAGGCTGTGTAGATTGAAGGTCAAAAGGCTCATGTAAGGTCTGTGAAATAAGTTTAATCCATTTAATGTAATTACGAATTATATATTGATTTGTTTGGGTAGCAAAACACCTTGGACTAACAGTTAATACTTATAAATCAATATAAGTTTTATAAAAGAGTTTTTGCATAAAGATTTTAAAAAAACATTGTTTTTACGTCCAGTTAAATAATAACCCTCTTTTAATATTATCTATTAAGCTCTGTGTTTATCAGTCCCACACTCGGTCGGTCACTTTTAGGGTGTTTCAAGGGTTCCAGAGCTTGATGAATGTAAACGTGAACACATGTTGGTTCCCAAAAATATTTACTTCACTTAAATCAAAAAACCAATATATCAGACGGCGTCAGGCGTCACTGTCTCTCACTATTCTTCAATACGAACCGAAGTCGAACAAAGGTTTCGTATTCCATTGGTTAGGATAAGTATAAAAATTTGATATCTACCATTGTTTATTTTCGTGTGACGTTTATTTTATTTAAATTTCTATTTCACTAATAATCTATCCATATATACAAATATACATTTTCATATACTCATGCCTTTATCCATAAAGAGGTAGCAGACTTTAGTCCCCTTAGGAATGAAATGGAAAATTTGAACCGAAAAGTAGAAAAGAAGGAAGAATAACGGAAGGAAAGGGCCGTTTTGTATGGTAGGGGGCTTACGAGGACAGGTCACCCGAGGCCCTAGTGCGATTTTATTTCAGATCAACTCGCTCTCTACTGCGAGCGCGTTTGGCGTTGCGATTGGTGAAGATTTCAGTGCGGTAGCGCCGAACGCGGTCACCGTGACAATCGAATAAAAGTGAAATAAACTCGCACTTGGCCGGCCCTCTGATGCAAAGTGACTACCGCCATTCATGAACGCCTGAATTCAGGAGTCAGAGGTGCCGGGCTTTGAGGAAAGACTATCTACGCTCTTTTTTGAAGGTTTGAGTTTAAGAAATACCAGTCCAGAAATACCGCAGACGATAATTTGTAATTATTGTTTGGGAATGTAAGCAATAGCTCGAGCTAGTGTAATGTACGTGTAAATCGAATTGGTGAAATCGTTATCGGAAAGTCCGAACCTTCTAGCCTACCTAACTCACGATCATATTAGGTGGTTTCTCTATTACGATTCAGTTCCAGCTTCAGACAATTTCGTGTGATACCAATTTTCTCGTTATTACTGAATTTCCTCGCGTGGTTTTAATTAGTTCAATTCTAACCGTACGATTGTTATCTCTTTAAAGCCAAGGGAATATCCTCCAACAGGACTAAGTAATCACGCTTGGCGGACCGAAATACATATACCACTTTCAGCAATTATTTTGTAGTTCGGTTGGTTTGCTTTAAATAAGAATCTATGCATTAGTGACAGAATAAAACAGATGGAAATCTAGAGGTGTAAACGACTAATAACATGGATATTTTATTCCTTGCAAACATGTCCTTAACAAACTACGATTAACTAATATACATACAAACCACAGAGGATACATATCCGTGGGATCTAATTAATATATGAAGGTAGAATAAATATTTGTCCCTTGCTGTTTCTTTAACTCAAACATTTTCTAACGGAGAAAATTTGAAAACCTCGAGGCTTAGTAGAAATAGACATTTCCCATAAGAGTCATCAAAAGCGACCAGCTGTCGACCTTTCCGATACATTACCACAAATTAATTTGTCCCATGGACCACATACATAGGTGTATGAATTGCTTACGTTACTACTACTAAAAGTTCTCTATGTAAAAGTTTATAAATTTGAAAACGACTTTCATTACAGACATTTTGTAATATCATCATCATTATCACAACGTTTAACAGTCCACTGCTGGACATAGGCCTCGCCTTAGAAAAGGTTTTTGCCTACTATACCATTCTGGCTAGACGGATTGGTATAGAATTTATGTCAAGTTTAAAGTTTATCTACAGTTCTGTTATCCTGCGTAATTTGCTCCATTAAAAAACTAAAATTGTTATTAAAAAACACAATAAATAATACACAATAGTAGCAGTAGAAAAAGGCTTTGTTTGATAACTGTTGCAGACAAAACAAATGAGTAAAGGATGACCAAGCGAAATTGACTGGATTTGGTTTCAGCAATTGTCGACTGCTGTCGCGGCACGATCGTTTCGTTTACCATGCTCAAATGCTTGGTTGTCAGTTTCCACCTAACCACTAACGAGTTGGTGTACTCTGGTCATTAACATATAACTACAAAAGATTAAAACTAAAGTATGAAAATTCAAATTAATAATTTAAACTTTAGTTTTTCATGATATAAATTTCTGGCAAGAGCTAGTTCGAGTTGCGTGACCCTCACCAGTTCAAACTAAAAATCAAAATACATAAATAAATATTTTTAACAACTGACACACAAAGCAATCTAGTTTCAAACTAAGCAGAGCTTATACATTGAAAGTTACATTGACTAATAGAATACTTTTATACTTTTTTTTTGTAAATACATGCATATTACACGTAGTAAACACCAAAACTCCGAAACAAATATTTGCAGATCATACAAACATTTGGCCCGACCCGGGAACGGTTCCCGAGACCTCAGTACAGCAGTCGCATAAACTACCACTGCACCATCGAGGCAGTAAACTATTGCATACATTCCCCAACCGAGCAGTTTAAGCGGTTTTCTATGAAGCCGTGGTATCCTTTTAGTTAAGCTAGGCTATTTGTGCCGAAGCATGAGTCTTCCACGGTAAAATGTAATTCCTCAAGGGTCCAGTTGAGTATAAAAGGCCTACCCTCTTTTTTGTAATTAAAGTTGGCAAAATATAGGCGTTTAATAAGCCTCTGTTAATGTTATAACTACACTAGCTGTACCTTGCCACGTATCGCTGTGGCACATTGTATTGAGGAATAAAACTGATATGAAAAAAAGATAAAACAATCTTTATTTCGTATCATTTCGAAAAACAATCTTCGAAGCGGTTTGTATATCGTGTCAAATTTTGGGCTCAATTAGTGACGGACTTTTTGAGTTTTTGAATCGTACACAAACTTTTATATATATATATAGATATGGGCGTTATTGCCGTGAATATATGGATGAATGTAATTATTTATGTGTATAAATTAATTACTCAATAAAAAATAACAACATTTTAAATACAATACAAATAACAAATGTATAAAGCATTTGTTAATTTACTCGTAACACTACAAGCAAGTTAGTAATTACAAGTAATTGATGATATATTTATTGCAGCTATGTTCACAAAATTTCATTACAGATTACTTGTTTTTTATTGAATGGAAGTAATGTTATTTAGCCTTTTCTAGATACTAGGTAGTATGAAGAATATTTTGTTACTAGTATTTATATTTTGGCGTTTTTGGGCTGAATAATGACTGGAATAATGAACACACGAACTATTGCTGTAATTCTTCATATAAAAGCAATTTCCGCTATATCCGGTGCAGACAGTTGACAAATAGTATTAGGAACAGTTACAATTCAACAAAACTAACTAAGAACCATGAAAGTTTCTGTTATATCTCAGAAAAACTCTTGTTTTCGATAAGAAAAGCAATAAACAGTGATTAGATTAACACGATATATTCTAAGACAATATTATGAAATAGATTAAATTATAAGTCTACATATTTTAAATACTAAAGCATTTCTTACTTTTTTTTTAATATTACCGACATCAGTGTGCCTATATAATAATCATAGTTATATACTGTAGTCTTCTTTGTCTAATTTTCTACTGTAAGAGACAGGAACTTTTCTTCAAATTCGAATTGGATTTGAGAAGAGGTATTTCTCTAAAAAGGAAGTTATGAGGTAACAAACATAAAAAAAACAAGCGAATCAAGAGCCTCCTTCTTGTTCGAAGTTAGTTTTAATAAATATAAAAAGCAAAGTTTACCAAAGCTTAAGTTTACAAGTCATAATCGTCAATTCATGATATCAAATATATACTAATGCTTTTATTGGCCAAATCAATGGTAATAATTTCTGCTGATAAAGTTCTAACAATTTACTGCATATCCCACTACACAAACCTATATAATTTTCATCAATTACCTATTCTTTAATAATCCTGATTTCACTATATCGTCTCAATGTTATTTAGAAGAATCTCTATTAAAAATAACATCTGAATGCTCAGATGTCACTTATTGATCACGTTTTAGTCATCAAATATAACTGTGTACCAGCCGTTGTTAATGTTGGCTCATACCAGACGAAGCTGAAAGTTTGAGCGTGTCTGAAATCTTAAAGTAGTAGTAATATTACATGTATAAAATTTTATGTGACCACGTACCTATTTGTCATGTACACAGTTTTAGTAGAGCTAAATTATCCACTTCCTCATATAGGGCAATAAAAGTATTTGCGTAAATAAACTTATTCATGTTTACATAAAAATACTACTTGAGTATAGTTTATGTCAATGAACTGTAAGTATGTAAAGGATTCAGGTTTGACATATCTTTCAATCATATTTTAGATTAAGAATACGGAGTGTCACCTATTCATACCGTGGGTATCGTAAAAACCGACTAAGGGAGCAAACTACTCAGAACAACAGCGCTGCAAAGAGAAGGAAAACTCGAAACAAATCCTATACAACCCGTCTGGTCAGTGTGGTATAGCAGGCCAAAATCTTCTTTCTAAAGAGAGGAGTATGTTCAGCGGTGGACTATGAAAGGGTCTTGATGATTGATGATGGTGATATCTTTCAATTGTTTTAGGACGGACATTTTTATTAGAAACCAAATAAAACGCAGAGTCATTATTATTTTTTATTGTAATAATTATTTAAATATAATTTTAAAAGTGTAAATTAGTATTATTATGACAAAGGTGACAATGGTTTTGATTAGTTCACAAAAAGGGAAGGAGAGAGATCCACCGCGTAAATCAACTATTCTAAGTTCGTCCGCCCGTTTTATCCAACCGATTCTTTCATTTCAAGAAAGGTATTGATCATCATCAAAGTATTATCAATAAATGGAAATCACCTTGTCTCTTTGTTTCTCTGTATCTTCGTTTATACCGACAAACCGACTGGAACAACGTTTTTCATTTTAGAGTCTACTGTTTCTGTCCAATTTATAGTTTATGCTTTTAAGAAGCAGCACGGGTGAACTTTAGTAAGATAGTAATGTAATCATCACATAGATACGTTAGAGTTAGGTTACATAATTATTAAAACATGCATTAATTTAATGTTGTCGAACCCAATTTTCATTGCGACGTGACGTCGACGTAAGGGTCAAACTAGTTTTCGCTCTGAATCCCTTAAAAGTGATGTAAGTTTTGACCACTGAAATAGGTCATTGATATCAACGGCCTCAAATGACAAAGCGAGGGTTCAAATAAAGCTTACTCACTTTATCTCTACGCTCGATTGACTTTTAAGAGATGTAGGAAAATATAAGCGTCGTCGTTAATGCAGAAAATCATTTGCTCCCCTTTGCTTTGTTGACGGCTGCGGAATAAAAAGCAATCTTTTCATTTTATATGTATAGCCTCTGTAAATGATTAAACACAACAAGTAGTAGTACAGCCATTTAGAGTTTAATAGTAAACTACAAATTCATTCAAGTTATATTGTCAACTAGTTGTACACGTTATCAGTACAAAAAATTCCTAACACTACAATGAGTTTTTTTAGTTGTTTTAAACGTGTAAAATAAAAATTATTATAAGATATTTGTGGAGTTTTTAACTATGCAGGGGGACAGATTAATGAAATTGGGAATAGTAAATACATCGTAGTTGTACAGCGAATGAACTCGTTTCAAACTACAAGTACACATAACTAATTTGACATTGTGTTTGTAACTATTACTCGTACATGCCTATTTTAGTCATCAATACCTATGTACATATTGCTGCAAAATAAACTTAAAACACATTTTATATCATCATCGTCTCAGCCGAAAGAAGTCCACTGTTGGACATTATTTTATTTTATTACAACTGTTTTAAAATAAGCGTTTACATGCAGAAGAAAAATGAGGTCTATCGTAGATCTCATTTATAGAATCATAGAATAATACAAAAAACTTTAGACTTTATAGGTCTAATAATATTTTTGAACGTAAACCTATTACAAGATTTCCTGTTTGCATTCGTAATAATGACGGAACATTAAAGACATTTAATTGTCTTCATCTGGCTGTAAAAGATAAATGATTTGGACCAGAATACTAGTTAGTTCAAAATTTAGCACTGATTGTTTTTTTTTTTAAATAATGATGTTTAATCGCTATTTCTGCCCTGCTTTGTCTTAAAAAGCATTATTATTAAACAATTATTAAATAATTTTAATGCGTTTTTCTTTTAAATGGGAACTTTGTGTGATATGACCTTTGCATATAAAAATCATTTAAACCTTTTTGGAGCTCGATATTTACTCGAGCTCTGAAAAGATTTAAATGATTTGGGCTTTTTGATAATGTGGGCAATACAATTAAATTGAGATCATGATATTTTAAAAGACACTTAAAAGCAAAATTGGGATATGAAAATTTTTATGTGATGTAGTGTGTTTATATTTAAATTTTCTTGCGTGTTTATATAGTGTTTATATTTCATTTTCTTAACAATGATATCTCTATTCTAATGAAGTAGTTATGGTAACAACTATAAAGATTAGTGATGCCGAAATTATAATCAGATACCGTATTTTAAATATAGAAAACCTCAGTGCTTACGAACAATTTTCTGCTAGTTTCACTATCCAAATATCGGAGTACAAATTTTTCGTTTAAAATTTGTTCCTGTTTTTTGTAGAGTTAAGTGCTTTATAAATTTTAAATCTGTGAACAGTGCTGTGATGTATTTAATGGATCATAGCAACCTAGAGATAAGTAAAACATTTTCATTTGAGAATTATTATAAAATCATATATAGAATTATTCTTTTTGGATTGATGTAGTACTTATTCAGCGATAAAATGGGCCACAAAACATCACACTACCACCGCTCGGCGTGGAGCGGTGACAAAACGCAGGTGAAACTTCAGAGTAGTTATTCAGTTCAGAGTACCTAAGTCATATTATTATATATATTATGTTAGTAGTGTATATAACTAATGCACCATAGACAATTCAAATAATGTTTTTTTTTCCAATGTGATTTGACTGTTATGTACATGTACTGTTTACAGCACATACGTGCAACCATACCCGCCCACACACACGTACGCACGCACATACATGTACACACACATACATACACACACACTCACATGTACATACATACACGCACACACACACAGACACACACTGAAACAAGCCCTCACACAAACACGCACAAGTACATTCTCACGTACTTTTTAATGTTTTAATCTTAAGTTCTACCACAAAATCACTACTATTTTCTGTTACTGTTAAGGGGACCGGCACTGTACCTCCTTATCACAGGCTAATCTGTAGCCTATTTAGGTGGACACTCACTATTATTGCATTTAGTATGTAAAACTATATGTGTCCTGCACTTGTAAAACCTATGATCTATTTTTTGGTAAAATATTATTATTATTATTATGTTGAATGTTATGATATACATGTATTAATAATTATGCCTGTGTAAGTAGCACTAACATCCCTGTTGCTATCAACTATTAAAATCACTGAATAACAGTAATCTTGTTGTTATTCGTACTTCGAAAAGCCCTCAAGGGACCGTTTTCTCTTAAATTATAATCTTCGCCTTGCCTTGTATCACTCCACTATTGCTCGCCAGTTTTCGTGTTTGGCGCTACTGGCATTACAGGTCATAACAATATCAGTCTATCAACTCATTTTTATTTAACAGTTTTACCATCAACTATATTTTTTATCACTTTTATATTGTTTTTGATGTAGCAACAACACTAATTTAAATAAACCATAACGAGCTAATTAGGTTTCTCTATAACTTTAGTCTCGTCAATTAACCAAGTTAATGTTTCCCCCCGTTGTTTCATCTCCCGCAGTTGAATTTTAACCGAATCGTTCTAAAGTTAGTTATTATACCACCTCGCTAATTACTTAGATTGCTTATGATTAATTACCTTAAAATTAGTCTCAACTGCTGCTTCAGCATATAATACTATATACGTACATACTCAAAATATAATTAAGGATCTAACTGACTGAGGTTTGCGTCTAAATCAATATTGAGGGATTCTTTAAAGAATACATGTTACATGGTTAACTCATTATAGTGTTCTTGTTAACCCTTTCAACTAAGTGAAATGCTTGTTTGAAAAGCGGATCACGATTATAGTGTAAGTGTTGGAACCAGTCCATAATATAGAAACGAAAATTTAAAAAAACTCGTCTTCTGTAAAAACCAAATATTTACTTTATATTATATAACTAAGTTATCCTTGTGGTGACGGATTAAGAATACGGGGTGTCACCACCAATATACACCTCGATATAAAAACCAATTTTTTTAGCAGTTGATTTTCTTAGTGGAGGGAAGTAGTTATTGAAACTTTGAGACCCGAATCTTCATACGAAATATTAAGGGTTTTCTAAAGAGTCAGGTCCCAGCAGTAACGAAAATCTTAAATATAAATTTTAATAGTAAATTGTATTTTAAAATAAGAATTCTTTTTTTTACAAAATATAGCATATTATATTTTAGTTACAAACATAATCTATCTCTCATGACAGCAACATGAAAACCCATTTAGTAGTTTTCTAGATATACCCTAAAAACAAACAGACATACAGAACATAATTCTAAAAATCGCTGATTTCTATTCTTTTCTTAAGTCATCCCCTTTCTTTTTATCACTGTCATTTCAATGCCGACACATGTCAGGTTTTGCTCTTATATTGAATGTATAAGTAAATTTTTACCTACGTTTAAGTCGTTTCAACTTGATGTAATGTCAGCAAAAGAGAAAAATTAATTTAATTATAAAACAAGAGAAAGTGGCCGCCTGGTTTCGCCAGTTTGATTACTTCCAATTAGGGATTTGTTTAAATTGTGCTTACTAATGACTGTTGCCTTCATAAACTTCAGGATTATTTTTCTAGACATTTCTTTTAGTACCAATTACTTTAATTTTGTTCACAAAAGCTTTCATTAGGCTAACAAAATAAATGTACAGTGTTATTAAATAGGGTACGTTTAAGTTACGATTAAGACAAAGTTATCTATGTGTGAATCATGAATCAGTAAAATCAGTTTTGCAAACAATTAGTCTTAGTCTGCAGCAAGACCAACATTAACCCATGCAAGACTTAACAAGAACAAGACTGAGCCTTGCAAGACTATTGCGTCTCGCAGATAATGCAATTTCTGAATCTGTTTATATTTTTATTTGTTTTAGTTTATGCGATTGGCTGACACTTAATTACTGGTTATTTCACAAAAACTTGTAAAACATAAATGAACTGCTCGGCCCCATATTGTATCATAAGTATTAAGATTAATTCTACGGTTATTCTATGAATGCAGTTGCACTACACTCCTTATAGGTTAACTTGGCAATATCGTACAATAACTCCGTTAAAAAGCAGTTTTAATTCTAAAAGCTTCTTAATCCGAATTCCAGTTTCAGTTGAAGACACGAACTTGATAAATTATTTCTGCAATTTAAATCTCTTCTAACTCTTAATTTCGGGTTTATTAAGAAAAATAGTAGTTGCAGAATACTTTTTTAATTGTTTATTGTGAATAAAAACGGTGTTAAATTTGCGTGTTCTTTTTTACTTAATGTGTTTTTTTGTTAAAAACATATTCTAATTATATTTCACTCAACCGAATCCATTGCAACATAAAGATTTATTTTAATTGATACTGAAATCTTTGAGAAGCCATTCCTCAGCAAAAAGGTATTGGAAACTACGAATTCCTTAAAGCTGCACCGAGTGAGATCAGACGATCGATTGAGAAATCTAGTCTGCGACCCTTTTTGTGAATGTAAAAATCTGTGTATAAGAGAAAATTCTAGAAATCTATGACTTCAATATTAAATTAATTGATTATGTTATATTAACTGAAAATATTCCTTCTTTTTTTTAAGTAATACTCTTGTACTTGATATACTCCTGCTTTGCGGGGGACTTAAAAAAAAACGGTCACAAAGAACACCCATCCATCATCCTCATCATCAACAGCCTTATTATTTTTATGATCCAAAAAGTTTTGTTTCCGCTGGGTAACCAATTAAGCTATTATGCACGCAGATCACTACAAATCCTCAACTACGTCATCTTAAGTACTTGTTAATGACGCAAAAGAGACATAAAAATAAACGGTTTATTTAAACTCTCTTTAAAAATAAAGTATAAAGTTACCCGCTCTGGCAAGACTAAATATAGATACTAAAAGCTTAATGTTTACTTCTCTGTTAATACAAGCTATAAAAATAGCTATGTTTAAATTCCAACTGCATCTCTACGGATATTTTGCAAGCAGTTAAAATTCAATCCAATCCACAGCAGGCTTATCATTATACTCACTATCTCCATAAACATTTATAGGTTCTAGAAATAAAACTTTATTTCATATTAACTGACGCCGACGAGTGTTTCCTAATGGCTTGCTGAAAAGAAGTATGTTCTCTTTAAACGGTTATATCTTTCTTTTGTTTTATATATAACGAACTCTGTTCAAATCATATATTATCTCACGATATACGAACTAAGGCCTTTGTTTATTCTAAATACCTGTAAGTACGTTTTTTATTAAATATTTTTCTCTAAAAAATATTACCAGTTAAACGTGAACATGAAGATAATTTTATAAACATATTTTAGAAAGTAGAAGTTTTGTGATGGATCTATGAGTACATAATTTAATAAAATAGACAAAAAAATATGCGTACGTCTGTTTAATAATTCCATTAATTAACGTATTTACATACTTTTGTTTTCATTCTTTTTCCAAACATAGTGATGGTTTTTTTTTTCACTAAAGCCAAATAAGCAAATGTATTTCATATTTTAAGTATCATTATAACATAGAATTAATCTTTGTAAAGTTCTCGGTAACGCTCAGTATTTTTATATGATAATCTGGGTAACTGGGTAGGATCGCTCTGAAAATAAACAAATGAAATACAAGTTTTAACAATTATTTAGTCAGCTATGTTGTTCCACACTGAAAACTAACACTGTAGGTTAATCAATTAAAATAACTTTTATAGTACTACATTTCAATATTTATAATTACTATCTAAAACGAGTGTTAGATAAATGAAATATTATTTAAAGTTTATTAAACTGTTACTCGTTCTATTCCAGTTGATGAAATGTAAGATGTATTTATCATGGATGGTAGAGTTAGGTTTATCTCTGGGTCACATCTTAATTCAAAAAGCGTGTATTATATTACTTACTATTTTTTACATTTTGTTCAAGTAATTTTTATTTTCTTAGATCCATCTGTCGTAATACGGCTTAAAATAATCGTAAACATTGTAGGTGATATAAAAACTCACGATATTTCAAAGTAAGTAGTTACCTTAATCCAAAGTTTTACAGATATTAACACTTGATATCTAAATACTTTGACTCCCCTAAGAGTACGCTCTTAGGACTTCCTAAAGTATAATCTCTAAACAGATTAATTACGAAACATTGTGCCCATGTGCGAAATTTATATGTACATATGATTCAAAAACTATGAACGTGGTTGTAATTGCATAACAAAGTCAGTCAGATAACTCTCAGCAAAACAAAAATAATAACAGTATTTACAACGTGCGATGTTAAACGGAGCTTATCTGAATTAAATACATTCTGTAGAATCTTCTTATTCTTCGGATGAACAAAACAACAGATTTGATAGTATCAGTTGGCAGTATCGGAGCTGCCACGTATCACGTATAGGAAAGCGTTACTTTCATGTTGTTTTTAGATTGTGAACGTTAATATAATACTAATCTAGATTCGTTTAGTGATCTAGTAGACAGATAGTGATAACTGTTGACTTTTAAACCTTTGAAAGAGTTCTATAATGTATAAATATGTTCATTTATGTGCAATTTGGCAAACATTTTTCTTTAATTAAAAATGACAACTCCCGCATTGGGTTTATATCCTGTATCATGGGGAACTTCACAAACATATATAAAACGGACACAAAGAACACCCAGACTCAGAACAACATGGCGTGGCGACCGCTTAAACCACTTAGCCATCCGTGCAGTCATCAAACCTTGGGGGAGTCTTTCGACTAATATGATGATGATGATGTTAAGCTTGGGTACTTTGCACTGGCCACGGGTAGTGCAGATATACTGAGCATGTAACCATAGCTAGTGCAACTTGATGCAAAATTCAAAAGGATATCCTAGATAGGTAGCTTCTTTGACGTTCTACTATTATAAAAATTGTCAACATCTCCTATATATCAAGGCGCAATAATTTAAAGTAGTAGTACTTTGGATCATCCAAAGTATCCAAAGTACTTCAAGACACATAAAAAAGCAGTAATAAAATTCCTTAGATGGCGTAACTTTTCTAATTACGATATCAAGAAATTTAGTTCTAACTGTACTTGTACTTAGTAATAAAATAATAAGAATAAAAAAGTTTTCGGGACTTTTTGTCGTTTGCTTAATATTCTCGTTCAGAGTATACGTCACTACTTTATAATAATGATGATGAGGTATCTCAAACATCTAACACACGGCCGTCTGATCCCAAACTGGCTAGAGCCTATACTATGGTAACCAGAGTGCTGATAAACATACTTATTTATTTTGAAATACTTTAATATTTTAGATAAATTATACCCAGACACAGAACAAATGACCGTGCTCATCACACAATGTTTATCCTGGGTGGGAACCGAACCCAAGACTTAAGGCCCGTCAAAGTTTGTGATTAATTTGTTGTAGGACAGCTATTCTTCAGAATATATGGGCCAGGTTCGACTAGAGTAACACGGCCTCACAGAAAACCTGTGTTAAGCAGTTCTTTCGCTGCTTTGCACCAAGTGCGCTTTCGAGACACTTTTTGCCTCGCACAACCAATCTGTGGAACGGGTTATCGTCTGCGGTATTTCAAGAAACGAGCATACTCCTTCCTATAAGGCCGGCCGTTTGTGACTCCTGAGTTGCAGACGTTCATGGGCAGCGATGGTCCCTTTCCATCAGGTGACCCGTCTGCTCGTCTGCCCCCTCTAACATTAAAAAAAAAACCGTATTTATTATTAGTTTCACTCTGAGTTGCAGACGTTCATGGGTGGCGATGATCACTTTCCATCAGCTGACCAGTCTGCTCGTCTGCTATAATAAAAAAAAAGTGAGTGAGAGGATTCCAAACGTGGAGAACGTTTGGGCTCCGATAATCCAGATTCTGGAAGGAGAGACTGAAAGAGGTTTAAACCCTTTCATTCTCTCGCTCCAGAATCGGGGTCTTCACTCTTGAGTTGCAGGTGCATGCTCGGCGGTAGTCACTTACCATCAGGTGACACGTCTGCTCATGTTCCCCCCATTCTGTAAAAAACCCAGTAGAGCAGGATTAAAAACAACGATATTTAATTTCGTCATAAATTTTAATGTAAAAAGTCTTTAAGATTGTTAACATCTTGCCCCGAAAAATGCCTTGACTCATTAAAAAAAAGGCAGCTGTTTTAGATTGACACTATTAATTTCTCTTTCCGGCTACCATTTTGGCAAAGTCAGGATTATTAACTAAAAATCCTTTTCCTAACAGTTCAATATAGAAGATTTCCAGATTTTATTGACATTTTTCTTTGATAAATAATTTCTCCTCGTCTTATAAAAGATTTTAATTTCCTGTTTATATATGATCTTGTTCAAAAGATATTACCTGAGAGTTAAGGTGAAAGTCATTTACAGATTCTACAGATGTTTATTACACTTTAATGTACCTATAGTAGATGCTGGGCGGTCGAAATTCAAGCGTTTTTAATGTATTGTTTTTATTTAAATGGCCAGTGTAACTTTAATCTTTCTGCACTTCTTCTGAATAACATAAAATAAACATTCAGTATTTTAAATTTGAAATAATCCCGTGCGCTAAATTGTTTAATACTTGGTACGATCTCAAAAGGTTTAATTTAACGAAAGAACTCCAATTTTTATCGCATATAAAAAATTAGGTAGATACTACATCTAAAAAATCTAAACCTTGTAATTCACCAAGTCACGAAACTTAACTGATGTATTCCATTATAATTAACCACATTTTAATCGAATAAGAATCAAGTAAAAATGCAAATAGATCCACCCGCCTTTAGAGTGTTATACTTTCACTGATGTAGCTTAATCGAAACACAAAAAAATACAAAATAAAAGTACTCTTTCACGCAAAAATGATAAACAAGTCGTATTGATAAATGTAAGGTGAAAGCTTTGGCATAAACAGCTGCGTGGATTTAAATGTAATTAATTGACAGTAAAGAAAACAAGTTGTTTTTTGAACTTAAACGACTGATAGCGACCGTAAACATATAATTGAGTCAAAGCGATGACTGAATTTTATGTTTTTTGGCAAACAAGCAGTCAGGTCAGTTGATGGTAAATGATTACAACCGTCGATAAACACTTACAAGTGTTTATCGACGTCATAAACTCGAGTGTCATAAGTACGTTGCCTGGCCTTTGAGTGCCCCTGCTGTAATTTAGGGGGGAAGAGAGATTGGGCTTCTGATACCTCTGATTAGCCTTACTCAATCAGTGAAATACAACGAAAGGGTTGTTTTCCTTGAGGTCGTGTTATCACCTTCAAACGAAACGAAAGCACCCACGGTTGAGTATTACAAAGGCTATTTAAAACATAAATTACTACTGATAGTGCAAGTACAATAAGGTAAAATTATCTTAAATTGTCATCAACAGTCTTCAGTAGTCCACTACTGGACATAGGCCTCTTCTTAGAAAGAAGGTGTTGGCCTACTATACCACGCTAGCCAGACGGTTTAAGTTTTCTTTCTCTTTGCAGTAATGTTGTCTTGTAGAGTTTGCTCCTTTAATCGGCTCTTACGACACCCACAGGATGAATAGGGATGGTGACACATCACATCACACATCAACAGCCTTTAACAGTCCACTGCTGGACATAGGCTTCTCCTTAGAAAGGAGGTTTTGGCCTACTATATCACGCTGGCCAGACGGGTTGGTATAGGGTTTGTGACAAGGCGGCTGGTGGCAGATTATCTTGAGGAGCGAACCGTCATGTACGAGGACCGAAATGGCGTCTTGAGACGCAGGGCCATGTCGTGCGGTGTTCCGCAGGGGTCTGTCCTAGGACCTCTCCTGTGGAACATCGGGTACGACTGGGCCCTACGAGGGCGTCTCCCCCCCGGGCTGGGTGTAATCTGCTACGCGGATGACACCTTACTCACGGCCCGGGGGGCTAACTTCCAGGAGGCGGCGCGCCTGGCCGCCACGGGAGTTTCACAGGTGGTCGGGCGCATTGAGGCGTTGGGATTACGGGTGGCCCTGGATAAGACGGAGGCCCTATTATTTCATGGGCCCCGTCGTGGTCCGAAGCTGGTGGACACTGCCTCCGCCCTAGGGTGACTTTTGCCCAATTTGGGCGGGGCCAGTGTTCCCACGAGGCGACTGTACGCGGGGGTTGTCCGGTCCATGGCGCTTTATGGTGCACCGGTGTGGGTGGCGGCTCTGACCGCCCCGAATAGGGCGCGCCTCTGGCACCCCCAGAGGATATTGGCGGTCAGAGCCATACGCGGATACCGCACGGTGTCCACCGAGGCGGCTTGCGCCTTGGCCGGTACACCCCATCGGCGATTATCGGCGAGTGACTGACTTCCGGGCGGAGAGCGGATTTCGCCCTCCGCCCTGCGCCTTATGCCTCCTGCGCCTTATGCCGCCCTGAGTGTGGCCGCGGGTGGACGGGGTGGGTTTCCCCTCCACCCGCATTAGTTGGCCAGCCGCGAGGGGGCGGCGTCCGCTTGTGCCGGACGTCGCCTAAAGAGAGGATAAGTGGAGACGGAGCCCGCACCAGGAGCGGGCCGGCGCTGGGAGGGGTCCAGAAGGCGATAACTACCTGGACCCCTCCTAAACTGGAAGCGCAAAGAGGGCACACCGTGTGGTTTTAGTCGGTTCGAGTCCGACACACCACCCCGCCGCAAACCCCGGTGGGGTGACGGTCCGAGGGGATTTTCACACGTTAAAAAAAAAAAAACAAAAAGGGTTTGTGACAAGTTTTCCTTCTCTCTCTCTTTTCGTATTCTTAATCCGTCACCACACGGACGTTCTAATATGATGTTATAAATTTAACCGCAAATATATTTAATATCCCTAAAAACCAAACATTATTAATTTATGAGATTCTACCTACACCTTTATGAAGTATTAAACTCGTAATATACAGAGTAATATTCTCATTAATATTGGAAATTAATTTGAGTCTCTTGTGTAAAGTACTTAAATCAACTAAACTGCTTAAAGCTTACTCTTGTTCATATTTCATATTGCTATTTAAGTACCTATCTCTCTACAGTTTCGTGGAATATAAATTTCATGATACAGTGCGAAATTTGAAGTATCAATTAGATACGAAAGTGTCAAGCAGTCTATGTATTAGTTCCATAAGTAGGTTTAGTAAATGCTTTATAAGAGACTTCAAAGAGAAGGATTTACTCAGTTCAACCGAATTTATGTAGATATATGATACTCGATAGCTTAGCTATTTGTGAATTGATTTCGAATTATTATTTTTAAATGAACTGTTTGGCATTGACCAAAGAAAATATTCCACATTAGGAGTATATTAATAAAGAATAATATTGCTTATTCCAGACGAGCAAGAAAGAAGGTGATACTTTTTTAAAAATTAATTATCAAGACTAAAGCCCAGTGTATATTTATATGAGTTAAATTATATCCACTTTGAAGTTATTTAAGGGTCTATATCTATTTAATTTAATACGTCTGTTAATTTAATAAGGCTAATGCTAACTTGCTTTAGGCTATGCTTTAGCTTATGTACCAATGAACTTAGAAGAAGTACAGCTGAATATCTACTGAGCTGGCATTGAATCACGTCTGGCTTTTTCCAAATACCACATATATGACAGTAAAGCATATACGCTTTCATCTTTTGTGCGAGTATTGTCCATATTGATCAATGTAGATCTTATGAAAATGCATCAAACTTATGCTTACACAAATGTGTTTTATAACATAACAAGTAACGATACAAATCATTTTAATAAAAAATATTATAATCAATATCATTTTGATTATAAATTATTTTTCAGCAAAATCAAATATGTGATTTAGGTAAAACGAATAAAAACCGGTGTTTTGAATAGTATCAGGTCTCCAAGCCTTAGAATAGTAAAAGACTTTTAGTACAGGGAGAAATGATTTTATATTTGTTTACTCGAGTGTTCATTTTACTGCTTCCTGTATTGCCAGCGGACTTAGCAAGCTTGCTAAACATCTTTATAGCGCCTTACGAAACCGCCTACGTAATAGAATACCATGAATCAATGTAGATGGAATACTAGCCGAGGTGGGCAGAAGCAAAAAAAAAATATATTTTTATCAATTTTTTCTTCTGCAAGCGTGTTCAAAAAGTAACAAGTCACTGTTACACTATGTAAGATTATTTTGAATGATTTAGAACATGCATCGTGACATAACGTCAATTACGCTTCATTGAACGAATGCTTCCTTATTCTGCGTAGATACGATTTTACGACCAATTGAAATAAATTTGAAATAGTGCTCTTTAAAAGAATAAAACTGATCTTGATTGTGGTGGGATCAAGTGATCGACGTTCCCTTCAAATGAAAAATGAACTTACTGTCTTTTAAGTACTTACTTCATTGATTGATATTGTAGAGAGGTTAGGATGTTTCTTTCTGAATAGATTCTCTCTACATATGGAATACACGATCCTTTCAATTTTAGAAACATATTCTTGTTTCTGTGTTTGACACTCGCTTAAAAACAGTATCCAAAATCCAAAATTAAAATGAGATGAGACGTTATGGAGATACTGTACATTTAAGTTTTGAATTTCGAAATATCAGTACGCTTACCATACAGTACTTTATGTAAAGAAATTTCTTTAAAGAATAAAGCCGCATTTGCTTAAACAAAATTGTTACAAACCGCAATCACGTCATCCAATCGAACGTTTTATCTGTTTTTGAGATTGCATTCTTCGACGAGTTGATGCCGAGAAAGGACTTTAAACATAAATTTTATATCAACAATAATTATTCGAAGACACGCACGTTTTATTATAATGCGATTGGTTTTGTTTATGTCTGTTCATTTATTCCTTGTTTATGCAGCAAATATGACTGTGTATCTTTCTTGAAAATTAATGTTAAATTACTTTTGAAAGTTTTTGATTACCCCGTTATTACTTAACACAAAATAAATTTTGACCAGTCTAGTGCTACAGAAAGAGAGCGAGAGAGAATAGTGGCCCAAGAGACTTGTTTTTTTTATACCATACCGGGGTACCGCCGCAAATGAACATCGACACCTTCATTTCAAGAGATACAAGTGAAGGTTTTATTTGCGTAAATATGATACTCGATTGTTTAGCTATTTGTGAACCGATTTCAATTATTTTTTTGAAATGAACTGATTTAGATTGACTAAAGAAAATATTCCACATCTCCGCCTTTTGAGTCCCTCCAAAGCTAGAGGGGGGCGATTCCTACACTAAGAATATATAATGTGTTGCAGAAGACTTTACAAATATACATATGAGGGACACAAAGAACAACACATAACTCAGGTCCCATGTGGGGATCGAACCCACAACACTCAGTGTAGTGGGAAGAGGCGAGGTGAACGCTCAAACGTAATTCCTATTCGATTCAAATTAAGAGTTTCTTAATTCGCTATCTTTTATTATATACACCGAGTGGTTGCCAGAACGCCGCCCCGCCCTTAATTGTAAAAGGGAAGACACACAAAGGATAGTAATCAACTTGTATCTTTTGAAGTGTAAATGCCTATGAGAGACGATAGTCGCTTACCATCAGTTGACTCATCCGATCGTATACCCCTATAACATAAAGTAAATTTCACAATAATTAGTGTTGATGTCTATGACCCACACCATCAATATCTGTAGCATTAGTAATAAACCTACATATAGAATAGAATAAGTCTTTGAATAAGATCACTGAACTTTAATTTAGTTCTTAAAGAAAACTACTTTCATATGTACATGTTTTAACAACATTACAACTCTTGTATTCTCAGCATTCGAGGGATCAAATCCCCTAAGTTCAATTTACAGAGACAATGACAACTAAAATGGTTTGCCAGAATCCTTAGTTGTCAGCATTGTAGGTTATTTATACTTGGTACATAATACATGATTTAGATTTGAAATCTTTTCTGTAACTAGTTTATACTTGGATCTAATGTATCTATTTTATGATAAAAATCCTTTTGTCTAATTGTAACAAACTACATTGATTTATGCTATAAACCAGACTAATATTGATCATTTTTTTTATTTTATGGTATAAGGGGGCAACGTGCAGACGGGTCACCTGATGGTAAGCCACTACCGCCGTCCATGGACACCTGCAACTCAAAAGCCACAAGTGCGTTGCCGCCCTTGGAGTCCCTCCAGCTCGAGTCAGCGGGAGGGGGGATTTGGGCTCCGGTAACCTCAGTGACTCAGTGAAAGAGAAGTAAGAATTGCTTGACACCTGTTTTCTGTAAGGCCGTGGTATCACTCTGGTCGAGCCGGCCCATTCGTGCCGAAGCATGGCTCTCAAACGGTATTTCAAATAGAGACTGTTTCCGAACTGACAACTAATCACACACACACACACACACAGTGTACTAAAATCCTATTTCCAGTTTTTCACATATAAATTTAAAAATTATATACAAAGCACCGACAAGCAAATTTCAAAGCCTCGCCATATGAGAGAGTGGCTAGTTACCGGTTTTGGTAGCTAGGTACTCTAGGCAATCTTTTGGTTCCATGAAAAACCGTAAACTGGAAATTTCAAGTTATGCATTCTAAAATTACACAATCCAGAAAGTCAACCGCTTTGCCTCAAAAAAAGATTTTGCTTGTCTAATAAAATATGTGCATATTATGTTCCACCGCTTGTACCTACCATGATTCGAAAATGTACTGCTCGTCAAAAGCAAGGCATTAACATACTCTCAGAAATAAAATGAGTTCGTATCGCCCTCAGTGCAATGCCTTGCAAGGCATTCATACAAGTGAGTATCATCGGTGTTCGATTTCCATCTGGCTGGTCTTCTGTAGTGTAATCAAAAGGTACAACTTATAACTTGCCAATGAGTTACGTACGGGTGTACTGACATTGTGTTATGGTAGATCGATTAACATATTACAATTAAGTTTCATTGCGTGTCACAGTATTTAATAACTGCAATAAAATCGCAGAACAAGCGGTTCTGTTCACGAGTACTACGGCTTGTGTCAGAGTTCTCCCAATGGAATGTCACATTTCTCAGTTCTTGTGAGCGAGATAAAAGCTTATACATTGCGTTGTTGAAATAAAAGGATAAATTGAGTAATTTATGAAGAGAAGGCCTTCTAAGTTGAACAAAGTACGATTATGTAGAAGTATTAAGTCCCAAGAACTATACTTGTCACAAAGAATTCTCTTTAAAATAGTACTGTACCTATCAATTAAATTATACTGAAATTTGTTAGTATTTGGTAAGAGGTTACCTTAGTAAGAATTTGCCTTTCTTTACTACCAGTTTGCGGTAATGACTGTGGCATTTTAAGCGCAATTTAGCTTCCCTCCATTGGAATCTATACGACACTAACGACTAGAACGGATTCCGAGGCGGCTCACAAAACAGCTACATTAATTCAAATAGTAATGACTGAATTTGTAACGTCCACGCTAAAATATTAGAAACAATTTTAATTAAATATTATTTTGATGATTCTCAACAGAAAGCATCAGTCACCAGGATGATTAAACTAGAAATAGATATTAAATCTTCACGGTGCTTTTACGTGCATTACCTACCGCGTTTTTGAATAATAATTGTGTGTAGTCGTACAATAGTTATCCAATAAATATCTACATATTTTATTTATTTTCGGAAAGCCTAAACCTGGAATAGTAACAAAGGTAGAATATGGATTTTTTTCAAATTGAAGTTTATAAATTACAGCTCAATAAAGAAATAATTGCATAAAGCCCTATTCAACATACTAATATTAAAACGTACGTATCAGCTTCCCGGCTAAAATCATTGCACATGCTAGCAGCCCTCGGCAAGTACGAGTTTATATGCAGTGTATTAAAATTCATATTCTCCCAATTCATCAAGATAAACGCGGTTAAATATTTAAGTGAATAGATTTATCAGTATTAAACATTACGTCTATCAGGTCCATGGATTTCGTTAATCTAAACCACTCTCTTTACATATGCTGTTATCTTTGCTTTACATTATTCGCACTTACAAAAAAGCTTGTTGCATTTAATGTAATTGATTGACCGATTGATTTGAACTGAAATATATTTAGAATGTTTTGGAAAGTTATGTAATCTTCAGTAGATTTGGCACGTTGTGATGGTTTGTTTTCTTTAAGTCGTAATTTGAAACACGTATTACACAATAGTCCAAAAGCTTGAATAAGAGATTTTTATTTTAGAGAGAGAGACCACGTCAATAAATTGTTGTATTTAGATAGATAGATAGGTACTCTTTATTACACATCATAATTAGGATACATACGATGTAGAATACAAACAAAAAAACAGCGATACAATGGACGGCCTTATAGCAGTCTTCGATCTCTTCCAGGCAACCTTTACTTTTGCTCTACTGTACATATGTATAGTATAGTCCATCCACTACAATATGTAGCGTGTGGTGCGCATTTACAATTTCCGTATATTACCTAAAATTACAATACATATACACGAAAGTATATTCATACACTTACATACATACATAAATATGAATACATACGTATACATACATAGGCATACCCATATAGCACATAGTTTCTACAGAGATAAATAGTGATCGTTGACTATTTACTAAATTGAACTTTATATAATATTAATTAACCTACATAAACAGGCAGAAAGACTAAAGATAAAATTAATATCCGATAACTATCCGGTATCCGGACACAATACAGTCCGGCCAGATAGTTAGCAGGAACTGTCTGGGGTAGGTAATAACATTATATAATGTGTAATAACATCCAACTGCACGGATGGTGTAGTAGTTTAAGAGGTCGCCACGCCGCTTACTACTACGCTGGGTGTTGTGGGTCCGATCGCCACATGGGACGACACTTCGTGTGATCCACAAATTGTTGTTCTAAGTCTGGGTGTTCTTTGTGTCCGTTTCATGTATGTTTATTATGTAAAGTCCTCCGCGATACAGGATAAATCCCTAATGCGGGAGTTGTCTTTTTAAAAAGAGAAAAAAGGAACAAATTAAGGTACTTTATTTAAAATATATAATAAATAAAGTTTCATTTGCAACAAAAAAATTATTGAACTATCTAGTGTCTAATTATCTAATGAGCTGAAAATTAACTTATTATAATCACTGTTAATCATTATATCGTAATCCAGCCTGTCACCACTCACGGCCTCTCCCAAGGTACCCCACCCCACTGGTCTAGACAGTCAGCTTTACGGCTGTAATCTGCAATTTCTTTTTACATTCTGAATAGGCAATTGACAAATATTCATTTATCGGATGTCATGCTATCCAGTCTCAAGTTTGGTGGGATATTCGATTTTATCTCCGTTACGCGTTTCGTAATCTGCGTACATAATGTATCTATTTTTAATGTTAATAATCTGTGCCGTGTGTGTCGATTTGGTTGGACGATTAACGCTATCGATACCAATTATTTATATTCGAGTTCAAGTCTTGAGATGGGAATATCAGAGTTGTATTAATATTTTGAAGAATTATTATGATATGAGTTATGAAATAATTATATATATATAAGAAATACTAAAGGTTTATTTCTTTAGTGCAATTTAAGACCTTATATTCCATACAAGTTAAACAAAATAATAATTTAAAAGCAACAATTTTTAAAACTTATTTTTTGGATGAATTTTGGATGTTATTAGACATAATATAACGTCGTTCCATATTAGCCAAGATAGACGTAAACAATAATTAAATTATCTACTTTAAAAAATGATTTCTTTTATTTATTTATTATACTTTTAACAGACTTTGCAAAATGTAAATCGTAAAGAATTATGACTGAATGACACGAATGAACACGTGTGAGTTAAGTTTAAAACTACTACAAGGCGAGTAAAGACCTGCAATTATAAAGACAAGGAAAATTTTGTGTCAAACCCTGACCACATTATCTAGCAGTAAGGTAATTGCTTCATGGCTATAATTTATAATGGTCTGAAAATGCGCTGTCGTTATGATAAACATTAAAAATTACTTTCCTCCTAATAACATTATCGGTGTGGTCATTTTACATGGGATTTTTTTTGTTGGTTGGTTATTTCTTTTGAATTATATTTTGATTTGACATTATAAAGACAAAACTTTATTTATTTTAGGTAATATTTTTATTTATCATCATCATCACCCTATCACCGTCTACTGCTGAACAAAGGTCTCCCCTCAGTAATCAGTATTTAAATAAAACCCCTTTTAAAAAAAGTAATTTCGGTTCGGTTCACTAAAAACCAGCAGTAATTTCGGTTCATTTGCTGTTCATTTTTTTAAGAGTTTCGTTGTCTGTCTCCGAAACTCACCATCTGATTTATATGAAATTTGAATGGTACCATTTTGGAATAAACCCCTATCAATTAAAAACCAATTTTGAAAATCCTTCTATATATGACGGAGTTATGCTCGAACCTACATAAAAAAAGATATAAACATCCGACTTAATAACCTCCTCCTTTTTAAAAGTTTGTTAAAAATATATAAATTTATATTCTTTGCTAGTTCCTTATTTGCAATGCAGCCGTTTTTTCAACAAGTTGGTATGTTTTCGCTTTTTACCATGAGTAATATTTCTAATGTAGAGTGGTGATTGATTTAAAGTCACGAGGATTCTGACATTTGTCTTACTTGGAAATTAAGAAATTGAGTAAGAGTGCTTCTGGAGTTGCCCAGAAGCACAGTGGTACTTACTTTTTCGCACAAAAGACCACACAGTAAGGGGTTATCTATAAATTAAGTCACACGAATTTAATGAGTTTTTCACCCTCCACCCCCCGTTATTAAATTGAAAGGCCAGTTCAAAAATATTAATTTCATTAAAATATTTTTTTTAATAATATCAAATGAAATGCTTAAAATAAATTACAAAACAAAATAATAATATGTCACCTATTTTACAATTTACCAGAATCAATTTCATTAAAATTTACTATGTTTTTTATAAAATCAATTTCAAATCAAACATTTGAATAAATTTACAAAACAAAAAACAATGAATTATAACTGTTAATAATTCCAATTTCGGCTTTTAATACTTAAATACATTAGGTTTTAAAATCTCACATGACTTAGGATTCCTCCCACATGTTCCACTCCCCCCCCCCCCTACCCTTCCTCCTTACGTGTGATGTAATTTATGGATGACCCATAATAAAACAAATTAATATATAAATAATCAAAAGTATTTTATAAGCCAAAGTTACCGTTATCTCAGTGAATGTTATCGCAATATTGTATAATTTGTTACCACATACGCGATATTTAAAACTCATTTATCATTTTAAAGTCATATGTCACAATTACGCACATGAATCATGATTAAAAATCCATTGATGTAAAGCTGAGATAGTTTTATATATATTTAAGTTCGAATTCGAATTCCTAGTGGTCAATTTTACACTGAATTTTATGCTTTTATGCTTTTCCATTTGTGTAAGATTGTGATTTTGAATCATATTAAGTTGGAAAATATACCTTACTGCTGATACAATGATCTTTAAAACTGGGTTTAATTCTTACTTAAGCCAAATAATTCTGCAATGAACACCATTATGTATGTTTTCTGCATGTATTTAAAAAAAGGGTTGTTTTTAAAAAGAGTGACGTCAGCAAACTGACACCATTTTTTAGTAAATAACAACAACAGTAAATACAAATGAAGATGTATTCCAAGGTCTCACCAATAGTCGTACGATGATGATCTGCTCTCTCACTGACGCCCGTTTTTATAATAAATGACGATCCTCGTGGTGCTTTAGGTTAAGTATTGAATTATGATAACTATTAATAAATGCGTCGTAAAAAGATTTTGAATTCATAGTTCTTACATGAATTAAGTGATTAATAATTAAATCACACGAATAAATTAACTAAGTATCACTGTATTGTTTTTATTATTATTATATTATTGTGCCTAAATTCTTAGCTTTCCATCAGCATCGGCTTCATTTAAGTAGTTGCGTTGATATATATGTATATTAAGTAATATTCGTAGGTGTATAAACAGAGATGTGTAAAAAATACAAAAAAAATACATGACAATGTATATATTTGACAGGCCTCTTGTTTTAGTAGTTAGTGACCCCGACTGCTAAGCTGGAGGTTGTAGGTTCGATTCCCACCCAGACAAATAATTGTATGATAAGAACGATTATTTGTTCAGTGACTGTATGTAATTTATGTCTAAAATGTTTGTATTTAGAGATATTTAAATGTGTTTAATAGCAGTCTGCTTACCTTGCACACGCTCTGCCTTGTTTGGAATCAGTCGACTGCACGTGATATATATATATATATATATATATATATATATATATATATATATATATATATATATATATATATATATATATATATATATATATATAGCTATAGCCAAAAATAGATAAAAAACATGAAGCGTGTTGTAAATCGTGTCAAAATTTGAGCAGAACTTTTTGAGTTTTTAAATCGTACACAAACCAACTTAACAAATATATAAATAATATATATATATATATATATATATATATATATATATATATATATATAGAAAATGTAGATGTAAAATGTAGATGTCTGAAAAGTAATTAAATAGCGTTAAAAATATATAAATATATTTTAATTCGATGGCTTTTCAACCGTCTCACTTTAATCAGACAAAGACAATTAGGTTCTCAGTAATGTGAGTTAATTACGAGTATAATATTTAGGTTTCATTACTCTTAGTGTGAATAAGAAATTAAGTATTCAAGCAGTGTTCGAAATTACATTTAAAAACTTGTGTAAGTCAGCAAACTAATATACCCTCGAAAAGCTCAGATTTTTTCCTTTTACTTTTATTTATATAAAAGATATTACGATGTTGATGACGATTTATTTTTTAATCATCGATAACAGACAACTTCAACTAAGAAAATCACCAATACAAGTGGTAAATAAACCACTTATCAAAGGCTTCAAAAAGCACAGAAAAATAAAAGTTATAACGTACACAATCTTTGAATATAAAAAAATTAATAACAAGAACTAAGTTATGCAAAAAATCTTCAAAGATATAGGAAAGTATTTCGCCGATGGTTATTAAAATAAATATATCCAATAAAAGCGAAGTTATTGTAGATCACAAGGAAACCAACTCTCATATTATTTGATTTAACGATCCAGCAACTGTGTGTTTACTTGATTGCGTGATTTTACGTGTTTTGAAACATCTGCTAATGAACGATCTTTTTGAAAATAGACAAACGCCTTATTGTGCCGTAAAGCTATTTATATCAACATCCTATCCATTTTACTCGTGATCGTCAACGGGTCTTATATTGGATCTACAAAACAGAAGATTCCATGCATTATCGACAATCAGAAGGTATCAGGAGACTGTACATGCAACTGAAATATTTGAAGAAACACGTCAATAAGAATTTACAGAATGACATCCCAACTAGAAATGTCCGCAAGCACTTGACATAGATCAGAGTTCCGGATAGGCGCTAGAAAATTATTTGGATGGCTGGTGTACCTAGTCGTAAGTGCTTCTGACTGCTAAGCTACAGATCGTGGATTCTCAACCAGAACTTCTAATTATTTTATGAGCACAATCAATTGTCATAAATTTAGGTGTTATTTATCTAAAACATTTAGTAATTTACCAGTATATTTTCTAGCAGTCTGGGTCTCACAGTACAGGTTCTACCTAGTTTAGTATGAGATGCCCGTGTCTGAGGTGTATCAAGATCTAGGTATTCTTATTAACTTCTGCGAACGTATTAGAGATGTTTCGAAAGCATTTGATCAAAACCATGGCCATAAACAGAACATAAACAGAAAATAAAATGTGTGTATACATATGGGTTTATTAGCTACAAATAAAATGTGAGGAGAATTCTACGTACTCCACTGAATTGGACCATTTAGTCTTGCCAAGTTTATTATGTGAAAGGAAGCAGGGCAAAACAGATTTCTGATCGAATAACAGTCGAATGATTGGGAAATCACAAATTAGCCTAATAGTTAAGTGTGTTTATTTGTGTATGTCTGAAGCACAATAGCTCCTAGATGCAAAGACCGATTTTTATTGTTTTTGTTTGGAAAATAGCTCCATCAAAGGTATCCTTAACTAGAATTAAAGAAAATCTAGTTAGACGTTCAAATATATCGAATATCGACACTATCGAGGAATACAGAGATACTAGAAATATATATACAATAAACTACTGTTTTCAAGTTTTAGTAAAATGATTAGTAATTTGATTTTATAGTGATACAATACACTAATATGGCCTAGCGAGACATATGCACTTATAAATAAATTACTATTCTACTTATAAAAAAATAATTGTAAATTTGCGATACTGACTTTCTGTGTAATACTCAACAAATATTTGTGGTTTATCGTGTTTTGTTTCAATATTCCCTGTGTTTTTGGTTTTATATGATAAACAAAAAAACACAGGAAATAAGAAAACCGAAATAAAGGATAGCCAGTAGAGCCAGTATTCGATATAATTTAGATTCTTCATAACTATTCGAGAGAGTACTTGTCTATAAATGAAACATTCATTAATTCTGACATTCATACTCGTACTGATTAGAAAATATATTTTTATGAGTATTTGAAATTTTACGGTTTCAATATCAACCGTTTCATTTTGTTCTTAATTGACTCATTGGTTTTTAATATTTTTACGGTACGGGTAACCAATCAATCAATATAGATATTGCGAAATATGAGTTTTCCATCTAGTAACAGAGACAATATCCTGTGATAGATCGACAGGTAGACATACATCACAGACGTTATAGTCGTTCTACGAGTATATGGATTACTTTTTGTCAAAATTCGAATGTTCAGAAGAGAGTCTGAGACAAAAAAGTAACCGAATGTTTCCCTAAGTAGCAACTAACAGAATAAAATCAAAAACTGTTCATTAGGTACATGCTTTTATATATATTCGGGCTACCAGTAAACGTATAGTCCATGTTTTTTAGTTCCACATTTATATTTATGAAGCTGGCGTTAAGACTTCGACGCATACCACTTGGGTTGGTAGTGACCCAGCAAAGATAAATGCAGTATTATTGTACTGCTGTGGAGCCTCGTCTGTCGTGATAATGTTAATTATAAGAGAGGGTTTTTTGCTATTTATTTAGTACACTATGCAATAAAAAGAATTAAAACAAATGTAGATATTTGAAAAATCACGCACATCCTGGTCGAAACAGTACTAGTGATTGTTGAAATAATTAGTTAAATGTATTCAGGTGTTTTCTACACCATCAATCGTGAACAAATATTTGAATTCTAGAATTTCATTAGCGAATAAAAATAAAACATTACTTTGATGACACAATTATAGTACGATAAGTTGATTTTAATAATCTATAATTACTGCATTTAACACGAGTGCTACATTCTTACTACCAGACTTGAAAATAACATAGGTAAGCTAACTAAGGTTCTAATCTAGATTATATATAGGATTTTATACACATTAAAACATACTTTGCAGTTTAAAGTTAGTCATAAGTTATTTATGAAATGTATATATTTATAAATATTAGCACCCGGTTAACGGCAATATCATTAGCGAATCCGTGTGGTGACGGACTACGGAGTGTCACCGCCCCTATTCATCTCGTGGGTGTCGTAGGAACCGACTAATGGTGCAAACTACGAAGGACAACAGCACTGCAAAAAGAAGGAAAACCATGACACAAACCCTATACCAACATGTCTGGCCAAAACCTCCTTTCTAAGGAGAGACCTATGTCCAGCAGTGGACTATTAAAGGCTGTTGATGAGATGTGATGTGAACGGCAACCACTTATAAGGTAACTTTGCCGTATGGTGATGGTATACATTTCTAAATATTTATAGATAATATAGATAAATTATACCAAGCGATAGAACAAATCGGACCCATGAGGTGGTACCCAAGTTAGTGGGACTAAAACTATAATCCGCAAAATATGAGCGTATCTTTTGCTTTAGTCTAACCCTAGGAGTAAAAGCGCGAGTGTACTCGTATGTATATGTATATTCGTAATAGTTTATTCGACTAAACGGAAGATAAATTAACTTTTCGTAACCATAAAATAGAAACCGTGTTATATTAAATGTCTGGTCTATATAAAAAATAAATAAGTAATCCAGTTGTAAATAATAGAAATAATTAATCTTGAATACCTAAGTCTCACTGATACCACAGTTAAAATAAAAGTCTAGTAAACAACAATGCAACGACTGCAGTTAAAATGGGTTAACCTTACATAAATATATCTCAATAGTAAAGACAAACCTATAGATTAACTACACTAACTAACTCACAGGATAATGCCCTTAATGGAGCAAAAAAAACAAACAAAAAAAACATATCTTAATGTGTAAGTGTAGGTAGAACAAATTTAGATCAAATTGGAGATGTTCTGAAGAACTTACGAGCTTGTATAAAAGGCTTAATGCCATTGAATACAGTTGGAGAGGTGTGTAAATATAAAAGAAACTGGCTGTCAGACTTAATTTCATACTAAAGTACGTTTTACTCTTGATCATGGGAACCGTTATTTTCATTTGTTACCTCATAAAAGTAAACGCGGAACGTGTTAAACGCAAAGTACATCTGACTTTGGCTATTCAACTCGAATTATTTTAGCCGGTGTTTATGATTAACTACTACCTGAAGGACCTAGCAAGTAAGATGTTGTAAATTTGATTTTATTTAATCAATTATAGTCCGTCCGTTGACCTCGTTCATCTTCAAGAGCCCTTCTTAGTTTATCCTTATTCTATGTTGATTAAAAGAATTAGACTAAATTAAACCGTCAAAATGGCTATCTATTCACTCGCTTGAAACGCGGCACTCTTGCGTGATAATGTCAGAAATGCCTTGATAATTTCAGTCAAATAGTTGTCGGGATATGTGGCTTCTACACAAATTAAGACCCTTTACAAAAAGTAGCTAAAGGATATTTAATTGCAACTTTATTATAATGACCCTAAGTATTATTACACTCTGAATTCTATCACATATTCTCATATTTAAAGGCATTTCCACTTAATTGTATCTTTTCGAAAAATCGAAATTAAGATTGTCCTAAATAGGTTCATTATTACACACAACTTTTTTCCATTTACTTAGCGGTCGTTTATGCTTATTGTAAAAACATGTTATAAACTGTAGCAATAATAATAAAAACTTGTTTTCTTATTTATTTTTATTATATTTGTGAGGAAAAAATTGTCCTACATATTTTTATCTGTCACTGTTGCTGTATTGCTTGTATTGCTTCATTTAAAATAAATTTTGGAGAAGAATAAAATACATTTTTTTTACTTTTTTCCATAGAAACGTATTAAAACAAATTTTCAAAAGTGAGTATCTCTAAGTATGTCAAAGTAAATTGAATAAAATAATACTTTATTTCACCTGAGCCAATTTTTTTTATATTTAATGTCCTAAAGTCTGAACTCTATTTTATTGCACTATTTATACTAAAAGATTTCTTTGCAAGTGTAGCCGATTTGTTATCTGCCAGCTACACTCTATAATGGCTCACGGCTAGATAACACCAGCAACCCAACTCTATTCCTGGCTAGTAAGTCTGCTGATCAGATTTAGTGAGGGACCCACCATGCAATTGTAAACCACTAGAAAGCCCGATTTCTTATGCGTCAGCAAGTTTGATAAAACTTTTAAAAATATTTTAAAAAAAAACAAGCAAGGCAAGTAATAAGAAATATAACGTGAATTTTATGAGTACACAATCATTAGATATGTATGTGCAAACAGAAAATATATTTTTATACAGTTACGTAGGTAAACTAGCCACAGTTCGCGTTGTTGAAATCTTTACCTTCACAGCTAAATCGAGGCATAAATAAGCAAATAAAAAATTTCGTTGCGTAATAATATTATTCACTTTCCAAGAACAGGAACTCTAAAGAAAACACATGTTAAGAGTAACAGATGATAAAATTCTGTTTATATTCGTAGAAACACAGTGTGCGGAACCAGTCGCTCAGATATTAATTCTCGCATTGTATTTTTATACCGAGCCACAAGGGCATGGGCTTAGACAGCCGAACCTGAGTGGATCGGGATAATCTCCTAAGGCTTAAGGTCACTGGTAAATAACAGAAAAGATACATTCTTATTTTTCATATGAAATTTCACTGAGTCCTTGTCACGAGTGATGGAAACTGGTTTTTTATGTTTATAAACCTCTTAACACAGCGCCCAGGGCAACCCAGAGATATGTGACTTATTTATTTATATTAATAATATCAATAATAAACAATGCAAACAAGTTTACAAATATTTAGGCATATCAGTTGCTCTGGCGGAGGAAGCAGTCTCCCGGGGCGAAGTGGTGTTGGCGGTGTCCTTGGACATCGCCAACACCACACCGTTTAGGACTCTCCCGGCCCGCCAGGCCCGGGAACGGGCCAGGTACCGCGTGCGACTCAGGTGCCGGAGGTCGCAGAACGACCTCCGTCCTCCATAAGCGCAGGCCTGGGGGTGACAGGTGAGGCCATCTGTCACCCCGGGGTGGCGGCGAGCGCGTTGCGAAGCGCGCTCGCTTCCAGGGAGCACAGGGAACATGGGGTGCCCACACGGGGGGTTGTCGTCTACTCGTCTGTAGATGACCCGAGGTATGTCGGGGCACCAGGGACTTCCTTTCTAGGGTATAGCTGGTTCCCCGGCTATTAGTATCCGAGACGGCGTGCGGTTTTAGTCGGTTCGAGTCCGATATGCCACCGACAGGTGGTATCCGAGGGGATTTCCGCAAGGAAAAAAAAAAACAAAAAAAAGGCATATCAGTTGAAGGGCTTGGCACTTACGGCGATCTCTTCCAACCTTTGTGTGTTGTCATGGTGGTTAGCGTGTCGTGAAGACATAGAGCGGTGAAAAATATGATTTTGCACCGCTCCATATTTTCACGTGTCCAATTTTTACCTGCCTCTTATTATTTATATTCGCTCGTGTTAATATTTCTTATTTAGTGTTTATAACTTTGAAAATGACTGACTTGCATACAACCCTTAGCATTCATCATCCCTTATTTTACTCCCTCAGGGGTAAAAATTCCAAAAATTTCTTAGTTACACCATAAAAAGCATTAGCTGCCAAAACTTGAAGTTTGTAGCTCCAGCGGTTTATACTGCATTGATGAATCAGTCAAGGTAAGTGGTTTTATATGTAAAGATAATAAAACACAACCGTAGTGATGTAAATCTGTGCAAGAATACCTTTTCTTTTGTATAAATAAATTTATTTGAAACGTCGTATAAATTCTGGAGTTTATATACGGTTTTGTGGTTACAAATTATATGGTATAAACATATATATTATAAATAAATCCTTTTTATGGCGACTGATATGTAAGGGAGATTTTCTCCGTTTGGAACGCATCTTTATATACTAAGTACACTTAAAATACCAGAAAATCAGATATGTAACTTGTTCATATCTGATTTTCTGGTATTTTTATATTTTATATCAAATCAGAAATGTCCCTATCGTAACTTGTTGTACACAGCGTCAATGTTTCCGTTTTCTTTTTACACTTACATACTGTTTTTGCCAATTACATTTCTGTGCCAAAGAGTCAAGCATCAAGTTTAAGATATTAAACGATATAATATTTATAATAAACAACTATATTTATCTACGACTTCACGTCTTTAAGGCTATGGCCATCTGGATAGGTGTTAAATGCTCTTTAACAAGTACCCACATGAATTTAATTAGAGGGTCCACATTCTAAGACACCTTTTCATGAAATAAAAATATAAAAAATCTCCGCGTCGCTTTAAATAGCCGATATTAAAGGCTAATTCTCCCTTAAAACCATCACCTAAACATACCTTCAAAGTTATTTTTCTTTCAACCATGCTTAGTACATGGTTCAGGCACAAAAAATTAATAAGTAAACTTACATTTATATTTGTAAACCAATTCTAACTTACCTTCAATGGATTATTAGTTTGAAAGACGTCGTAATAAATTTGATTTCTTGCATAACCATTAAAACAACATGAATATTTCCTTACTCATTAATGTTCGCATTGTGTTTAGACAGTTTCCACATATGCACCTACATATAATATATAAAATTTGCAAACAAGCATACCGTAGTAATTGTACAGCAGTTTCCTATGCCTATAAGCTAGAGATGAACCGGATCATTTTAGCGATAACGATAGATACCGGATACCCGACATTCCGACGATCTTACAGCCGGAAATCTAAATATCCGGCCAAGCATTTCCTATTGTACTAAACTGTATGTTAGAGGTAACACCAAACTTTAAAAAATAATCCAATAGTACAATATATATAAGAAAAAAGTAGAGATTGAAGTGCTTTCAGTTCCTTAATCCAGCCGACTTAAGATTTAAAACAAAGTACACAGGTTTGTTGTTGCTGACAGACTTGATCTTCTGAGAGATTAGTTTAGAATATATATAGAGATTAGTTTAGGAATTCAGAGACACAGAGTCAAATATATGTTACGAAGCTTAGGATACGTTCTACATTACAAAGTTAAGGAATCCTAGCCAGTCTATAGATGTGCGACTATTCTTAACACATTGAGACCTCTCTGAGCCATCGGTCCAGGTTGACATATGAACATCTTTGGCAATCGTTACGACAACAGTCTATCTACAGAAATTCGATATCGCCTAGTACTAAGGTTGTGATGGTCTGATGGCAGTCGATTTACGTAAAAAACCGACCTCAAACAAGTTTGGAAAAAGGTTCGGCGGATAATGAGGAGGGTGATTTTTGTACCTAATGCTATATAATGCAGTAATGATGCACCCTGTTGCAGTTTATGTGTATATATAGTTTGAAGTTAGTTCTCTATTACTTTGTTTCATATTTGCTGTGTTTTAGAAGAGAATATGATGATTGTAGTAACAATGAGCTGTTATAATATATCTCTCGAGGCGTGAAAACATTAATGTATATCTACCAGAAAGAGATGAATTTCCACATGCAATTCGTTTAAAAAAAAGTGTGAATGGTACAAGTTTCATATCAGTATTACAATAATTTATATCCAAACCGTCGAAAATGCAATTTTATTATTTAAGATAGAAAGATTAGGTTTATTTGTCACTACTTCTTATTAAAATATTAACTAAATATTCATTGATACTGTAATAGTTCTAAACGTTTAAGATTTCATGCAATGATATTCTCTATACTCTTAGTCCGTGAAACCGAATATTTCCTAGCTGCCCTCTTTTTTTTTTCTGTGCGGAAATCCCCTCGGATACCACCCATCAGTCGGATGGTTATGTCGGACTCGAACCGACTAAAAACCGTCTCTTGTACCAGTTGCCGCGGAAGCAGGTATACCCTAAAAAGGAAATTCTTAGCTCCCCTGGGCCCCGGGTAAGATGAGACGCTTAGTACAGTTTTGAACAGGTCTTCTAAATTGTAATTTCTTTTTGTTCTAAAATCTTACCAGCAATAGGTAGTTTAGTAATTCTTCGATATAACGGTAACAGAATACGATTTGCGTGTTCTATTGGGGATAATATCGGGACGTATAGATTGCCCCGATCTACTTTCAAAGATCATCTTTAACGTTCCCACTAAAGTTTCGAGACACCACACCCCCATTCATTTACCATTGGTCTCCGTGAACTATCGCCAGGATACGTTTTTGTGGCGAGCGAGCAATACTATTAACAAAAAATGTAAACATTTAGAACTTGATGTATTTGCGACTAGTCAGCAGGTGGTGAGACGGTCACTTAGTCTTGAGTTTTTCTCAAAATACTAATGGTATTAAGTGTTGTACTTGATTCTTTCTTAAACTTATAATCGCTTTTAATTATTAAAACCTCGCACTTACTTATTGTAAATTGTTATCTATTCGTGAAGACCTGTCAATGGCTGAATGTAACCTTTTCAATTATTAAACCAATTTTTAAAGCTGTTGGTCTTCCAAGATTAAATAAATAAATAAATTAACAACGTGAAACCAAATATGTGCCTAAGAATAATTAATTTTGGATTCTTATTTTATGATCTGGTGTACAATAAATCCTACTTTCTATTTCTTACAGAGAAATCGAACTTCTGTATAGAATGTATTTCTAGCATATAATGTAGTAAATAGGCATGTATATAAAAATATATCAACACCTGACTTGTTTTTAACTAAAACTATAATCTTGTTTATCATAAATCTTTGTTATGGACAATTTAAAGAGTGTATTGGAAAACATAACCAGAAATAGTTTTGCCATTAAAATTGCTTTGAAATACCTTTGAATTTATTATATGATATTTATATGTAAAATGATTTCCTGGGGCATCGCTAACCCGTTACGATGAACAGCGCCTCTCAACTAACAGAGTTATTCACAAACAACTGTAAGTCATAATCGAATGGAAATCTTATATCGATTAAGATACCGATCAAATTTAAAAATGGATCAATCAGTGACAGCCGAATGGTCTATTCTATTTATATTTTACTTGAACACCAGTTTTTCGCAGTTTGTACGCATATTATAAAAAAGTCATCGCTGGGTCATATCCACTCCAATGGATCCACCATTAGAGTGAAAAACATTCAGAAGAAATATGTTCACCACAGTAGTGAAATTTTACCAAATAACGAAATTAATAATTATGGACAAACCATTATTAAACGGGAAAAAGAATCGATTTAAGTACGACTGTTTTAGAATGTTGATAATATTAAAATGTTTTATACCGTTAGGGATCATTAAAATTAGGATTAGATATTATGATAGCACTGAATGCAAGATTTCACTGAACTAACTTTGAAAACATAAACTGCATTATTTGGATATATAAGAAACGAAAAATTAATTTATAAAAACTGAAATTGGTAGTAGATGATACATATGCATTAATCACATAAGTATACAGTTACTGGATGTTGTCTATATTTTATTTTGTTTTATTATTTATTTTAAGTAAACTTTGCATCATCGTCAGCATATCGCCGTCAAACACTGCACGAACGCCTCCCCAAAGGAGCGCCAACAATCCCGGTTATATAGATCACAATATTCTCACACAACCTTTGTAGACAAACAAAAGAAATTATCATTATCATTATTTAATTTGAATTGGCCATAACTTTGTTTTCTTCTCTCTGCAGTGATGTTGACACAAACCCTCTACCAACCCGTCTGGCCAGCGTGGTATAGTAGGCCAAAACCTCCTTTCTAAGAGGTTTCTAAGAGGAGAGACTTAATGTCCACGGTGGACTTTTAAAGACTGTTGATGATAAATTTGTTGAAAAGCTATATTCTTATTCTATATTCTTTGTGTCTGTAATTGAAACTTCCTTAAAGGTGGTTTCAGATTAGGGTCTACTGAATTTAGTCCATTTTAACCCAGGTTTCACCACTTAATCGCTAAAAAGATACCGTTTATCGTTATTACCGTTCGAGAGCACCTCCCATACTGCCTCAGCCAGTATCGGAATCCTAGGTATCGACATATCGAGCGAAGTCCAGTTTTACGGTAATTTAGAGAGTAAGTTCAAATCGAAGGCCTCGAAGCTCGGTGTGCTGAATAGATCGAAGCGGTATTTAAGTCCAGAGCATCGCCTCCAACGATACGACCTTAGAACCGTCAAGAAAAGAACGTACTCCTGCCTTAAAAGCCGACAACGCGCTTGTGACTCCTGAGTTGCACGCATTCATGAGCGGCGGTAGTCGCTTTCCATCAGGTGAACTGTCTGCTCGTTTGCCCCATCATCCATTAAAAAGAAAAAACTGGCACTAGGGTCTCAGGTGACTTGACACGCTATTGCTCCTGGCCTGCCTACCTATGGCCATTACGGTATAAACATGGGCAGGAGTTGTAACCGTACCTAAACTTAAATGATTTTTCATGAGAAGTTCACTTTATTTTATAGTTTTTAACTGTAAATATGACTGTATATATATATATATATATATATATATATATATATATACATTTGTATATATATAACAAACAGTATGTATCGAAGTAAACAAACAGTATTTAATTATGAAATGAAATGTAATAAGTCAAATAGATATTCGGTAGTTGCTACAAATAATGGGTAGTATTTTTGGCCAATACCGATAACAATCTTCGATAGAGTTTTTTGTGCTACTTTTAGTAAAATAATGTATACCTATAAATACTATACAAATATAGAATACAAAACAATAAAAAAATACTGATTTGTTCAAACACTATGAAATATTTTTATTGTGATCACCACTGATGGATTTTTTTTGTGGAAGGGGTGAAAATCAATTCGAATCTCCGGCTCCTTGGGGATACAGGAGCCAGGAGTATATGAAGTTTCCAGTAAAAATCACCCCAATGGCTAGCCTTAGGCGAAGTGATGGTTTGGGCCATGTGATTTCAGGTCCCCCTAGATCGACGCTGTATCTCAGGGGAAGAACCTATTCATTTTGGTATTAACTTTAAAAAGTAGTATCCGTTTGGATTACAAAATAAATAAGACCACAAAAAAATTAAATTGCAATTACAGGAAAAGAAAAAAAATTAAGAATAACTCATGAAGTAAGGATGTGATATTTTCAAATAAACAATTTATTTATTTAAATATATATGTTCAAAATAATTAAATTATTTATTTAAATTTACAGGCTCAAAATAATTAAATATTTATTTTTTATGGGTTCAAGAACTCAATCATTACTATTTTTCACACAACAGTTGATAAATATATGAAATTCTTTTGTTTTTACGTAAACGAGTTTTTCTACAGATAAAAATATTAAATGCCTATGCCTCTGTTTAATTTTTTTATTGGAAAATCCCTAATAGGCGTTTATATTCTAACTAACCTTTATAAAAAGGTAAGGATTTTTTTTTTTTTTTTTTTTTTTATGGTTACTAAAGCTTTCGTGGTACATAATGCCGTCGAACAGGTATATAGTACCCATTTGAAGTTCATTATGAAATACGCATATTTAAAAAGTTCTCTGACTTCAAGTGTGGTAGTAATCTTAAACTTTTCGATTTTAATCGGAGAATTTTTAAATCCTGTTCATATGTCTCACTGATATTTTTTTGGAACATAAAAGGCTATGTTCAATTCTTTGTGTCTGATATCTCGGTATTTGCGCACTGTCTGTAATCTCTCCATAATATTATAAATATAATACATCCAAGTCTGGTACAACTTGAACATTATGGAGAAATTAAAATCATCTATGTAAACTTTGTTTGAGTCTTTTCTCTTGTAATGTGATTCCACCAGTTGAAACGAGTTTACATGATCACACACCCTTTTAAATTAAAAAAAAAAATCTAAGATAGTACAATTATGCCGTTTACAATCCAGGTTTTTTATTTTTTTGATAGAATTTGACACTTCAAAGGAAATTTTATTATCTTTAGAGATATTTTTTTAATCTTCGTTACCTGTATTACCAAGTTCGGGGAAGCTCTAATATAAAAAACGAACTTCTAAACTATACCAAGAATAATCCAAAGAGAAATTAAGTTATTGCTCCCAAACTTCGACAACAGCTTTGCAAGTATTGTTACCCATTAATAAAACATGTAACAAATAAATGGATTAAATAAACAAGTGTGTGGTAAAAACATTCTTAGTTATTCTTAGCTCTTAAATATTTAAAGGTTTTTATGTCCTCTTAAAACGTGCTCTGTTTATTTTAAAATACCCCTTTTTGAAGTTTATTACTTTGTAACGATGCGAAATTGTAAATGCTTACTTCTTTACGATTTCTTATTAAAATGCTTCAAAGTAGATTAACATTTCGAGTCTCTACCATGTGCCCTATAAAGTGCTAAACTAAAAAAGTTCCCGTTTCAATATCAGATATAAAAATAAAAATATATACAACGAACTTCGTTTATGATGAAATTATAAACACTTACCTTAGCGACTATTCTCCAAAACTCAATTCGAAAAAAAAAACAAAAACACAAAAAGTCCAAAAGATTTTTCGCAAACTCACTTTTAAAAGATAAAAAGTTCATATAAAATTGTTTAAACCAAAAAATGATTCATTTATTACTTAAGTCACATCGCTTTTATATTGTAACATGTTTTTATTTATTTTCTTTGTAAGTTGCGTCGCGTGCGATAAACGATGTTGTTGTCCGACGGCGGGTTGGCGCGTTCGTTCGCAACCACTGTGAGTCGACAAGTGAAATGAACGAGGAACATTCCCGCTCCGTTACTTTATCAAACGCTATCCTATCAAAGTTTTCTGCAATACCCGTTGCGTGTCTGTAAATTAAGGAACACTGGAAGATTACTCACTGTTAGATTGAAATTTGAGCGGTATTTAAACAAAGAATTTTAACTGGTAATTTTTGTTTGTACTCCTTCATGTAAGCGGCACTTCATCCCAACACAGAGGGGTTATTCTGGTTAAGAATTTTCTTTGAACGGTCTCTGTATTCAGTATCAATCTGCAGGTATTTTGACATCATGGGGTCTCGGCCTTGTGAAATCTTTATTAGTAGGTTTTAATCTACGAATAATAATAATGTTATTTAATAAAATAAATAAATGATTTAATAATAATAATTATTCGTAGATTTTAATTAAACAAAAGTTGGGTTTAGTTAAACAAAACTTTATACTCGTGTTTGTTTATTTCTTTATAATTCATGGCTTCTTTCGCCGTGGAATTGTATTTAATAACCCTTCGACCTTGAATTTTGTGCTTTAGATTTAAATTATGTTTTTTTTACCATAAAAATAACATTATTAGAACTTTGTTCCCTAGTCTTCATTGAATGAAATATTATACCTTGCAAATTACTCGTACGTGAAAACTTGCTATGACCTAGTTTGATTTAAAAACGTGATATGACCTACTTGGATTTGATTCCCGGATCAGACAAATTATATTTATTTATTTTCTTAGTTACTTTGACATGTGAAATATCTTCTTCTCATTTGCTCACCCCCACATAAAGGTTATTATTGGGATAAGACCTGATAAAATACATATTTAGGTAATATGTCTGTTTAATAATATTAAATGAAGTATTGTGGTTTCATTTCGATGAATATGTAGGGTCGGCTGAACTCCGTGTGTGTTAGAAGCGATATCCCGCTAGGCATTAGGAGTTTACAATTTTGCCTTAATTAATCTGACATTTCGGTAAACATCAGGCAATTCAAAGACTTGTCATAACTATGACGTGATGGCGATAGTTCTTGTAAATTTACATAATTATATGAAAGTCAATGTGAGCTTGTTTGTTTTTCAATATTATGATCATTTATATTTTAATAACGTATTCATTTTTTACTTAATATGAGAATATAAAATCACATTAAGTTATCCATGTCTGATATTATAAATATTGTTATTTCTATCAAAATAGTTTATATAAAAAGGACAGAAGCTGTAGACACATCATTTTTGTATCTACCTACTAGATCTTAATCTTACGCACCTTAACTCTTAAGAGAATGATTGTACAATACATTTTTCATCCGGTACGTAATCAACGGTTTCTTAGAATAAAATTTTGCAAACATATTGCTAGGAATACAAGGGATATAAACCCTATGACCTTTACTACATAGGGTTCTTTTTATCCAGAATAAAATTCAGTTCTCAAGGAATAAAATAATAAATTTAAAACACTCTTTATGAAGCCAAATCTAGATTTAAAAGCATAGATATTTCCAGTAAAATGTAAAAAGCTGTGTTGCTGTCTTATTGATATTAACGTTTACAATATAGATTTTTTCCATTTTCACGTTTGTTTTATATTTCATAATTTGTTATTGATGTCAATCAGTAAATTTAATTTCCGAATTCAATTTATATTCTGATGCCGAATAATGTAATGCATTCCTAATACTGACCACGTACAAATAATATCTACTTTTATTATTTACATTTTATCGATATCATTGCTGTGTGCTTTATAAATATTTTACAATCTTTTGCACTTTTTTAATCCAATGAAATTATCCATTAACAGTTGATTTGTCCATCTAAAGGTTTCATGTAATGGATTGCTCTGAAGTTCCACCATTTTACCTACACTATTCCTGTAAAAAAATATTATATACAGTAAAGTTGTGTCCATTCTATTGACAAATTATTTATGTTTATAGTAAAGAATATATTTCATTGTAATCTCATGTTATCGGTACTTAATTCAATGAACACTATTAAACTATTTATATTAACCGCCAGCTGAACCGCGCAACTTCATCTGAGTCTTTTAAAAGGAATAAATTTCACCCGTCTTTTGCTACATTTTGAACCGATGCTCGTCTGCTTTTGGTCATAGCGTGATGTTATAGCCTATAGCTTTCCTCGAAAAATAGACTTTCCAACAATAAAAGTTTTTTCAATTCGAACTCAGTATTTCCTGAGTTCCAACAAACATTTAGCTTTATAATATTAATGTAGATAGAAAACCAACGTACTATATTCTTAGAGAGACGTAATAATGTCAGTTTCCATACGTTTTATGTCTTGTTTAGTAATATTGCTTGATTAATCCTCAGTGTCTGTGTCTTTTAATGAGATACAGCCATTTCCCTTTTGTAGCGATTGATTGCGTCGCTTCCAAAGCCTGGTTATTACTTGCTACTGAATGAAGACGGGGTACATTTGTGTTTTATTTGAAGGTCGTAATAAAATACTTCTAGTATTGGTATCAATGCTGGAACTGTATTTTATAGGATAATATACTTGAAAAAATCTTAGTACATTTAATATATAGACTGTTGATGAAGATGATGGTTAAAAAAATTAATTAGATTTTTTTGACAGTTGATGTCACTATGGCCCCACCATCTTTAAGCAATGTTTCTCATTCAAGACTTGCGATATCCATTTTCACAGCTCTACCCTGGGAGAACCATGCTTTCTCACATACGGCTGGCTCCGAAAATAATACGGCCTCATAGAAAATCAATGTTGAGCAATTCTTTCATTGCTGTACACCGTGTGCGTGAGGTTACCGGAATCCAAAACTCTTTTGCGGCTGGCCATTATGGCGGGTGGAGGGAAAAACCCGTCCCATTAACCCACGGCCACGCTTAGGGCGGCATGAGGCGCTGGTAAGCGCGCCTTCGCCGCTCGGTTCGTCGGCGACGAATTGGGTTCGAGTGGAGATTATCCTCCCGGGACTTCTCCACCGCCTCCTTCCGCGAGATGACATCTTCGCAGAAGAATGCGCCCGCGGTAAAACAACTATCACTACCGGGCATAGAGCGTATGACGGCCGGTAGCGAGAGATCTCCTCCGATGGCTGCAGTGAGGACCCGACGCTGCGACATCCAAGCCGGGCAAATTGCCAGCGTGTGCTGAGCGAGTCCTCACCGTCGCCTACTAGCGACCGAGTGCAGGTCCACTATACCATAGAAAAAGCGCCCCTATTTACCTCTTGCCTTTATCTCATCTGGAAACGATTCTGGAGAAAGTGACAATTGTGACTCTTGATTGACAAGTGGCCTTGGCCATGCTGCTCGTTTCCCCCCCTTTACCATAAAGGCGTAAAGGGCGTAAGGGGTCTGTGGACCGCCGGTCGGAACGAAGTTCCTTTCGCCTTTTGGTAGACGGTTGCTATATATATATATATATATATATATATATATATATAAAATATGAAGAAGATGTGAGCGTGGACGCGCCCACTGAAGTGTCGGCAAGAAGTCTTGTTACACATTTTTCGGTCTCGCTCTCATCCGCTCAGAGCGTGTAACGCGTGATAAGGAGCTTCGTTCCAAAAACCTGTATTACTAACACTTCACAACACTAAAAGTGCTTTTAAAAAGTTTAATAAACATAACGTATGTCCAACTAATTCCCTTTAATTAACAAAGGTGTGTCAGACAATAGTATAACACGTGTGGAATTCACGAAGTTTTATAGGCGACTGTACTACCGCCTAACCCCTTTTGCTTAGGCTACATTTATGAAACATAAAACCTCTGTTTGTAATGTCTAGAACTTTATTATTACTTTCATTTTTATTCGTTAGGTAACTAGCGGCGTATTTAGAATTGCAAATGCTTTATTTGCAGACTTGTGTATTAATAAAAAATACAAACAAACTGCTCGTTTTTTCTTTCGAGTCATTAGGTGCTAAATTACTGTATGTTTAAGTAATGCTTCTTATTCCCTTAATACACTAAATTCCTCATCACGTTTAGGACATAGTCAAAAACGTTAAGTAGTCTAGTGTTCAGTCCGTCAGTTAATATTACTTATGTTCTAATGTTTGAATGTGACAGATTTCACCAGAACTATGATAATCTAATATTATGTAATTCATGATATATTATTATCAACTAATACTGTCTAATAGAGTTTGTTTTTTTTTAGGTTATATTACAAAATAACAATCTCATAACTTTCAGTCAATGAAAATAAAACAAGACTACAGTGAAATCGATTTTTAACGATTTCCTTGCAGTAGTGACGATGGCTCATCAATATTTGATAGTTCACATGAAATTGAAGGCTCAAATACTCATTTCTCAGCAGGTTAAACAGTCACAATATTAACGTAATATATATGAATAAACCAATATGTTTATAAATATATGCTAATGTGTACATTCCAGAATTATCCAATATTTTTGGAAATAGCAGAATTAAAATGAAAGTCATATGAAAAGTACATCATCAGCACTTACTACAAAAATATTTTCAAGTCATTATTAATACTGGTTGTCGTATTCGTCGTGCCGTCTGTCGTCTGTCGTGCCGTGCTGGTATTAGTTGTCGTAATTACACCATGTGTTACATATATTTATATTTCGATAACTTAAACTACCTTGTCAGATTTTAAGTACTATAGACAAATCAACACATATACCGGACGTATGTGTATGTTGATAGAAACACTATGTGCATTTATATGTTGTTTTGTATCATTTTTAAATACATATGTTCATGTTTTAAATTTAGTATCTCTTCTTCTCTCCCTCTTTCTTCCTAACAGTTGAATAACTAACGTAATCAGAATCGTGTAGCTTAGAAACTCATGGAGATCTCTATTCTTCTTCAAAAATTCTCAGTTCGGCTGAATTTTTTGAAACTCCAGAACTCCGTTATTTGTGAAGCCAATTTTATTATTTGGGAATTTATACTGCCCGTTTGACTCCATTCAAATTAGAAAAAAATATTACTCCTAAGGGTGGAAATGTATGGTATGAAGAATATACTTCATTACAATTCATCATGAAGGTAATACATCTTAAAAGGTAATATATTAAGTACTAGCTATTGTCTGAATTTCAAGTTTCCTCAGCGATTCAGGCTCTGCGTTAATGAATCAGTCAGTCAGGTCCAGTAATTTTATAAATACCAGTATAGATAGAAGATAAACTGACAAATAATTTTTTATTATTTGTGACGGTGACGATATTAACAAAGACAAAAACAATACATTAAAATAAACGAAATTATACTATCTGAGTTCCAAATTATCTGATTCTCTAAATAGTTTCAAATTTCATAAAGGTGCAATAAATTTATAGGCCAACAGCTTGTCTATAGGTACTTTATTTTGTTTACAGCGGGGTAGATAGAATATTTAATTGTCGCTACAACATACAAGCAACACAGGACCGTTAAATATTAGAACAGGATCGATGAATATGAATTAAAATAATAATGATGGCAACTAGTTTAACTGCTCGAAACTGGTACTAAATTGATTGATGGGCATAACTCTTATTTAGACTTGTTTTGAAATAGAGTGTTTACTTGATGATAGCAAGATTTATTACAATTTACAAAAAACAAGTATGATTCACATTTTATTGGTGATTCACATTCTAGTGAGAAAAAGTTGAATTAGACAAACTGTCGGCAGTTAATATGTTTATTGTTTAGATTAAGTTTATAAGTTATTGGCTATCTTTTTTACTAAGTGCTTCGTTCAAGCATGTGCCAAGACCCGACCTGATGCTGGCTGACGGGCGCTCCACGGGGTCCCCATTCCTCGGAGCTCGACCTCGCCAAGCACAGGGGAAGACACTAGCAAACTAACAACCTGGAACCACCAACAGGCCCATCGGGTCCAACCCTGCCTGTAGTGGCAAGCGGTGTGGAATGCCACTTGTTCAGGCCGTAGACCTGGAGAAGTCACCCCGTGAGGCTAGCTGGGGTCTGCGAGAAGAATCCCGAGAAGCATGTGTTTTAAAGATCCCCGGTTACTTCAAGACCCTTTTCAAGATCAGGGGATGGCCGACCATACGCGTCGACACACACACGGATGGTAAATTAACATATCAGTTATACACCAAACACTTGCCATATCTATTTAAATATATTTATCAATGTCAGTATGTTTTTATTCTATGTGTCCCGAAAAAAACTATCAGATTGTGATGAAACTTTGGTGGGGTGAGCTAGGGATTCTGTCCCAAAAAATCTATACATCAATGATTTTTTTCTCGGTATTTCTTTATCGTAGTCTTCATTATCGATTTCCATGCCATTTCAATTTGGTCCTCCTAAATATCCTACTAAATTTGTGGTAGTAGAGTTAGCCCGCAGAGTTGGATGTACACGTGGAGGAGGGCTTAGGTCTTTCTTCACGTATTTGATGTTTTTGTCAAGCATTTGTTTATAGTTTACGTACCATTATAACGCATGCCATATACTGCTACTAGTCTTTGACAATTACGAAGACTTCTCACGAGAGGTTTCATCCTACTCGTAGTATACCTGAAGGTCAATTCTCGTAATAAAAATTAATTCAACTTTCGATCTCACAACTCACAAAAGGTATTTCGAACAACAACTTCGACAACATAAGTTATACTACTAAATCGACTATTCTCTATGTGGATTGATTTAGTTTTTTTTTGCTGAAAACTTGAAAGAAACATTTAAACACGAGTGTAAAATCGTTAAAACCTTTGTAATTACTACTAACTTGTTTTCGATAGCCTGTTTTTCTTTTTTTTAATTTAGTAATAAAGACACACAATAAACAAAAGAAAACATTTATTTTTACGTAATTTCTTATGTATTTTTCCTACTGCATTTTGAAGAAAATTTGAGAAAGTCGACTAGTGAAGGGCTATAAAATTCCTTATACCAATTTCATTTATATGAATAACTTGATTTTTGAAGTTCTTCCTTTGTTATTTGTTCGTTTCTTTTGTCACTTTCCTGTTTGTTACCTAATACACGTTGAAAACTTTAATTTCAATTCCTTTTGCAGGTTAGGAAATGAATATTTCTACTAAAACTGAATTATGCATGCGATGTATATTTCACATATGGTCTCTCAATAGATACACTGTGTTTAAGAAATATATCACAGACTAAAACTTACATAAATAATAGCTATAGTTTATAATAATAATGATTTTAAAAAAAAAACATCAACAGCCCTTAATAGTCCACTGCTGGCTAGACATGTTGGTAAAGGGTTTGTATAAAGTTTTACTTCCCTTTGCAGTGCTGTTGTCTTACGCAGTTTGCTCCTTTAGTCGGTTTTTACGACGCCCATGGGATAAATAGGGGTGGTACCACTCCGCATTCTTAATCCGTCACCACAATTCAATGGATGCTAAAAAATTACATTCACTCGGACTATTAGCACTCATACACTTGTCCACTTTCCAAGAAACTTTTTGCCTTTTTTTTTTTTTTTTTTTTAACGTGTGGAAATCCCCTCGGACCGTCACCCCTCCGGGGTTTGCGGCGGGGTGGTGTGTCGGACTCGGACCGACTAAAACCACACGGTGTGCCACTCTGCGCCTGTAACAGGAGGGATCCGGGAACAGCTGTTGTTAAGACATCCGGACCCCTCCTAGCGCCAGCCCGCTCCTGTTGCGGGCTCCGTCTCAATACATTTTCCTCTCTTTAGGCGACGTCCGGCACACGCGGACGCCGCCCCCTCGCGGCTGGCCAACTAATGCGGGTGGAGGGGAAACCCACCCCGTCCACCCGCGGCCACACTCAGGGCGGCATGAGGCTGTGATAGGCGGGCCTCCGCCGCCCGGTTCGGCCGGCGGCGGATCGGGTCCGAGTGGAGGTCGTCCTCCCGGGCCCTCTCCGCCGCCTCCTTCCGCGAGATTACTACCTCGCAGAAGGTTGCGACCGCGGTAAAACAACTGTCGCTACCGGCCATGGAGCGTACTACGGCCGGTAGCGAGAGATCCACTCCGATGACTGCAGTGAGGGCCCGGCGCTGCGCCGCCCATGCGGGGCAGACCGCCAGCGTGTGCTGGGCCGAGTCCTCACTGCAGTCGCAGTGGTGGCAGGCGGGACTCAGTTCCCTCCTAGCGACCGTGTGCAGGTACTTCCCGAAGCAACCGTGCCCGGAAAGCACCTGCGTCAGTCGGAAGGAAAGGGTCCCGTGCTGACGCCCTGCCCACTCGGCGATGACCGGCTGGAAAGCCTCCACGGCGGCGAAGCCAGCGCGTGGAGTCTCCAGCCGGAACGACCAACGAGCCATCGTGGCTCGGCGAGCGGCTTCGCGCCACTCGCGCACATCCTCGGGCGGAGGGCGAAATCCGCTCTCCGCCCGGCAGTCAGCCACTCGCCGATAAACCTCGGCGAGCACTTCCGCCTCCAAATCCCACGGGGGAGTTCCGGCCAACGCGCACGCCACCTCCGTCGAAACGGTGCGGTAACCGCGTATGGCTCTGACCGCCATTACCCTCTGAGGGCGCCAGAGGCGTACCCTATTCTGGGCGGTCAGAGCCGCCGCCCACACCGGTGCACCGTACAGTGCCATTGACCGGACAACCCCCGTGTACAGCCGTCTTGTCGCGACGCTGGGTCCACCCATATTGGGCAGAAGTCGCCCTAGGGCGGACGCAGCGCCGACCAGCTTTGGAGCAAGCTGTCGGAAGTGCTCGTCGAAGAGCCACCTACCGTCGAGGATCAGGCCCAGATATTTCATCTGGGCCCGAACCGGTACGAGGACCGAGTTGACCACGATGGAGGCGCCAGGGGGTGGACCACGACGGGGCCCATGGAATAACAGGGCCTCCGTCTTATCTAGGGCCACCCGTAAGCCCAGCGCCTCAATGCGCCCGACCACCAGGGAGACTCCCCTTGTGGCCAGGCGCGCCGCCTCTTGGAAGTTTGCCCCCCGGGCTGTCACGAGGGTATCGTCTGCGTAACAGATTACACCCAGCCCGGGGGGGAAATCGGCGCGAAGGGCCCAGTCGTACCCTATGTTCCACAAGAGGGGTCCAAGAACAGACCCCTGTGGAACACCGCACGACATGGGCCGACACCTCAGATTACCTTCTCGGTCCTCGTACACGACGGTACGCTCCTCTAAATAGTCTGCCACCAGCCGCCTCAGGTACTTTGGCACCCCATGATAGTGGAGTGCTTCCCTGATGCAGCTGAATGGCAGACTATTGAATGCGTTGGCGATGTCCAATGACACCGCCAACAGCACGCCGCCACAGCTCACGGCCTCTTCGGTCACGGCCCTCAGGCGCAACACGGCGTCGACCGTCGAACGCCCCGCCCGAAAACCAAATTGGGCGTCCGACAGATCGGGGCCCACCTCGCAGAGGTGCCGGACGATGCGGGCAGAAAGAACCCTCTCAAACAATTTGCCCGCCTCGTCCAGCAGCACGATGGGCCTATAGGCCGCGACCGAATCGGCAGGCCGTCCCGGCTTCGTCAATAGGACCAGCTTCCCGCTCTTCCAGCACTCAGGGAAGCGTCCCGACGCCAAGCTAGCGTCGAACACCTCCCCGAGGCGGTCTGCCATGTGGTTGAGGGCCAGGGCCAGCACTCGGGCCGGTACCCCGTCTGGCCCAGGGGTGGTGTTCTTGGAACGGATCCGTAGAACAGCCGCCCCTACCTCCGATTCCCGGACGGGCGGAACATTGTCCTCCCCGTGCTCCCCGTCGTCTCCGGCCAGGGAGGCCATCGACGGGGGAGTGTGTTCCGCCCGTTGTGGGAAAAGGCCCTCAACCACTTCTCGCAGGAAGCTGGGCTGGAGAGTCTCCGTAAGGGGGGGGCCCGACGCGCGGAGCTTTTGTCGCACCGCGCGGTAAGGGCGACCCCAGGGGTCACGATTAAGACCCTCCAGCATCTCCTGTCTTTTTTCCTCTTTGGCGCGGCTAATGGCCAGCTTCAGAGTTTTCCGCGCCCGTCGGTACTCCTCATGAAGCCGGTCCTCCTCACCGTCTCCACGGTGACGCCGCCGACTGCGCGTGTAGGACCTCCGGGCACGTGTACAGGCCGCACGGAGGTCCGCCAGCTCCTGGGACCACCAGTAGACCTCCTTCCTTGGAGGCCGACGACCTCGAACGCGGGGCATGGCCGCATCGCATACATGCGTAATCGCATCGCGAAAGCGGCCAGCCCCCACGTCGACCTCCTCGGTCGGAGCCTGAGGAGACAGCCACGAGTGAATTATGGCTGCCTCCTCTAGTAGGTCCCGGTTCAGCCTGGCAACAGCCCACCGCGGAAAGCGGGATAAACGCCGCGCCACGTGACCCCTACTGGAGTCCTGGGTCCGGGAGAGCTCAAATCGGATATACAGGTGATCCGAGAGCGTCTCAACCTCTTCCAGGACACACCAGTTCCTTACTCGTGCGGCGAGGACAGGGGTAGCGAACGAAAGGTCCACTATCGACCCCCCCTGCTGTCGCACGCACGTGTTGGTGGAGCCTCTGTTGAGAAGACAGAGGCCCACCGAGGCCGCCCACTCCTCTACGGCCTCGCCCCTGGCGTCCGTCCTGGGGGAACCCCACGCAATAGACTTTGCGTTGAAGTCCCCCAGCACAAGGACGTGCCCAGACGCTAGTCGCCGTATCGAGGTCTCCAAGTTGGTCAGGAAAACCTCGAAGTCGTTCAAACTCCGGTTGGGGGAGAAATAGACACCATATATGGTGATCCCCCCCCACTCGACGGCAACATATCCAGTGCCCTTGTCTCTTAGCGACAAGGGCGGGGAATGAGCCGTCGTGGAACCGACGACTGCCACGGAGCCGTCCCAGTCACCCATCCAGTTTGGACGGGGAGGGACAGAATAGGGCTCCGCGACTACGGCAACACCTATCGACCACTGTGCCATGGTTTGCAGGAAGAGATCCTGCGCCGCGGCACAGTGGTTCAGGTTCGTCTGGACCAGGAGGTTGGAGACTTGATCCATTACTGGATCGTCTCTACAACCTCCTCCATGGGCGACGACGTCGACGCACGAACTACGTCGGAGGCAGCCTGGGTCGACTGGCTAGCCCCCGATGCTTGCTGAGAGATGCGGGGAGGCTTGCAGCCCCCCTGCCCCATCTGGTGATTGGCGGGCTTGTTACCCGCCGCACACACCGGGCAGTGAGGGGCGGCAGAGCATTCCACCGCCACATGCCCCGGTCGACCACAGCGGAAACAAAGTCCGCTGCAGTCGAAGCAGCTTTGGCACTTGACGCGCGTGTGCCCCGATGCTAGGCATTTGTAACATCTCATCGGTCTCGCCGCCAGGACTGTGATCCTGGCGCTCACGAAACCGACGAGCAGCCTGCCGGCGTCGGCCAATACTTTGGCCGACGCTACGGGACAGCTGACCCACACGGCGCCAAGCCCTCCTGGACCGGGGCGGATGGTGCCGACCCTGACGTTGTCCGCGCTGCACCCCGTCTTCTCCCGGATTACAGCGCGGACATCTTCGGCCGTCACAGAGTCGTCCAGGCCCGAGATGCGCAGCTCCGCGCACTTGGTAGGCCTGGCGATCTTGACACCATCTGTGGTCGCGAATAGACCCCGCAGCCTCTCAGCGAAAGTGTCCGCCGTCTTGGCGCCTTCAGCCCCTGGGAACTCGAGAACTCGAGCTCCCGTTTGGGCGAGGCGCATCTTCACCCCCGCCGTCCCAAAGTCGTTGGCGAGGCTGTCCCGGGCCTTTTTAAACACGGCCGCGTAGGACAGCCCACCGTCCGCCGCCTCCGGGGACACGGTCACCACTACAGCCGCGGTTTTGGGCGGCTGCAGCTTCCGCGGCCTCTTTGTGGAGGCCGTTGCCACCGGTGGCGAAGGCTGGGCTTGGGCTGCTTTTTTGGCAGCCTTTTTGGCCCGCCTTCGGGACTTCTTGGAGCCCCTCGCCTCCTGCCAACCCTCGTTGGAGGGGGCAGGTGCGGAGGGGCCCGGCAGGGGTGTCGGAGTGGGGAGCGGAGGGAATGCCACTCCGCTCCTCGGCGCCGTTTTAGGCCCCGTCTTGGCCGGCGCCTGGGGATGTGCCTTGGCCGGCGCCTTAGCCGGTGCCTTGGCCGGCGCCTGGGCCGGTGCCTTGGCCCCCCTCCTCGGCTTTTGGGGAGCCGATGGAGTCGGGGCAGACGCCGCCGCCGCGTAGGAGACGCGGCCTCCCACTACGGGGAGCGCGGTCGGAGCGGCGGCCTTAGGCCGCTGTGTCGACGCGAGCGGGGGGCGCACAACCGGCGCAGGGGGCAGTCTCGCCTCCAGGCCAGCCAGGCGTCCGTCCAGCATATTCCCAACTGCGATGAGGATTTCTCGCAGTTGGGAGTCAAATGCCCCTGAGTTGGTAGTAGGGGCAGGCTGGGACGCGGACGGGGCTTCCCGCTCGGGGAGGTTCGCCTGGAAGCGGGCGAACTGAGCGCTCAGCTCGTTCACCCGCTCCGTCAGCTTCTTGTTGGCCACCTGCAGGCGAGAGACGTCGCCTGCTAGGCCCTCCACGACCTCCGACAAAGCGGAGGAGGAGTCCTTAAGGGCCCTCACAAACGAGCCCTTAAGGTTCACGGATTTGGTGGCCACCTTGTCGATGACGGCCACCGCCGCTTTCGCCCTCTCCTGCACGGACACGGGAGCCTGGGGGGCATTTCCCCCCACCGGCTCCCGAACCTTGAGCAGGAGATCCGCGATCTCCTCCTCCGCTACAGCCTCGCCGTCCACTCGCACGCTCCTGTAGGACTCCGCGTTTGAGAACGCGGAGCCTGACGGGGTCGAGACCGAGGCCGGTTTACGCGCCCTCCCTCGGCGACTGCTTGCCACCTTTGGTGGCATCATTTCGCCGGACGTGTCGGTTTCCACGTCCCCTGAGCGTCCGCGTTTTCGGCTGTCGCTTCGCTCCGCCTCCATGGCCTCCGCGCCATCCGAGGAGACGGCGGATCCGGAACGAATACGATCCGATGCTCTTCGGCTCCCAGAGACCAGCGTCAGACTGACTTCTGGGAGCCCCATCGAGATAGGCGTTCCCGACGCTATCTCACCCTCCGTGGATGACCCATCCACTCCACTGTTCCTCTTCTCCTTCGTATCAGAGTCCGTTTTGCTTGCCTGTTTCTGTTTGGTTTGTATTGGTTGCCGTTTCTTTATATTTTTGTTGTTATGATCCATAATAAATCCCACGATTGGGGGAGAACTAAAGGTCCACCCGGGCAGAGATCCCCCATTACCCGGGCAAGCGTAAGTTTTTAACCCAACCGAGGGGTCCGCAGGTACCTCGGCTTGGAGTGCGCTCGCGACTGAACTTCCCATCAGCCATGCATCCCCTGGCCACGCACCAGAACACGGGATTCGGGGAATTTTTTAGAGAGGTTATCTTCCTCGCGGTCCGGGCGGTTAAGCCAAGACCCTCGCCCCCGATCAGAGCCGCGAGACTTAACCACAGCGCTCTTCTCGGGATTACGATATGCCGACGGTTGACAGGGAGACTACGTCCCCCTGCCTGCTCGGTGGTAGTGTGAGTACACGCCGAGCCCGTCCTCCTTTCTCCACCGCTGTCAGCGGAGAAACTGTGGCCCCTACAGGGCCCCGCCATCAGGTTTTTTACCGAGGTTTCCTCCTCCATGCTCCGAAGAGCGAAGAGCCAGCATTGCAACCGGCAGACACGCCCACCCTGCTGGACCAGGCCTTGCCCGAGAGCCGATGAACGGCTGCCTCTTCTGCTAGAAAAGAAACTTTTTGCCTGGCACAACCAACCTATGGAACGAATTGTCGCCTGCATTGCTCCAGACTGATACGACCTTCAAAACTTCAAGAAAAGAGCAGTACGATATTTTCTCGAAGTTACCATCCCAAAAGCGGGCAACGCAATTAGGAATCTTTAGTTGCAAGTTTCCTTGGACGGTGGTAAACTTACCAGCTGACTGCTAGCTGCTTTGCATCTTTAACATAAAATGCTGTCAACGTCCGTTGTACATTACTAGTTTCTAAACCAAAACACTTGTAGGTATAGAGTGGATTTACGTCGGTGTAGGGTTGGCATTAAAAAACGCTATTATTTAATCGTATTCTGACTTCTTAACCATTTCCCTATCGAAGCTTATAAATTGTAGAGTTACGTAAAATGTAATTCAATCATTATGTTTTCTTTAACATGTAACCAATATCAATACCATTATGTCAATATTTTACTTGTCAGTCAGTGTCAGTGAGCACTTCCCACGTATTTGTTGTCTAGAAAACATCAAAGTAATATAATTTTGTTAAATATAAATTTATAATTAATAACTAGAAAACCTTTTCATTTTGTTTCAATTCTCGTTCAAATTGACTGCACGGATGGCTGGCTACTGGTTTAAGCGGCCGCCACTACGCTGAGTGTTGCGGGTCCGATCTTCACATGGGACGACACTTTGTGTGATCCACAATTTGTTGTTCTGAGTCTGGGTGTTCTTTGTGTCCGTTTCATGTATGTTTGTAAAGTCCTCCGCGACACAGGACATATTCCTAATGCGGGAGATGTCTTTCTATACAAAACAAAACAAAACAATTTATCCTACTCTAGACAACCCCGTACCGTGTCCCCGCGACACAGGATATGTTATTCCTAGTGCGGGAGTTGTCTTTAAAAAAAAAACAAACACAAATGTATGAAAAAACATTGTAATGCCAAAAACCTACCGTTTTATCTAACGTTACTATCTCAGTGATACCTCACGTTCTGGAATACTGTCTTCAATCAACAATAACAAATAAGCCATGTCCACCAGAGATGTCATGGCCTTATAGAAAACCAGATGCATAACGCTCTCCCACTCAAAGACCGGCAACACGCTTGTTACTCTTCAGTTACAGATATCCTTCGGAGGCGGTAGTCACTTACCATCAGATGACCCGCAGACTTGTACCAGGGATTTCCTTTCTGTACCAGGGATTCCCTGTCTGTACCAAGGATTTCCTTTCTGTACCAGGGATTTCCTTTCTGTACCACACAACTGGTACCGGAGACGGCGTTTTTGGTCGGTTCGAGTCCGACATCACCATCCCACCGGTGAGTGGTATGCGAGGGGATTTCCGCACAGAAAAAAAAGGTGACCAGCAGACTCGTTTACGCCAGCCAATTTTAAAAAAATCAGGTTCCTAATAAAATAACAAATCAATTACAGGATTTTGTAGGAATTTGTTACAATGATATACATATATTTGATGACTGCACATAAAAATCATAGCCAGGTATATATTTCTGAACTGAATACGTAAAAAAAGTAAATAACTTGCCTTAGTTGGATTTTTAACGTTCATCAAATGACCTGCATATTTTAACAGAAGCCGTGAGTCAATTAAAAAGCAACCAGTATTTTACCTATTAAGTTTTTTCTCTATTGATAGTTATAATTTGATTGACTAGCGCCAAAAGGATATATAACCTGTTAGAAAGGAAACGACAACGAGTCATAACAAATCCATGCCCGATTATGTTACAGCACCCATTTGACTATCCCATATTAATTGTGTTTATACTTGAGGCTTGTTACTGTTGAAAACATAATGTATACACATTATGTTTTATTAGTGAATAAATTATGCGAGCCTATTAAGCCGTGATTATAATAATTGTCGGTTGCTAGAAGAAACAAATATTAACATATAATCAAGTTGTTGCCTAAAAGAACGACTATATTATGTCAAATGCGTATTTTAAGATTAGGCGACTCGGCCTCAATATTGCTAGAATATTTATACTTTTCTTAATAAATGCTTTATTAAGTAAGTAAGTAAGTAAGGTAAGTTGTATTAGGTACGAAAGTGATGTGTTAATTAGAACTTAAAACTAAATGAAAAGCCATGTTAAATGTGTAAACTACAACTTGTTTGAATTAATACAAGTTATGTAACGATTATAAAGCCCGGCTAGAGTACCGCCCCAGTCACCACCCCTCGGCCCTAGGGTACATACGCCACTGGATTATGATAAACCAAACTCTCTTCCTCATATCATATTCGTGAGCGTCCCCGTAAAACACGTTTCACAATGGATCAAGACACGTGCTCGGAAAAAATGGATGACACCTTAGGTCGATCGTTGAACAATATTTCATTCCAATCAAAACATAGATAATTTTATTGGTTGAATCAAATATTGTACAATTTATTTGACACTACAAAAATTTAGTGACATTAACTGTAATATATATATATATATATATATGTGTATATGAGGATAAACGTAATGGACATTGTTTAACTTAGATACTTTTCTACGAAATCCCAAGATGGTGGTTTATAATTAAAATTTGTCGACTTTTCCAATCATAATAAAAAAAAGCATTACTCACTGCGGTAGCATTCCTTCTCTATTTGGATCCACTAAGATAAAAAATACGTGCCTTACTTTAATGATAACATAAAAAAAACATTGAAGTAAAACGTAAATTCACTAGACAATATTACCAAAAAAAAATATAGTTCCTCAAAGGAACTATAATTTTTTTTTGGTAGTATTGTGCAAAGAGTGTGCAAAGAGACTGTAAAATCATTTTTTAATGTATTTCTTTTTTACATTTCTATTGTGAAGTTCAACACTATCATTCTCTAGTTAAAATTTATAAGTTGGTGTTTAACTTTAAGTTAATGCCCTATTGCTATAAGTTATTTTCTGACGATGCCTGTTAACGGAAACGGTGACAGTGAGTGATTTGTAAAAAGGAAACGGCGAGATGGAAGAAAAAGTGCCATGATTATATTCAGAAGTGAAACACTGTAACACAATTTTTTAGTCACAATCTAAATTAAAGTTGAAAAAAAAACAAAATTGTTATTATTTCAAACACTAAAATTACATACTACTTAATTTAAACTTACTTACCTAAAAGATTTTTGTTACAAACCACACTTGGAAGAGATATATTTTTATTAATATTTACTACGATAAGAAAAAAGTACCTTTATTTATTTATTTATTAATAAGTACTACCACATCATACATATTATACTTATAACTAGTTTTGACAATATGTGGCATTATACCTGATATGTATGACAATTAAGGTGTACATAGCATTTACTGTAATGTAGTAGTGTAAAAAGTAGTAAACTAATAACAATTAAACAAGAAAAAAAAACTAAAGAAAAGTATACTTAATAATAATAAACTGTTTGAATTAATACTACTCCTAATCTATTTTATATCTTATTTACATTTGTTTGGAGTTAAGGTTGATGGACACAAATCATTTGTTATTTTAGTTTTAAATTCATTAAACGATTGGCGAAAGATGATAATGCCCAAATCACGAATCTCATTGACCTCTGCTAAATAGACCCCGCCAACCTCATACTTAGTAACAAGCGTTTTTTTTTTTGCGGGTGTACTTGATATGAAATCATTTATTAACATTAAGCCTCATGCAGTTTACGTTCCACCAATCTAAAATTGCATTAAGGTCATCTTGTATTTGTTGGGAATCACTGGTTGATTTAACTGGATGGTAAATCTTAAGATCATCAGCAAATAGTGACATTTTGCAGTGCTTAATACGAGAACTTATATCGTTTATAAAAATAAGGAAGAGAACTGGTCCTAAGTGGGAACCTTGAGGCACTCCAGAAACCGCGACTCAAATCCGTTCACAACCACATTTTGTGGTCTATGTTTCAAATATGATTCGAACCAGTTTAACAATGGCCCCCCTATGCCATAGGCATGCAGTTTTTGTAAAAGAACTTTATGATTGACCTTATCGAAAGCACAGCTAAAGTCAGTATGTGTTGCATATACTTGCGATCCTGGTCAGGTCTGAAATAAAGACAACTAGATTTGTCAAAATTGAGCGACCATTTCTAAATCCGTGCTGATGGTCAGTAATACTAGAATTTATTAATGTTACAATTGAAGGATATAGAACAGATTCAAATAATTTAGAAAAACAAGAGAGTATGGATATTGGCCTGTAGTTAGCAACATTTGCGTGATACCTTTTTTAAAAACTGGTACTATACGAGCTTTCTTCCACTCGTCAGGAAATTTGCCTTCGGATATAGAACGGTTAAATATTAAAGAAAGTGGTAACGCAAGCGATTAACCCCAGAGCTTAACAAATATGGGTGGAATCAAATGAGGTCCTGCACCCTTCAATCAGTCTAGTTTTTTATTTTACTTCGAATGTCAAGCTCCGTAAACAGTGCATTGGCTAAATAATTATTGTTGGGAGAAGTTAATGAACAAGGGTTAACAAGAATACTATCTGAGTACACCGAACAAAATTGATCAGCAAATAAATTTGCAATATCGCTACCATTTTCTGCAACAAAATTGTCCATATGCATTTTAACTGGTAATGTTGAGCATCCACCGCGTTGGTTTTTTATGTAACTCCAAAAAAGTTTCGGGTTGTATGGTATATTCGATTCTAATGTGCATTTGTAATTATTATAACATGTATCAAAGAGCCTATGGCAGCGATTTCGGAGTAAATGAAACTTATTTTAATGATAATATAAAAAAAAACCTTAAATTATAACGTTAATTCTTATGAATATTTTAAGTAACTTAGATCTAGATCTATTAGATCTATTTTATCTAATATTTGAAAGGACGTTACATAAACATTAGAAACAAAGTTTAAAAATAGTAATGGCCATAATGGGTTTTAAACATTCGCTATAAATTACATGTGTTTATTGATCATCGATAGTGCACACGGATGTACATTGATCGAGTTACACTAAGCATTTCGATCTATGTGTCACTAGTCCGACACCTTAACCATTACTCTATACCTGCTTTAATTTAAAAAAAAAACAAAGATATCTTGCCAAAAAATGCTAAGATTAAGAGACCTGAATATTTAATCCAATACTCAACTGTCTCTTAAGTTACACGCTACGCATAATAATTTCTCTTTTTAGAAAATATTATTCGTAGAGTCTAACTTACGAGTATAATTGTAATAATTTCTTAAAAGAGATATTATTTGATACGTAATTTTGTTATTAGTTACATTCTACGAATAATAATTTCACCTTTTAGAAATTATTATTCGTAGAGTCTAACTAATAACTTAACTATAATTATTTCTAAAAAGATAAATTATTGTTCGTAGGTTAGACTATAGATTTCAGAACAATACAATAAGGTTTAATATATATGAGGTATAATTGGTTGGTTAAGCAGTTGCCGCTTCCTACTGCGCTGAGTGTTGTGGGTTCGATCCCCAAATAGGACAACACGTTGTGTGATCCACAAATTGTTGTTCTGAGTCTGGGTGTTCTTTGTATCCGTTTCATGCATGTTTGTAACGTATCCTGCGACACATGATTTATTCCTCCTTATAAATCATGTATCTTTTGTCTTTAACTATTCTGTAAACCATATTGTTAAGCTCGAAATTGACTGCCTTTTTTTTTAGGCATAGGTTATAATCGAGTAGGTCGGTCATGATTTTCGACGATTACCTAAGCCTCGCACATCCCCTTCTTCGCACTTCTTATCTGTAAGTAGCATTCTAATTTAACCAGACGGTGCAAAATGTAGCCATGACAAGGATATGAGTTGATTGCGTACATACTTTGTAGACGCAAATTGAACATCCTTCTATGACTGTGGGCGAATATTATAGATTCGGGGAAAATTAAGTTCGGTCATTTAAGCTGACAGCTTTTCACTTAAAGAAAACCTATACTGTTTTATAATTAAATAATTATAGCAAGTGTATCCACGTGAAAGGCATGTAAGCAATCTCTTTTCCTCTTTGCGTTTTCGCGTACTAAATTATGGTAAGAATGTATTAATTACGAGAGTCTTAATTCCTTAACATACCTCACCTTCCTTTTGCAAAATTTATGGATATAAATAAAATCGTTTTATTTAATTTTTTTTTAAAGCCTTTGTTAACAGTTTACATGCTGTCATAAACATTTTTTTCGCGAATTGGGCGTTTTTTTCTTTTAAGAATATATTGAAATATTAATAATATATATATATATATATATATATATATAAATTGACCTACTCTTAACTTTAGTAAATCGAACTAATTAAGAGAGAAAACGCCCAAAGTAATTGATTGATTGATTACACTCGTATATACGAGTATATATAAATGTTATGTTGTTTTGTGTACCACAACTAAGGATGGTAGGGCATAGCCAGTCATAGTTATAGTAAAAACAAAATACTGTTTTGAGCTAATGCCTTGCATTAAATTAAAATTATGCTCCGTTGACTTTAGCGAATTCAACATCGGACTTTAAATTGAACTTTGGCATTTTGACCAAAACCCAGATGCATTTTAAGGATTATTTTGTAGATCTGATATATTTTTAAATTTATCTTCTTAATTCAATATCTATCTGAGATAAATATAATCAAATATTTATTTAAAATGCACAAGACTGCAATTGACAAAATGCGTAACGTACGTTTAACCATAGACACTAAGTAATTGTTCAAATTTGTCATAGAAAGGTTTTATGACGTCGTGGAGTAGTCAAAGAAATATTAAAAAACTAAAAAGGTTGTTTATTTAAGTGATACCGCCCTGAATATCAAACTTCCCTCTTTACAGCACGCACGAAAATATTTAGGTACCTTAGAAAGGAAGTTTTGGCCTACTATACCATGCTGGCCAGACGGGTTGGTATAAGGTTTGTGTTAAGTTTTCCTTCTCTTTGCAGTGTTGTTGTCCTGTTAGAATAATTTTATTAAATGTGCCGGGATGTTTTGTGATATTTGTTTGAATGAAGCGGATGTTGTTATTTACCTATGATACAGTCAACTACCATATTCTGTGACAAGTAATATTTTGATGATGTATATATAACGTGACGTATTTGTGTGTTTAATAATATGGTTTTAAATACAAACAGTATACTAAATAATTACATGATTATTTTGACACTGCTAGTGTTCTCGTGTTAAACTGGTCGTTAACTGTTTAGTCAAATTAGTTACTATTTGAATGTCAAATTATCGATTCTATAAAAACTTTAATGGAATACGACTTATGACGTCATCCTTTGCTATCATAACATCATTTACCAACATTTAATACTTGGTTTCACAATTCAAACGAAGAATTATATAAAAAGGGTCTCTAAACAATCAAGATTCTAGTTTCGATATTTGTAAGCTAATGGTACTTTTCTTTTACTATTTGGCTAATGTAAGCTTAAATTATGTATTTATATAAAATTTGCTATTAATATGAAGCCTATGAAACCTAGGCTATGTGTAATATTTCAAGTAACAATGGACTTAGATACTTTTACATAACCATGGCACTTCTTTCAGTTTAATAAGTGCCATGGTTATGTCCAAAAGTGTAACACTTCAACATAATTTTTTTAGTCACAATCTAAATTAAAGTTAAAAAAAAAATGTTATTACAACACTATATTTCCTTTAAACCTAGTTAACTAAAAGTTTTTTTGTTACAAACCATTAATTTTCTGGGTTATCCGAAGATACTGTATTTCTCATAATGATATGTTTAATTTTAGCTTGTTCGAATAGTGGAGGTATCACCGACTTTAATGTGCCTTAATCATGATTAATTTTAAGAGGCTTTTTTCGTCATCCTGAATTGCCACCCTTAGAAGTAAAATATTTTCTTTTAATTTAGATGGAATGGAACCAACCTTGAGTACTAATAATTTCATTAAAAATAATATCGTACACAAACTTAAAATACTGATATTCAAAAACCTCCTCATTTTGTAAAGCATTTATTTGAACTGAATAAAATATTCATTCGTATTAAATAAATTAATGATAACAAAAGACACCCTGAAAGAAAAAAATGTTAAGTACAATCCAAGCATCAAGCCATCTAATTCACGGACACGTTAAAGAATGAGAATTCTTTCTAGTTTCATTAATCTTTTCGAGTCAACGTGTAGTAAGAAACAAAGATATAAAAGATGAAGATAAAAGGAAGTAAGAAGTAGAGGCAATAAATTGTTGGCAGAGCTTATGGATTAAGCGACAAAATGAGTCTTAAAAATACATGGCCCTGACTGCTGAGCCGGAGGTCGTGGGTTCGATTCCCACCTAGGACAAATATTGTATGATGAGCACGGTCATTTGTTCTGTGTCTGGGTGTAATTTATCTATAATATGCATGTATTTAAAAATATATAAGTATGTCTATCAGCAGTCTGGTAACCATAGTACAGGCTCTGCCTAGTTTAGGATTAGACGGTCGCGTGTGAGATGTGTGAGATATATTATTATTACTAAAAAAAAGACTGTATATCTACCTTTTTTTAGCTTATGTCCACGGCTTGGTTATTGCGATAAAAAGTAGCCTATGTTACTCGCAGATAATGTAGCTTCCATTGGTGAAAGAATTTTTAATATCGGTTTAGTGGTTTAGACGTGAAAACGTATCAAACAAACGAACTCAATTTCACATTTATACCATAAGTATGTACCATTTTAGACACTTCGTCACTTCAATATTTGACTAGTGAAATTTTGAATCTTCTTTCGTTTGTGTAAATATTCTAGGCTTTCAAATAATTAGTTACATTATTATCTTGTTTTGTGATCCTCTTACTATTAAGCAAATGCTACTATTTCACTGTTGAATTGCTTTATTATGTCCTATATATTATCGAATTTGCATGTATCTAAACTGGTTATGTACCTCCTTTAAAAGGCAGCGCCGCATGGCATATTTGATTAGATTGCCCAACATGTCTTAATTGTATTATTGTTTTAATATTTTGAATGCCAATTGCTTTGTTTGTTACGCTTTTAAATACTAACTACTCAGCTAAGTATTATGATATAATACAGTCACGTTCTGAGAGTTCAAATGACATATGTTTTATCCCAAAATAAAGTTCTGCTCCCCAGGGGATTCCGAATTGATTGACATAACCTACATTATCTGTATATATAAACAACACTATAAAAGTGACTCGTTTTTAGTTTCAGCAATTTTACATCTGTTTCTTTTTATAAGTTTATCCTCAAAGTTAATCTACTAAAAAGCAAAAGCTATTAAGTAGGTCATTTACAGTTTAACTAACTTATAAAATTGTCGCTAGACATATAAATTAGCAACAGACACCGTCTTACTTCTAGATTGGTCTGAAAAGTTGCCAACATCTAATAATGACATAATTAATTTTGTTAATCAAAAATAAGCGGGACTACTGCCGGGTAGTAATACTATTAGAAGGCATTGTCCAAAAATATTTTAACTATATCTTCTATATAAATAATTAAAATTTAAGTGTATGTTTGTAATGTCAAAATAATAGGTTTCTTTCGTGCTCACACGGTTACTTGTACGATACCTATGCCTATAAACCTGTATTTTTTTTCTGTCCGACTGACTGTTTGTTACGGATAATCTTCTAAACGGCTAGACCATTTTTGATAATATTTTACTACCAGGTATCTATGTATATAAGGAGTAAGTAAGGTTATTAGTAGTAAGTGTCTATGGGCTATAGTTACTTACCACCAGGTGTTCCGTCTGTGCGTTGGCCCCCTTGTGTCATAAGAAAACAACGACCTCACAGAAAACCAGGCTTAAGCTATCCTTTCGTTGCTTTTACCGAGTGAGTGAGGTTACTGGAGGTCAATACGGGGAGGACCCTTAATAACATGGTCCGGGTCCTCCCAGAGTAGGACACCTGAGGCCGGTCGTCGGGCTGGTTTTTAGTGGAATCACCACATACTCCTGGCTACTGAGTCCCCGTGAACAAAAAGAAACGAAAAAAAGGCCCCCCTCCCTAATCCTGGGACATCATACTTGAGTTTCTTGAAATGCAGGTGTATTTGGGCGATGGTAGTTACATCATCAGGTGGCCCGCCATCAAAAGTTAGTATATCTTTTGATGGCGGGCCACCTTTATTGTAATGTATTGTAAATTACGATTTTAAAGTTTAATTAAAGTGCTGTAATTACTAAATGGTAGTGTTTTATGTTTGTAACATTATTATATGTATATTACACAAGTTTTATGTTAAATCCTAGTTGTTACAACTTGTTGTAGCATCATTGTTAATTTTCACACAAGCTCTTTGTGTTGAAATATACCTAAGTATTGACTAATTGCTTTTAAAATCTGTAAAAACCATATTACGCTCAAACAAATGCATCTATTTATAAATATATATCACGACTTTTGTTTTACAATCTACAAATTAATTTAAAATGTTATTACTTTCATGAAAGATATCTGTTACATATTTTGCTAATTCTAAATAAAATTTGAAAGAAAGGAGAAGACTGAAAAAAAGTGTTGAATTTCATTATTATTATTGTGCAATCTAAGCCCATTAACTAATATATAACTTAAGGTATAAATAACTTTTGCTAGACTTTATGCACCAATATTAGTCTACCAAAGGAGTGAATATTTTCTTTTTGTAACCAATGAGTTTGGGACCGTCGGGATCATATTTAACTTACAAATTATATGCACACATCACATCAACAGTCTTTAATAGTCCACTGCTGGACATAGGCCTCTCCTTAGAAATCGGGTTTATATATATATAAATATTATATACATATTATATGCATAGTTTTATTATAAATTTCTTCCAAAGATAAATAATAACAAAAACTAAAGCAACAACTCATCAAAAGGTTGCCATGTTTGTTAAGATTGAAAACATATGGAACCAAGTTTTGTGGTATTAACTCGTCCCAAGTATGATCAAATTATGAAACTTTCTTGATATATCGTTTACGAAGTGTGTCAGTGTGTATAGTAAACATAATAAACTAGTATTAATGACACAATTCTTACTTTTGCTTGCTACTCAACTGCTGAGCACAGGTGTATGACATAAGGACTTAAAAATACTGAATTGTGAATATCAGCCTTCGTAGTATGGCGACTACTACATTATATAATGCAACAAAAACATACTTCAGTGCCATTTAACGATCACACACCGAACTACGGAGTAACTATAATCCAGTATCACGAGATGAAAAATTCTTACGCCTATTAGCATATATACAACTTCCAAACGTCAACCTTTCGACCTCGGTTCGCGAGGCATAATCACCCCGCCTGGTCGGAGGATCCTCCCTTTATGTTGGAGGCATATTAGATACGTTTCACCACAGAAGCTTTGAAGCACATTTGTTCTCCTCAATAGCAATGAAACCTTACTTCCTTGAAACGTGCATTCAGTCATCGTTAGCCGAAATACAATGTAGTTGTTTTTTCACACTTTTATTATAGCAAATAAACGATTCGGCTGTCATTATAAATCTTTACCAGAAGTATCTACCTCATAAAGAAAAGTTAACTATTTAGCAAAACAAAATGAAGCCTTAAGTATGAGCGACCCTGAACAATATTGTTTACGACTGTTCTTCTCTTTATTTCTATCAAATTATCCATAACTCATACACTTACAACGTAAACAAGCTTTACGGAATATTTACTAAGTACTTTCACTCGAGAGCAATGAATCCGGATTCGGATTGTGAATGACTTGAATCTTCACGATATGAACATTATGTGAATGGTTACCGCGAGTTTCGAGTTTGCTTGGGACGAGCTCGCATGAAGCATAAGATAACGAAGCTCTCCCCTCAATCTAAATGTGGACTGGATTGATTGCTCTCGAGTGTATTTAATAGTGGCTGCTTAAAACTTTAAATACCTTTTGCCATGTAAGTAAAAGGGCTTATTTCTACAACAAAAGCCATTATTATCCGACAAATGACTCAGGAGGCCTATTTTTCTTTAATCCTCATTTTAACGAACAATGACCTACATGAAACCAGTCTTATATCCGCGATATACGTTCATTTTCCAGTCTAATCAACACGTCGAACAAGTATATGTGTTTTACATCAATTTGATCTAAAAGCCCCACGACATACACAACTTAGCTGAAATGTATACAAACAATCACAGTGATAATAATAGTAGACAGACAAAGAATGTAACTACATGTACACAAAATAATTTGAAGTTAAATAAATAACAAAAGAATATAGTAGTTATAAGAAATGTTTTCATATAAATAAATCACATGCTTTTTCAAAAACTATGCACAGAACACATGTTAAAACAAAAATAAACGATAAATATAAAGGGAAACAACAGAAGAGGTTTCGGCGACCGGGCAGTGGCAAAATAATTAGCATCAACAGCCATCAATAGTCCACTGCTGGACATAGGCCTCTCCTTCAGAAATGAGGTTTTGGCATGCTATACCACGCGGGTCAGAAGGGTTGGTATAGGGTTTGTGTCAAATTTGCCTTCTCTTTTAAGTGCTGCTCATCTGCGTAGTTTGCTCTCTTAGTCTGCTCTTACGACACACTCGGGATGAATAGCGGTGGTGATACTCCATATTCTCCGTATTCTCAATCCGTCACCACACGAAAGATAACCACGCACTCAACCGGGAAGTTTGCTGAAAGAGATTGCTGAGGCCGACATGGTCACACACACTGTCCTTTAGTCACAACTCCTTAGACCCTTTTAACAGCTCCTTATGCGACAGGCAGGAAACCTCCTCAATAATGCCCAAACTCCTTAAAGCGTATAGTGATAAGAATACCAATTTTCACGTTACTAATCGCTAGAAATAAAACATGATAAAACAAAACTTGACTACCTAGTTTTAAGGCCTACCCTCAAATTATGTACAGTAAACAAAAAAGTTACGCTGTACTTTATCAAATACTTTATGAACACAGATAAATAAACACCAGTTTTTCATCTTGGTTTTATTTTCGGCCTCTTCGCCAAAAGAACCTGTTCATTGCAATTCGGAACAATCTCATATTTTTATGTTCCATTCTGTTCATATGAAAATCGTAAAGTACATTCAGCATATAGGTTTAGTAAAGTTTCGGCATCGTAAAAATATGGACCTTACATGTTTAATAATACCTACGTTACTCAGTTATACATTTATGATAGAGCTTGAGTGCAAACATTTTATTATTTTAAAACTATAGTGAAAGAGTAATTAATAATAATAATAATAATTTATTATCACAAAATCCCAATACATTTTGTCTACCTCATCTAAACATAAAAGCATAGTTGTATACAACGTTACGTATTCTTTAGGAACAGAGTGAACGTCAGTGTCTATGATAGTGTAAACTGTGTTACAGACACTGGCGCCTTCCTTTTACAGTTTATGGGACATTAGTTGGTTTATCATATATAAGATGAGTAGCTGTTGAAAACATAATCAATACAGTTCACAATTATATAATTGGTTATTATTCAAAACTGTACGTGTGGAAGTGTGTGTGTGTGTGCGTGTGCGTGTGTATGTTGTTTGTGCTTGGGTGCGTGCGTGCTGAGCTGTTGTTAGGGATAAGTTACGAAAGTTTTTTGGAAAATAGTTACTCAGTTAGTCTCACCGTAGGTCAGCCCTTGAAGGTACCTATAAACATTACGTTTACATTTAACTTTGGGTAAAGGGTATATATTGCAAATTTTGTTGATTGTGTTGTATAGTTTTCCACTTTGACTTGGGTAACTTCGGCTTCCCAAAGCTGTTTTGGCATCTATAGTGGGACAGACAAGATATTTACGTCGTTTATGCTCCAGTAACTTAGGATGGTAGATTAATGATTTAATCTGTAACTTAGGATCGTAGATTAAATCATTAATCTACCATCCTAAGTTATTGGAGCATTCATTCATCAGAATGTACGCAAAAAATGATGCTAAGGGCACATAGCTGTCGGACAGCGAGAACAGATATCTCTTTAAATAGGTTGTTGGATAGGGTTTGTGAAGCATGACTTTTGGGACAGCTCTTTGCGCTCTCTCAGCCCCCAATAAATAGGTTTTAAATGTACTACCCCAAGCAGATATATTATGCAATAAGTAAGAAGTGATTGCGGAAAAGCAAAATAGATCGTTTTTAGCACAGTGCCATCAGCTACTCTTCTTAATTTCTTCATAAGTAACATTAATTCACGAACTCTCGACACCGTCACATCGATATGCTTCTGCCAACTTAGTGTGTTATTAATGTAAACACCCAGGTATTTAACAAAAGAACTTTTATTTATAGAGGGACAGATGCAACATATACTTGTTGAATGGCAGCTATGGATTTTAATATCCGACATAATAGGCCTTGTGACTGTATTCGCTAAGAAAGGGACATAATGGGTTTAGAAACATTCAGTGTAAGCAAATTAGACGAAAGCCAGTCCATGACTATGCCTAGTGCATGTTTCGCTGCACGATGGGCAGAGTCCCATGTTTTAGCACTAATGACAAAAACGCTGTTGCTATTGCTTGCAGTCTGCTATTGTCAGTTGGCACAATCTATTAATGTACAAAAGAAAGTGAGTCGGACCCAGCTAGTCGTGACGCTACCCTGAAGCACACCATGAGTTAGTTTCACTTCATCACTTATATAATTGTTTACCTTAACTCGTTGGCTACGGTTCGTGAGATAATCACGAAATAGATTCGAGATGATATCTCTGATACCTAAACTCTTCAATCCGTAAAGAAGGTTGGGGGTACAAACCGTGTCGAAAGCTTTGGCTAAGTAAAGCAATATGGTTGGTTGTGGTAAAGCTTATGGTTTTAGTTCTAGTATCAAGATTTTGAGCTATTTGGCTCGTCAACTCAAGAACAGCATCTTCTGTTGACACTCCTCTTCTGAAATCATCATGGGTTGGAGCAATTATGTTGTTATACTCAAGAAAGTCTAGCAATGTTTTGTTCATTATCTTCTCCATAATTTTGGACAGTACAGTGAGCTCGGATATTGGCCTATAGTTCTCGACACCATCGCTATCCCCACCCGTAAATACAGTTGTCACTAACGCCTTCTTAAAAGTATTGGGAAAAGTACCCTGTTTGTTATTAACAACTATTGATTCCTTTACAGGTTATCAGCTCACAGAATACTAGACAGATGAAAGAAGTTATAATTTAAAAAAATATGTGTAAATTCAAATATAGAAATAATATTGCATTATGTAAATGCGGCTCCGCTGACGTAAAACTTATTTTTCTCTCCCTAGAAAGTTTTTTTTTAGAATAATAATAACTTCAAACAAAGCAGATCCCAAACTAGGCAGAGCCTGTACTAGAGTAACCAGACTGCTGATAAACATAATTATATACTTCTGAATACATACTTATCTAGATAAATGATAAGGATAATCAACGTCCTCTTTTGTACCCCTGCGTATAGAAAAAGTTGTTTAATATAATCAGTTGAATAGTTAGGGATTAAGTCGTAAAAAACAAACAAATTCACTTTCCCGTTATATACTCGTATAACATTGGTTAAGATTAGGATTGTCACAAATGCAGAGTTTATTACATTCTGCATGTTCGCCTCACCGGCTCCACCATATTCTTTACAGACCGACATTTCTCCAACAAATGTGTAAATGGAGCATAAAAGTTTATAAAGCTTAACGAATTAAGTGAACCTACATAAAAATAAGGCTTAGAATGGTATACTTTACTATTTCGTTTTATTAAAATATAAAGACGTTGGAGATCACTGAATCGAATAAACATATCAGCCTATCGTAGTCCATTTTCTAAGTCTAGACTAGAGAGGCTGAGAAGCCTCCCAAAACCTCCTTTCTAAAAAGAGGCCCATGTCCAGCAATGACTGGACATAGACCTCTTCTTAGGAAGGAGGTTTGAAGTTACACTCTGTATTCTAAATCAGTCACCACACGGACCACACATATGTACATACGAGTATTGTAGATAAATTACATTGATTCTATAGTTTGAAAATATTATTTCTTTAACTTAAAGGTCTAGAAGCAATTCTGCTGCAGTTACACAAAACCAAATTTAGAGATAAAAGATACAGAATAAATTCTAATAGAGATTGATATTGTACCATGATCATCATTAAACCTCTTCTTAACTTAACTCTGCAAAAAATGTGTCGCTGTAATTATACCACCCGCATGTACTTATTTATACCTACATCATTTGCTGTATTCTTAGCTCTATTCGATATCATCAGTAAATGATCTATGATAATAAAATTAATACTCCTAGCTAACGAACTCCCACGAGACACGGACGGACACCAGCTATCTTATCTAAGTTACGTGGGTGCGTGAACCTAATTAGCTCATAAGAGTAGAACACAGATAAACGATAACAATCTATTTGCACAGCACTCAATAAACAGAGCTACTACTGTTTGACATGTTTACGGAAAAACAATTTACATTTTCTTTCTGCTTTTGTCGGTTAAAAATACAACACAAAAAATACGGTTTCCTTCTTTTATCTTATCTAAAATTCGACCAATTTATACCACAGCCCTTTTAACAAGAGAATTATCAATTGTTATACAGATACGATGTGTGCATGTAAGGCATAACCTTCAGGTGACGATCAAACAATCCCACAACCGCATTTATCATCATATGGTCCATTAGCAATGAATGATATTTATTATAGAACTTAAAATTAAGTAAGATCGCCAAAAGCGACAATGCTTGATGAATTCTCGCTCATCAAAGGTCTATTCAAACAACAAACTGTACAGTGAGTCGATGACCGATATTTCTTTTATGGCTTTAGGTCTTCAATCATTCGCTTTGAGAAGGACTTATTCCTTTCATAGTGCTCGTAGCTATTGAAACATTTTTCTTCCCTATACTACCAAATTTGGTTACTAATACATATATTACTTGAAGGTAAGCAGTCGTGATTTAAACTAAGTACAATCTTTAAAAGTGTCCTTAACCCAAACAACCTAAGTAACGTTCATTATATAGAAAAATCGTCTGCGTAGATTTTCCAATAGTTTACTTAGTTAAATAATAATAACTTCACACAATCACAAAATCGGTAAAGCCGTTTTGAAGATTTCGAAAACAAATATTGCAGATCATACAAACATTGGGTCCGACCCGGGAATTGACCCCGAGACCTCAGAACAGCAGTCGCATAAACTACCACTGCGCCATCAAAGCAGTCAATTCATTGCTAACTTGTTAGTATGGAACATTGATGGCTCTTAAACATAAACATAGTAGAAGCTTTGCCGAAGTTGGATCTATGTATTGAAGATTAAATCAAATTAATGTAAAAACTTTATTTCTGGAATTGAAATTAATTGACAAGGCGTTCAAAAGAATAAATATTTTATTATAATTAAGACAGATATAATTTGTTTAGGTCATGTTCATTCAAATAAAGACCTGTTCGTAACTCGTACAATAGACAACTAAAATCAAGAAATACATAAACTTCAATCAAGAATACGAATCCATAATTTAATGCTTGTTACTAGTAAGCTTCTCATATACTCCACACTAAAATGAGCTTAAATGAACAATAATTTACTTCTGGAAAGAACCATTATTTTAGTCTTCAAGACTAAAATTGATACCATACCATCTGTTAAATTATAATGTATGTTATAAAACCTATACCTATAACGAATATTAGTCAGTATTCATGATACTGTAATAAATAAATTTTATAAAACCAAATTAATAAACAACGGGCGTTTTATTTCAGTTACATTAGGAAGATACGAAACAATGTTCCGAGAAAAGGAAAGGGTAAATCTTTGTGCAAAAGTTGTAATAAATCTATTTTGTTTACACCCGGTGTCGGTAGATGTCGCTTATCGGTTTATTGTCGAGGTAGCATTATTTGCAAAGCTCTAAGGAATTAAATTTCTTGCCCCGTTGTTTGTAGTTAGTACGTAGTTCTAATTAATTTTTTGAAGTTCATGGTATCTTATATATAAATAACGGTATGCTATTTACAAAGCTCTATTTACATATCAAAAGAATTAATTTTTTGAACCGTTGTTTGTAGTTAGTACTAATTAATTTTGAAGTTCATTGTATCTTATAATTCTAGGACTTGTTACAACTGAGTAAATGTGTGCGAAGCGAGATTATGACAATTGAAATTGAAACGCACCTCATTCTTGTGATGTAGATTACTAACCGCATTTTTTTTAATTACTGCTTTACTACTGCTGGTAATAATAAAACAGATATCATTTGTATAGGTCATGTTCATTCCAATAAAGACTTGTTCGTAACTCTTCCAACAGACGATTAAAATCCAGAAATACATAAACTTCAATCAAGAATACGGATCCATAATTTATTGCTTGTTACTCGTAAACGTCTCATATACTCCACACTAAATGGAGCTTAAATGAAAAAGAATTTACTTCAGGAAATAACCATTATTGCTTACTATTGGAACTATTGTTTGTAGTTAGTACTATTTAATTTTTGGAAGTCGGGGGTATCTTATAGGTACTTCTAGGACTTCTTACAACTGAGTAAATGTGTGCAAAGCGAAGTAATGGCAATTCCTTTTTAAGCTATTGCATAGCTTCTATCGAGGGCCTTGAGCGCGGGGACCGAATCCAGAAATTCCTTAACGAAAAAAAAACCTCACGCTAAAAACAAAACAAAAAACAGTACCAAAATCAAATGTTGAACGTCAAAGGAAATTTCGTCAACATAGTGCAGAAAAATCTTACATGGATATGTAATTTGATTTAATAATAATATTTTTTATTTATTTATTTAAAAATAAATTGTAATATATGCTTCAATATTTTTATTTAATAAAAGAAAAAAAATTGCTTTCTTATCAGTCACCACGCTCAAAAAGTGTAACTTGAATTAATATCAAAGAAAAATAAATACTGCATAAATAAAATAAATAAATAATTATAATTGCATAAGTTGAAACAAAATGCAATAGCTTTACCGCGGCAGTCCCTGAGTGCCACACGTCTTTTTTATCTATATATATATATTTAAATATTTTTATCTATATTATTTATTATTTTTATATTTTATTATAATACACACACACACATATATATATATATATATATATATATATATATATATATATATATATATAATAAAGACGGAAGAGGACATGTAAAAATCAAAATGTAACACCGTTGTACACCTTTGATAGCAAATAAATAAATTATGAACTATGAAATTATGGAGAATCACTTCACTTTTAGGCACTCTGTCCTGGCAACGTTTATTGTTATAAAATAAATTAACACAATTGATTGTATTTGGAACGATAATAAAAGCAAATCCCCTTATTTGAGAAAATACAACTTTGGAAATCATTTAAATTACATCACTCGATTAGTATTCACATTTACTATTCATTGAAAGTAAATTATTTTTCGTTGATCACTGAAATATTGACTAAGCTTTTATTGGAAAGACATTAAAGTTTACGACTTCTGATAAAGTTACTGGGCCTGGACTATGATGGTTATGTACTCGTAAATTGTAAGTTCTCATCAGCTAACGGTATCGAGTATTCAAGGTGAGATGTTTAAAGTCGCATCCAGATGCTTTTAATAAAATTTATTGCAATGTAAGTATATTTTATAGCAATAAAATAACTAAAGTAAATTAAAAGTAATGGATGAAATGTCGTTGCAAAGTGAAAGGAAATAATCAGTTTCCGTGTCTTAGTCAACGTGAAATAAAAAGAGTGTATATTCAGTTAATACTTGTGTGATTGTGAGCATATGTTAGGTTCTTTGTTCTGTATGGGGTGTGGTTATAATCCTTACGTCATCACGAGTGAATAGAGCTATAAATTTTGAATTTACAAAATTTACATACCATTGACCATAGGAACCACTTTGAACCATAGGAACGTTTCTATAGGAACCTACTGCGTGGAAGTTTTCTAGCCAGGCATTTTACCTAGGTATGATCTGATTCTGAAATCTCCTTAACCAACTAAAAGCCGAATTTTTATCTGTTTTAAATTCAATTTTAAAAAGTTGAACAATAACTAGTACTTAATTTTATTTTCTGAACAATTCAGTATTCGAAATAACTGAATCATGTACATGAAACATTTGTAGTAAACAAATGTTTCTTTCATTTTAGTATTTTGAATGAAAACTCATGAAAAAATATGAGCATTAAAGACGAAATTGCTATGACTTTTACTAAATAATGTAGTCTCGAGTACGTATTCCTACTACACTTCACATTACGAGTACTATTATTGTGTTACGAGACCGTGATTTACTAATAATTTAAAGTAAATTCCAATTAATTAAAAATCCGTTTGCTTTTATTAAGCTCACACGTTCCTTTGATCCCTAACTATGCAAGGCCTGTACTATGGTAACCAGACTGCTGATAAACATATTTATATATTTCTAAATACATACTTATTGTAAATAAATTCTACCCAGACACAGAACAAATGATCGTGCTCATCACACAATATTTTACCTGGGTGGGAATCGAACCCACGACCTCTGGCTTAGCAGTAAGGGTAACTTTTAAAAAAAAAAAAAGCTAACTCCCGCATTATTAATGTATCCTACGTCCCAGACTCAGAACAACAATCTGTGGATCACACAAAAAGTCGTCCCATGTGGGGATCGAACCCACAACGTAGGAAGCGTCATGGCGACCGCTTAAACCACTACGCCATCCGTGCAGTCAAATCACTAGATCGACAGGTCGACTCACCATCTTCTTACCCTTATTCCAATTTTATTTGGGGTCGGCGCAGTAAGTATGATTCTTCAATTCTACTCAGTCATTCGTCATCTCACTGTTCACTCCCTTCCTAGCCACATCTTCACTTACACAGTCCATCCACCTTTTCTTTTTTCTTTCCCTATTCTTGTACTCTTCCATACCTATAACTTTTTACCTCTTATCCAGTGGCGCTACTTTCAGACACCCTCGTATATACTCATACCTAACCTTGTCCATGCGAGTCACACCACACATCCATCTCAGCATTCGGATCTCGGCTACGTTCAGGCGTCTCTCATCCGATTTTTTAATGGGCCAACTTTCAGAACCATACAGGACGGCAGGTCTGATGATAGTTTTAACAGGTCGAGTATTTATGTCATACTATATGCACTGTCAAAACGTTCATCTTAGCATTATAAAATCTTACATACTTAGCCAAATAAACACCAAAGGACCTATGTAATAATACGTAACACTTATTCAGAAAAAAAAAATGGTTTCCGGGAAATAGTCAAATCGCTTTAAACGCAAAAGAAATCGCAGGCAAAAGCTGTTATTGGATAAAATTACGGACTGTATACTTCGCCGATGACAGATGCACTTACAAGGCCAGTCCAGCACTTAGCACACATACAGTCACTAGTTACTTCCCTCATTATAAGCTATTAGCACTCAACACTGGCCCACCCAGCGCTTCCTGTTCTACTAAGAATCTAGGAATATATTATACACGCATAATGTGTTTCAAAGTTCGATGACTTTATGTATTCGTTCGTTTAGTACTTAGACGTTTTATTGATCTATGTCTATAGCAGTAGCAAAATAAGTGAATCATAATGTTGTCGATTGATTGTATACTATTACTATAGTACATAGTATATTTTTTAATATTTAAATGTATAATGTTTTTCATATTTCATTCTTATATATTAGTTTATTATAATAATTGGACGATTGAAATTTTAAAAATTATTTTACTTTTCATAATTTACTTGTAAATACCAAATGAAAAGTAATCTATACTAATATTATAAAGCTGAAGAGTTTGTTTGATTGTTTGTTTGAACGCGCTAATCTCAGGAACTACTGGTCCGATTTGAAAAATTCTTTCAGTGTTAGATAGCCCATTTATCGAGGAAGGCTATAGGCTATATATCATCACGCTAAGACCAATAGGAGCGGAGCACCAATGAAGAATGTTTCAAAAACGGAGAAAATTTATTACTATTGAGAGACGCAGACGAAGTTGCGCGGGTCAGCTACTCGTAGTTAATGATAAGCAAATAATTGACCTGTATTACTATAACTCTAAGACCGACTTTAAAAAAGGAGGAGATCGTCGTTTAGATTTTTTTTTAACCAATTTAGAAATATTTTTTTTATAGTCACAGCTAGTTATAGCAATAATATACGTTACAGTAGTCTCCATCGGTTTGAAGTGACAAAACTTCCACCCGAATCACTTAGATTATTGGTATGCCACCACTGTGCATTTTTAGGACTTTTTATCTTCATACAAATAAATTGTGGGCTGTGATATTCGCAGACCGATAATTTGCATTCCCAAAGGTTTCAACTAACGAAGAGGAGACAAAATAATACAACAAACAGGATTGTTCTCTATAAACATGACCTACTGACTTTGATTTTATCAGTCCAAATGCCCTTGCTACATATATGTTAACTCGAAAATGTGTTCAACGTTTCCGAGTAACATACAGGAAAACGGACATAATTTTTATAGTGTCATTGTAACTGAATTAAGTGATATATTATTTATATGTAGGGATATCCCGCATTTGCGAGAATCGTGCGAACTCGAGATAAGAAGAATATATGGAATCGTTATTCATTGAAATGTATTTAAAGATTGTGTTGCATTTTATATATCGGATGTAGAATACTCATGGCAACTAAATAAAATAAAAAAGACGTAAAAAAAATGTATAAATGAAAATGGTGGTAATTTAAAGCCAAAGAAAAGCTAGAAATTTATACAAAGTTAGATTTATATTTGTACAAAAGACTGAATAAATGTAATATTCTTCTTTATTATCATTTCAACGAACGCAACGACTCAATTAATTTATGTACATAGTTTAGAAAGTATTCAGTATTCCTTTAATTTTATCACTGACTCACTCATTGATAATCGAAATTCAAAAATACTTATAGCAAACACAGAAGCGTCAAACTTTGAACGTTATAACTGTTAAGCTTAAAAACTTGAAAGTATACTATAATATATAAATATACAAAGAGCATAAAAAACTTTGTCAACCTTTAATTAGTACTTTTATCTCTCACGCTACTAAAATATACAGGTGGGTAGAGAACTAGTGGGTATGGATAGGTCGGTATTTCACAGACGAACGGTATTTAATTTATATTCCCAAGTACACAAAATTAATGTCATTTAATTAAAATCTATTTTCTACTGTAAAATGTGGTAAGATCTAAGCAATTGTCTCCTAACAGCAGTTAATAATATTGCTCTGAATTCTTCATTTTGTGTATATGCATAAAAAATGGTTCATTAGAGCTATGTTCTATTAGGAGTGTTTAAGATAGCGGATCATAGTTATGTGATTCTGTTTCCCGGGGATAGCAAAGCCATTCTATTTATTGAAGAAATAAAGATGCAGAACGTTGGTGTTTTACACATCTGCCTACTCCTTCGAAGTTGTAAATATTAGTCCCTGGCCTAATGATAATGAAATATAAATGAAATGACATGTAAAGTAAAATCAAGCTTTGTATTTTTTTTATTTGACTGTAATTTTGAAAATGTTATTCATTATACAAAAACTTTTCGTATACGTGGTTATATTTAGGCGTCGTGCGTACGTGGGGTTGAAACCTAATTGCATGGACATTGTGTAAGAACCTCATCAGACGTCACACGTTTTTTTTTTTATTATTCCAGTATTGTCCTATGTGAGGCTTGAAATTACTAGGTTTGTGGTATTTTCTAAAGCATGATAAAGTATAACCAACTTCAGACAAATTAAAAAAGTAGTGATTAAACTAATGTATAGTCGCTCTTGAGTCAGAATATTGATTTGGTTACCTTGTTTATGACCTTTATCTTTTTTTCATGGTATAAAGGGCCGACTAGCAGATGGGTCACCTGATGGTAAGTGAGAACCACCGCTTGTAAACACCAGAATACCAAAACAAAGAATATATTATTATTGTCTTTAATTTCTTGAACATAACATTTTATAGGTAACTAGCTTTTGCCCGCGGCTCCGCCCGCGTAAATTTCAGTTATTGCCATAAAAAGTAGCCTATGTCTTGCCTCAAGAATCAAAGTATCTTCATACCAAATTTCATATAAATCGGTTTATCACACAAACTTCCATCCCCCTTTTCACCTCCTTAAAGGATGATTTTGGGGAGAAAAACTACCCTTTCCCGGGACTCGGACGATCTCTGCACCAAATTTTAATTTAAATCAGTTCGGCGGACTAACACACTTACGCATTTATTACACTAGAATGGATAAGTATTGATAATATAAGTTTTGTAAATTTTCACTCTACTGTGATCCTGAAGATAGTATTTATCGAACAAAATCTGTGGGTGTACGTGATTCTGATTATTTAGGCCATGTCGTACCTACGTGAGGTTGAAACTAATTGGGTTTGCAATGCGTAGGGACCCCATTAGATGTCACACGATCACACCTTTTTTACTGAGGCAACACCTTTGAAAAATAGCTGCTCTTACTTCTACAATAAATACAGTTCAGGTAGCACAGTATTTACGTGCAGCATAATCTGAAACCCTTTCTATGATTTATCTCTGATCTCGACTTCTTATTTCAGCAGGTGAGTACGATACCAAATGCTATTAAAAAAAGACGAGTACTATATAAATATATATATAAGTAATTTTTTAGTGCTTAGCCACGGTATCATGTATAAGCAAACTACTTTTAGTAAAAATTTCTAATGATAAAGAAAATGAACTTAGAATCGAGAAGAAAGATTCTATTATTTACGGCTTAAAATATAGGACACGGTTTAAGATACAGGCTACAATATTTTTTAAGGAATAGCTCAACTATCGGACTAACCTTTGCTTTCTGCTTATGACACGAACATAATAAATCTGATAGCAAATCGCATGCTTCTTCTATATTGACACTTACATATCCCTAAAATTAGATTAAGTACATCTGCATGATTTTATATTTAAATAATATTTTCCATTTTAACTATAATAGTAATGTCGTGCCGTCAGTTGTTAAGATGCTAAGGGTTCATTTAAGTCTTGTCTTGAACAAAGACTAATTGTGATTAAAGCCTGACAAAATTTACTTAAATGTAAAAAGTTATTTGTGACCAAAGGCAGCTTAAACACTCAAACGTTTTCTTGTCACAAAATCACGTACGATGAAAACTGCGGTTAGTAGTCGAATTTCGACCATAGTTCACTGTTTGTCACTAATAATAATAACAAAATAATAATAAATGTTTATTCAGGTAATTTTACAAAATTAGTTACTGCTGTTTAGTTAAAGTACATTAAAGAATATACATGAGGCAAAGGGCGGGTTTCTTCTGAGCCTCAAACTAGGTGTGTACCTGTGTTTTGAGTGGTTTCTCGCTCTTACCACATCATAGGTACAAATTGTTAATACTAAATAAAATAAATATGTGCGTGTGAACAAATGTATGATGTGGATTAGAGTGCTAGTTTTGTGAGGTATACAGTGTCCTTTGTTTCCATAATACAAAATTTGGTGGTATAGCATTATTTTTAACTAATTTAATTAAATCTGTATAAACAGACAAAGGTCAGCAAATGTCTGTGTCAAATGAGCTCTTAGGCGCCTTATTAATCAATGGAGTTCAAATATCTTTTTGAGCCTTTAGCTTTGCTGGACAGTCAGGAGTTCCTGTGACATGGTTGTTCGGCTTTTTGAAGCGCAGGCAGGATGCGTATTTTGCTTCTTCCGTCTTCTTGGTGCAGTCCTTTAGCGAGTGTCCTAGCTCCGCATTGCCCACAGGTGTATGACATCTCACGACACGTTTTGGCTGCGTGCCCATAGTGCTGGCACCTTTTCCTGCAAGAGTAAAATCTCTTATAGAAAAACATGACCAGTTCACAAATATTCTATCTATAGTTATTAGGGCTTTTTGGATGTTAGCAGATACTTCAATAATATAGTTACAGGTCTCAGCATCTTTCTTACCCGACTTGTGGCTTAACCTAATTGAGCTCAGGAACGTTTCAAGGCAGCAGTCCTGCAGCTTATCTGCTAGATTCTGTTGGTAAAAGCAAGTAAAAACTTCCTTTTCCTGCATAGTACTCGATACCCCAATACCTATTACTCTCGGTTTCTTCTTATGGTGGCCTGAGTTAACAAGCTAGGTTGACAGTTTCAATTTTTCAATGTCTCCCTTTGTGTCTGTGCTGATCATGACGACACCATTTTTTGTTTTGTCTCTCTGACTTGCAACTTCGTTTGTTCAGTACAGATAATTTTTTGTACTAATGACTTGGTGTCATCGCTTGATCTGCCTTTATCATTGGGAAAAAAGTTACTGAATTCAAGCTAGTCTTTATAGAATGTCTAAATATAAATCTAATATAATAAATCTAGTCTAAATATAATAATGTATATAATTGTTGAAACCCTTTTTAACCATGTCGGCAAATGATCTTCCGGATGTGTGTTTGGACGATTCATCAATGGTGCACTTAGGGTCACATAGGTTTTTAGATAGCTCAAAATAGCCCTGGAGAATTTTGGCAGCTGTGCTGGCTCTAACGGCTTTCATTTTGAGGTACTAATATTGTACTGCTATTTGAGAGGTAGCGCTACGCACTTTTCGACACAATGTGCTGATACGCAACTTCTACTCGGAGTTCAGTTTCCCTTCCGAAGTAATAGTGCACACCTCATTAAGATATTGCTCGATAAGAGACATTCAGTTCTGAATCTCAGGAGTTGAAATGACTTCCATCCGGTCACCTCTTGTTAGGGCGCGGTGTATGAGAAGGCATCGGTGCTGGTGAAGGCGTCGGTGCGGGTGAAAGCGTCGAAGGCGGTGTTCGGTGATCCAGCCGATTCGTCGAGTGCGGTTGAACTTGAGTTGTTACTCCTGTTAATTGGACTACCGCCCATAGTTAGATATTATGTGTAGGTATTCTAATTATATCGCATTTGGAGATACCAAATCGCTTTACATAAAATTATGTACAAATTATTTGACACACTTGCCATTACTACTGTTTGTTGTCGAAACCGTGGTGACGATTTAGCTAATTATTGTTTGTTATTTTAAAATTAATTTAAAAACATGTCTGATTTCAATGAATAACTGATGAGCTATAATTGACTGTGTCACTGTTTGTTTGTCATATATTTTTAACTGTTTTGTTTTTTTGTTGATGTTTTTAACACATTTACTTAAGAATACGTACGTTCATTAACGTGGCCACGCATACCTTTAATATCCTAACGTCACGACCAAGTGACATTGTTCATACCCACTGTACCATGTTTTCTGTCTTTTATATTATTTTCATTTTCATTTCAATAGTTTCCTATTCCTTCCCAAATTAGTATAAAAGTTTTTTTTTCTATAAAAAGCACTATAAATAATACAACAAACAATTTCAAATTGCTGAAAAACATTGCCGCTCACAGTGACAACAAAATTGTAGGTCACACTGGAACCTCCTCTGTTTCATGAACAAACTAAAATCCATACATATTCATTTTATTACGATTGCTTATATCAACGGACAACTCGACGAAAAATTGCTCTGCAAATATATTCCGATGGTAAACAAGTCTTTTAGGTTATGGTTAGATAAATTACACATGCCATTTTAACGTCAATGTACGAGTACAATGTAGTGTATGTTTTTATGGGTGACCCAACTTGTAATCCAGTTTAGTTAAATTTACTGTTCGAAAAACATTTTTTTGAAATTCTGGAATATTCTGTACCAATAAATCTATACAAAAAATAAAATTGTATTATCTGTCATTTATAATAATTGTATTATGTGTGTACTGTCTGTTATTGTTTAAGTTATTCGCACGATACCTATGCCTAAAAACCAGTTTTTTTTTCCGTCTGTCTGTCTGCTTGTTCCGAGTAATATTCAAAACGGCTACACCGATTTTGATAATATTTTACTACCAGCTAGATGTCAATATAAGCAGTAATTTAGGCTATTTTTTCTCTCAGAAAAACCCTATAAAATTTTGCCCAGTCCGGAAATCGAACCCGAGGCCTCATGGACTGCAGTCGCGTACCGAACCGTACTACACTACTAAGGATTTTCAAATTAAACGCGAACGTAGTCGCGGATACCAGTTAATTGGTAATAAAGCTAAAAGGTTCAGTTTTTTATGGAATAGGAGGGGTCACATGATGGTATGTAACTACCTAGATAGACACCTGTAACTCCTCTGGAGTCACAAGTAAGTTGCCGCACTTTGAGTCCCCCCTCTAGAATCAGGGAGAAGAGGAGTTTAGGCCCCAGTTATCAACAGCCTTTACTAGTCCACTGCTGGACATAGGCCTCTCCTTAGAAAGAAGGTTTTGGCCTACTATACCACGCTGGCCAGACGCGGTTGTATAGGGTTTGTTTCAAGTTTTCCTTCTCTTTGCAGTGCTGTAGTCCTGTGAAGTTTGCTCCTTTAGTCGGCTCTGACTACACCCACGGGATGAATAGGGGTGGTGACACTCTGTATTCTAATCGGTCACCACACGGATCCAGTAACCTCACTTATTCAATTCATACTGTGTTTCCTGTAAGGCCGTGGTATCACAGCGGGCATGTGTTAATATGCGCAATAATGTGCGACCTGATCAACTTCAAGGTCTGTGTTCACTAAAGCGTTCCTTACATCTGTATATGCCTAATAATATTTCTCCCGTTATCCGTCCAGTAAACAAGGACCTTTTTCAATATCCTTCTCAGGAATGTAATTCCAAACTTGGGTAAACCTTTTTTTAATAGGCGTTTGCCACATATCTTTGTTCCACAATCTATAAGTTATTTGGTTTTTGAAATAGATTTCTTGAAGAAGCATTAAAAATACCGACAGCTATTGAGCCGACTAAGATAACAAACTACAAGGACAGCAGCGCTGCAAAGCGAAGAAAACTTCACCAACGTTTCTGGCCAACGTGGAACGTAGGAAGAAACGTCCTTTCTAAGTAGAGGCTTATGTCCAGCGGTGTACTATTAAAGGCCTTTTGAGAGACGCGTATGAAGAAGTGCAGGTCAGCTAGTAATTTTGCCGTTTGAAATACGTGAATAGGCTTTTTAGCATTGACAAATACTAGTAATTTTCTTTTGTTTTTGTGTTTGAACTAGTAATTTGCGAAGTGACGCTTACGAAATAGAACTTAAACGACAAGAAGTTAGGGCAAAAAAACCGACGGGTACCTGATGGTAAGTGACTACTGTTACCCATGAACACCTAAGAATTGCTGCCCCTCCCCCCCCCCTGCCTACCATGACAGGTACAAATACTGACATGGATTTCAGTAGAACATTTCATTTATTATTTTCTATTTTGATATTTAATTACATAAGTGTCTATAAACGACGACCGGATGGCCTAGTGGTTTGTGTAACGGACTGCTATTCCAAAGGTAGCGGGTTCGATTCCCGCTCAAGTCAAACGTTTGTGTGCATGAACATTTAATGTTTAATTTGGTCTGGGTGTTTCTATGTATAATATGTATGTATTTACAAAAAAAAAAATATGTATTTATATCAGTCGTCTAGTAGCCATAGTACAAGCTCTGCTTAGTTTGGGACTAGATGGCGTTGTGTGAATGTGGTAGATTATTATTATTATGAGCAAAGTGTCGGTAATCGTAAATATCAGAACTTAAAAAAATAATATAAAAATGCAGTGAAAAATGAAATTGCTTATTGTATCGTCACCTATTTTCATTGCGTGCGACTTGCGGCTTTAGATTTTTTTTTCATGTTATCCATATCGACAAATGCCTGCGCTAAATCTTCTCCATTCCTCGGAGTATAAACAATTTTAATTGCACAATATATGTCAATAACCTTTTATAAATTGTGGCTTATTTAATTATAGCCTCAGTAATCTTGCTTTTATGGAATGTGCAAAAAGAAAATTTGTGCACGTAACACGAAATAACCATTTTGGACTGTGCACGTACTATCAAAATAAACTTTACAAAACGGGATTAGTCTCTATTTGCACAGAAGCAAAATATTGTCATTAGTAAAAGGGTCAGCCTGTGGCCTAACGTCGGTTTGATTCTAATTTAAAGATATTGTTGTCGCATGGCAGTGCCGCGGGTTTAAAACAAACAGTGTTGCCAACTGTTTCAAACACTTTCCAGGCCAATAAATTAAAAAAAATACTAAATTCATACCAAAACTCCCCTACGACGGACCAAGTATTAATCATTGTCATAATATACACAGCGCCATGTATTAAAACTGGAATCATTTTCATCATCATTCATCATTTTATTTTTTTTACTTGTATTGATTTACGTAGAAAAAACCGAAAAATTGGTTAAAAAATACAAATTAAATTTTATCCCTAAGAATACCACAAATTCAACCTCGTAAAAACTCCCTTTATAGATTTTTCCCCCTAAATTTGGTAAGAAACCCCCGGGGATAGCATCACTGAAAACAAAATAACTAAATTCACAGTCTAAATAAACAGTCAGGTCGTTGACCCCGAGCTATATAGTCGTTTCTAAAGCGTGTACCAATTTTTCCAGTGTTTCTCAAAGTTCACTGCCAAAGTTTACTATCTGTCTTATTTATTAATTTTTAACCATGAAGCACTGCGCGGCTTGTGATGAACCAATAACAGACGGTGTTTGTTGCTCAGTGTGCAAGCACGAGCTACACTTCCATTGCGCAGGTATAACAGAGAATGGTTACAGAAAGTTGGGCGATAGGAAACACTCCTGGCGTTGCGGCAAATGCAAAACATCCAGTGCAGGTCAACCTCCTTTATCTCCCAGGATCGAGTCAGAGATGCTAAAAGAGATTAGAGCCATCTCCGAGAAGCTAGCACCTCTTGAAAGCTTAAGAGATGAGATCATGGTATTGCGGACGGAATTTTCTGACCTTAAATCATCTCTGAGCCAAACGCATAAGGAGCTGAAGGAGTTTAACTCTAAACTCAAAGACATCGAGATGCGTCTTAAACAAGCTGAGAGCGTACAGAAGCAGGTCACCAGCATTCAGGATCGCCTTGACAAACTGGAGCAGGAATCACATGCCAAGGATCAGTGGAGTAGGAGCAACAATGTGGAAATAAAAGGTGTACCCCAGAAAAACCACGAAAACTTGTTCGAAATAGTCAACCAAATTGGTAACAGGATTGGCTATTCGATTTCGAAAACACAAATAAATTTTGTGATACGAGTACCAACACGTGAGAAAAGCCATAGTAAGCCAATAATATTAAGTTTTTGCAGTCGTTACGTTAAGGAAGACTTCATCTCAGCAGCTAGGCTAACAAATAAAGCTGCTGCGCTAACTACAGCCCAGATTGGTCTACCAGAAAACCACAGAATATACGTTAATGACCACCTAACAATACAAAACAAGCTTTTATTGGCGAAAACTAAGAAGACCGCTTCAGATTTGGGTTTTCGATACGTTTGGGTGAAAAATGCAACTATCCATGCAAGAAAAGACGACACGTCCCACATTATAATTGTGAAGACCGAAAAGGATATCGAGAAGTTGAAATAAGATTTATATACCTACTGCTTATCCATTTTTTTTTTCTTTATACAAATGGCGTAATAGTGCTACTAATAATAATGTTTATTGCCACAATCAATTTCAGAAAAACTAAGTTTGAGAATCGTAATCTAAGATGTGCTACTCGCGTATTCCAATTATCTCTGTGTCGCGGTTTGCTGCTGCCCAGTAAGTTTATTAACCATTTTCGTTCTATATTAAACATGTTTCATCGTAATAAATGCTTTAAGAACTTTAAATTACGATATATTTTCCAATGGATATTACCTGTACTTACGTCTGTTAGAATATTGTCATCGTTATCGCTGTGTAATGTTGCGCTTTGTAAATGCATTTTACACTTATTTTTTTGTCGTACACTGTGTGTTACTGTGCCCAGCGTTTCACTATTGGTTTTTGCTATCTACCTGCTTTATTCATTATATTGACAATTTCCAGTTGCCTTTTGAAATGGATTTACTGTTGTTTTTTAATGTGTTTATTCATAATTTAATAGTTAAATGTGTTACAAATGGCACTTAAAATATATTACCAAAACGTTCGTGGTTTGCGTACTAAAACTAACAATGTGTTCCGTAGTATATGCCTTAGTTCGTATGATTTAATTATTTTCACGGAGACGTGGCTAGACGATAATTTTTATGACCGTGAACTATTTGATGATCGATATCTTGTATGGAGACGGGATCGTAACTTCTCTCGTACTGGTCAATCACGGGGTGGTGGAGTTTTGATCGCGGCAAAGAGGGAATTAACGGTTGTGCAAAAGAGTGATTGGTGTAGTTCTGCTGAAGACTTATGGGTAACCGTCTTACTACAGAGATCCAAGCCGAAGGTAACCTATAATTTGAATATTTGTGTACTATATCTTTGTAAAGAACATTTAGGTAATTCTTATAAAACTCAGTTGCAAAACTTCTCTAATAAAATAAATAGCTTAATTCTTGCGCACCCGTTAGATAAGTTTGTTATACTTGGCGATTTCAACTTTGGTAGCGAGGTAGCCTGGTCTAGTGTAAATTGTGAGAGCGCCGAATTACACGCACATAGCTTTAATTGTCCCTACATCACCGAATTTTTTGATACCTTACTTTTAATTAACCTGAAACAGTACAACGGTGTGAGGAATACTAACGATAGACTTTTGGATCTCGTTTTCTCCAATGACAGTGCAACGGTTAGTGAATGTGACAGCCCCTTGGCTGAGCCTGTAGACAAACACCATAAACCTCTTATTGTAGAAACTGGGTTTGTAGAAATTCATAAACTATCCGTAAAATTAAACACCAAGTACATATACTCCAAGGGTGACTACGATGCTATAATGTCTGAGCTCAATGTAGTTAATTGGGCCGAGATCTTGTTGACAGGTTCATTGGATAACGCCGTCTCACTTTTCTACAATAAGCTTTACGAGTTACGAGATAGATATGTTCCTTTAAAGCCAGTAAGCAAGATGTCGAATCCCCCATGGTACAGCGCGGCTTTACACAAAATTTTAAAAGAGAAATACAAATTTCACCGCAAATATAAAACATATGGTAATAAATCTGATTACCACTCTTATTCCATTCTACGTAAAAGGGTACACGAGGTGGAAAAGCGGTGTTTTGAGGAGTATATGCGCAAAGTAGAAGCCGCTATTGTAAGCAATCCAAGGTCATTTTGGGCTTATGTAAAAAGTAAGAAAACAAGTGGTTCATTCCCAAATATAATGAGATACCTTGATACATCTGCGGAAACTGGCGAGGAGATAGCTGAGCTATTTGCTTCTTTTTTCCATTCCACCTTCCAACAACCAGATCACGATAATACTTTGCAGACAGGTAATGACGTTACTAATGATATGATGACTATCGGCTCCATAGAAATAAATCATGATCGTGTATTGAGTTTGTTGAAGTCTTTAGACCTCACTAAGTCGGGTGGTCCCGATCACATATCGCCAATATTTATAGTCAGACTCGCCGATAGTATCGTTGGGCCTGTCTGTATGCTATTTAGGAGATCCATCTCGGAAGGCACTATCCCACAGATCTGGAAGTATGCGTTCGTTACACCTATTTTTAAAAAAGGAGATCGGTCGAATGTAGAAAACTATCGACCCATTTCCAAAATATGTTTATTTTCAAAAATTCTGGAAAGAATTGTATATACACAGGTTTACTCAGCCTTGAGGAGTAATATTAGTGAAGAACAACATGGCTTTTTAAGGGGACAGCCTTGAGGAGTAATATTAGTGAAGAACAACATGGCTTTTTAAGGGGACGCTCCACCACTTCCAACTTGCTCCTGTCAATTGATTTTATAACGCAGGGCATGGAGGAGCATGGTCAGGTAGACGTAGTTTATACCGACTACAGTAAATGTTTCGACCGTATCGACCATGAAGTGCTTTTAAATAAACTACTGTGCGCAGGAATACATGGCGACTTGTTTCGGTGGTTCACTTCTTACATTGAGAATCGCACCCAGGCAGTAGTATTACAAGGGTACTGCTCTAGACCATATAAGGTCCCTTCCGGTGTGCCTCAAGGTTCGATTCTCGGACCGTTGCTCTTTACATTGTTCATCTCTGATATAGGCAAATGTTTTCAACACTCCTATATTTTACTATATGCCGATGACATGAAGATTCATAAGGTGATACGGAATGAATTAGACACTGAAAATTTACAAGCAGATCTTAACAGATTAGAAACTTATTGTAGCATACACAAGCTCGAGCTAAGTGTAGCTAAGTGTTTTTGTGTTACTTATTCGAGGCGGAAATCTATTACTGACTCAGGGTACACATTATGTAGCCAAAATATCAAGAAAGTTGATAAAGTTAGGGACTTGGGCATTGTGTTGGATACCAAACTTCTGCTAGACCAGCATATTGATGCAATTGTTACGAAGGCATCAAAGGCATTAGGATTTATAATTAGAACCTCATCCACTTTCACATCTTTAAAAACTTTAAAAATTCTATATTGTGCCTTCGTGCGCAGCCATTTAGAGTATGCCTCGCAGGTTTGGAACCCTCAATATAAAATATACAAATTGCGTATTGAAGGTATTCAAAAAAAGTTTTTGCGTTACCTTGACTTTCGAGCGCAACAGTTCTCGGCTAATTACGAGCATCGATGTAAGAGATATCACTTCTTACCCCTAGAATGTAGACGTCAAATAAATGACGTCTGCTTTTTATTAAAGATTGCGAAAGGGTCGCTGGACTCTCCCGAGCTTGTCTCAAAAATATGCCTACGTGCCAATCCAACAAGATTCCGGCAGAGACCATTGTTAAATGTTCCTTTGGGCTCAGCAAATTACAGACGTAATTCATTTTTCTTGCGTACTGCGGTAACTTACAACAGTATTTCCTTAGACCTAGATATTGACCTATTTCATAACAGCCCCGCTGCAATAAGGCGGCGTTTGGCAAATAGATTTTTTGAATAATGGTTGACTTGCTTGGCAGTTTATCGTCATATGGTGTTGTTGTTGTTGATGTAAACATATACTCAATAATGGTTATTGTGGCAATACTGCATTTGATGTGTTCTCTTCATTGTCTGTGGAGAGAATACATAACAGTGGGTACTGTGATATACCTACTGCAAATTATATTGATATAATCAATCTAACATATTTCCCCTTATAAATTTTTGTTCTTATATTATCTTCTTTTAAGGTTTGATATTGTTTTTATGTTTTTTGTTTCTATTCACTTTCTTATACATATGTGGAGGCTTGTTATAAGCAACCTTTTTATTGATATTTTTACTTAAGCAAATTTTGTTATTAGTCTGTAAGCCTTCTTAAAATGAAATAAATAAATAAAAAATAATTAAATTATGTCATTCGCAGTATCTGAAAGTATCCGACAGGCGACATGATTTTCTAAGCTTTGGAGAAGCTATCGGAATATAGCTTTATTTCATACTAGCTGACCCTGCAAACGTTGTTTTGCCATTTACATTATTAAAATGTTTTTTTTTTTTAATTTCTTAAAATCCGTTCTTAGCTGACCTCTACTCGATGAAAATAATATTCCTACCAAATTTCAAGTCTTTAGCTCTAATGGTTCCAGTGGTGAGTGACTTTATACGTGGAAATCTCTTATATATATAGATTGTGGGACCGACGTTCTTTTAATAAAGTTGCGAAAGGATCACTTGACTTAATTCATTATTTTAAACAAAAGCTTCCTAGAAAACTGTGTTTATAGATGTCTAGCGAGGAAAGTAGGTTTAGCCTTAATTGTAATAAGCTTTTTAATAAACATACAAATAAATCTTCTCCTAATTCAATTTAATTCAAGTGTATATTTCAAAATCCCTCCAAATAGTTGGACAAGACACACCCAAGGCAACAAATCGGTCGGTAATTCTAAATACATATAAGAATATAAGCGTCTATCCTTAATAAACCTAAAACACTTATGTATACTCTACACACATGATTTTAAAGTCATATTAGAGATAGAAGTTGTTGGTCTTGGTAATAAACAAAGCAAGCATGCAGAATACGAGTATCTCCCGTTTCTACATTATATCCGTTTGAATTTAAACTTCTATCATAAACTTGCGAAACATAACTTCAACATTCCTTGCACTGAGCGGAGTCTGTTTACCGTCTAAAAATAACAGAGAAATCGTTTGGTATAGCAAACACCAATAAAGATAAGGATACAGTTCCGGTGAAATTTTCATACCGCCTTCGAGTGGATTATACTATCGTATGCTAAAGACATTTAAGTTTTTATTTACCAGTTTTAAAACTAACATGAATACATATTTACCTTATGTTTCGACACTGGTACGTTATCCTTAATGTATATCGCATGAAGTTTTTGTTTAGTAGATAAGATTTAAATAGATAAATAATTTATTAAAATTCCCTTTTAAAAAAATGTGTTTCAACAGATTTCGCAAAAGGAGCGTCATTATTTTTTATGTGTGTATATCTCTACGAATTGAGAATAGATAACAGTTAATTAAAATAAGAAATATTGCTTTAAATTAAATTTTTTACTGTCATCTGTTACTCACAACCAACTAACACACCAAAACATCAATTTTAGAGGTGGAATATTTGATGTTTTTTAGTTTAGAGGTGGGTGGCAAATTATGCCAAATATAAATATAGGCAAAATATAAATATAAAATGTACTGATACTTTTATAAACTTCTATTTTTTTTGTACATAGATTTTATTTTTCACAATGACTTTCGCAAAAATAGGCGATCGAGACTTAAAAGTATCACGTAACATTTCTTTTTGACATTTTTAACAGTATTTGTTTTCAGTATGAAGAGTGGCTTCTTAATCATTTCTTTATCTTATAATAGATCATAATCACATCTAAATTCTTTCAAGCTGCATAAGTTTCCCCTTCTGGGCTTTGTTTCGGGGTTTCCGTGTATAATATCGTCTTACACTACAATAAAAACAAAATAGTTGAGAGCAGGGAATATGAATAAGTCCAAACCATGAGATGATAATCGGGTCTACCAAATTAAAACATACCTACACGAACACTGTTTATTGGTAAAAACTACCTCTCCCTTTATGCAGATTGCAGTTCTATGAAATAAAATATTTTAAAACATTTTTCAACGTAAATATGCTAATACACTTTATCATGTAGTTTCACAAAATAGAACAAAACCAAAATTACTGAAGAAAAAGCACTCAATTTATACAAGAAAATATAAAAGTTAAATAAGCTTTTATTCATTTTAAATGTGATAGAGTGGACCATTATCATTACACTCGGTAAATAAATTACTTTCTTAGCTACTTCGTTTATTCCTCAGACATAAGGGTACAGACACCCTTGACGAAGTCATATCAAGTCGTAACCAACGTGGACAAAAGACTGAATAATTTCCAGCAGGAGACTTATAAATACCGTATCCTAAACCTAACCATTTTCAAGATATTGGACTTATAAGATTTTTATGAAATTGCCAAAATTTCGGACAATTTCTGTTTAAAAATAATTTCCTAATATTTTTCTGTTTTTTATCGTTGATTTAATGTTTTTAGGGTTCCGTACCTCAAAAGATAAAATAGAAACCCTTATAAGATCACTTTCTTGTCCGTCTGTCCGTCTGCCTGTCAGTCCGTCTGTTCGTGTGTGACCACTGATTTTCTCAGGAATGGGTAGACCTAGAAAGTTGAAATTTATACCAGATACTGAGGTCTATGGTCCCAGGTGTATATTAGGTGTATAAAAATCAAGGTCCTGAGTCAACACCAAAATTTAGCTTATTTTTCAGAATTTTCTCTTTACTTTAGCGGTAAGACCTTGTTTTTAACCAAAATTGTCAATTCTAGGTCAACCGGAAGTACCCTATAGGTTTTGGGTCGAAAACCTATATGGTAGTTCCCGTTGACCTAGAAACACGAAATTTTTCAAAAATAAACGTCTTACAGCACAAATAAAGGAATAATTCCAAAAAAAAAGTAGAAAATTAAGATAAATTTTAGTAAGTACTTACAAATTTTCGCGAAAATCTAAATAAAATCTGGATAGGTACGGAACCCTCGGCGCACGAGTTTGACTCGTACCTGGCCGGTTTTTTTTTAACTTTCATTGCTAAAATTGTAGTTAATAAACTAGGCGGAAGTAGATGTTGATCATAGCAAAATGAAATAAATTTGTAAAAATGTTTTTTTTTTAAAGAATAGTTGAAAAAATTTATGACCGTTAAACAGCAGAACAGAAGAAGAAGTTAGAAGAAGAACGGGGAGTATTAGGAATTAGCCTTTAACCCCATTAAGAGTACTTACTTACCAATGCTATCATCATCATCATCATCAACAGCCTATACTAGTCCACTGCTGGACATAGGCCTCTCCTTGGAAAGGAGGTTTTGGCCTACTATACCACGCCGGCCAGACGGGTTGGTATAGGGTTTGTTTCAAGTTTTCCTTCTCTTTGCAGTGCTGTTGTCCTGCTTAGTTTGCTCCCTTAGTCGGCTCTTACGACACCCACGGGATGAATTGGGGTAGTGACAATTTGTATTCTTAATCCGTCACCACGCGGACAGGACAGGACCAATGCTATAAGGATATCATAATAATTACTTTTTCAAACATAAAATAGAGAAACAGATCGTGTAACCATTAACATCTGGATTACCTATGTAATATCTTGTATTTGCATAACCCTTATTGCCTTATAAAAAATAAAAAATAAATTCGTCAAGTCTCAAAGAGCGATTTTGGTGACGACAATATCGTAACTGACCTGCGGTGTATTGTTAATGTATCGGTGTGAGACAAACGATGTAATTTTCTAAAGTGGGAATTAATGATGTAAGGAAAGACGGTGAAGATGACCTTTACTTAATATTTCATTTACTAGATCAAACGTACATAGATACACACAACGCCGGGCCTGTTGGTCTAGTGGTTAAAGACCCTGACTGCTAAGCCGGAGTAATTTATCCAAAATATGTATGTATATAATATGTAATTTGGGATCAGACTGCCGTGTGTGATGTATGAAATTCTTATGATATTATTAAACTAACATTCTCGACGTAAATCTCTGTCTATCCTTTCGTGGATAAGACTAATTACTTACTACTTAGTACAATAGCTGCTAGAAAAGCAGGCCAAAACTAAGAATATCAAAGAACTAGATAAACTAAGAAATATTTCTATACATTTAATTTAAATAGCTGAGAAATCACACTTCCTCAACTGACCTGACGACCAACTCAGCTGACGCGTCAACCACACATTATTTTAAAAGAATTATCTGTCATTTACCACGTATTTTTTGTTTTGGTAAATTCAAATAAAAATAGCTCTAAATATATTTTGCCATCGTACCACACGACAAAATTTTAATCCTCATCACCTGGATACTTGGCATTCCATTACTATACTGTGCGCTTTTCGAGACACTTTTTGCCCCGCACAACCAATCTGTGGAACAGGTTATCGTCTGCAGTATTACCGGACCGATACGACCTTCAAACCTTCAAGAAAACAGTTTGTGACTCCTGAGTTGCAGACGTTCATGGGCGCGATGGTCACTTTCCATCAGGTGACCCGTCCCCTCTAACATATTGATCATAGTTCAAAACAAATTACACGCCCAATGTAACTGGATATGAAATCATATTTCATCACAATAAATTTAAGTGACTTTTATATGTCAACATACAGACCCCACAAATCATTATATATATATATATATATATATATATATATATATATATATATATATATATATATATATTTATTAAGCTCTGAAAATGGTGTTGCATGCACCTAGGAACCAGCTTAATACCTACTTGAAACTTATAGCTGCATTCTACAGTTCTCATTTTGTTAAAACACACACCAACACACATCATCATCATAACCAACAGCCTTTACTAGTCCACTGCTGGACATAGGCCTCTCCTTAGAAAGACGATGTTGCCCTACTATACCACGCTGGCCAGACGGGAGTGTCTATACCCTCCCGTCTGGCCAGCGTCCTGGCCCTTTGGCCTCTGGCCGTCTGGCCAGCGTGGTATAATATGGTTTATTTCAAGTTTTCCTTCTTTTTGCAGTGCTATCGTCCTGCGCAGTTTGCTCCGTTAGTCGGCTCTTACGACGCCCACGGAATGACTGGAGGTGCTGACGCTTTGTATTTTTATTCCGTCACCACATGGATATCCGTCACCACACCAACATACAACTTGCAGTTTTACACATCTACACCCAAAACAACTAATGTTATTATTTTAAATTCAAACACCATTTAGATTTTTATTCAAACCTATGCAACTCGTTCGAATATTATACATTATACAAGTTTCTGAATTCTGTAGATTTTTATAGGAATGTAGTACATTTATCAAAGATTGGGTTTCATAACCAATTTGTTTAATTTCTTAATGTAAAAGGTTGCAACACAGACTTATCATCAAGAATTGGAAATCGTCATCTTAATCCTTCTTAAATTATACTAAACGTAATTTCTCCTGTAAATTCATTCTAAGTTCCTATACTTTTACAACTTTTTATCTCTTTATCTCGGGATCGAATTGTGGTTTGTTTTGATCTAAGAACACACACTGGAACGCTTTTTGCACTTGAGCTCTTAACCACTTAAATCGATTACATTGCAGGGAAACCTAATGTACTGAAGCAGTTAGGATCCTCTCTCGGTATTTATTAGTAAAGTAGGTAGAAGATGTATCAGATACTGTATTAGTAGATATTTAGGGCCTTAAATTACTCTACCTCTACTCTAGTCTAAATCACTCTACCTTATAATATTATACAGAAAAATAATAAACCTAAAACTAGACGAATATTTTAAAACTGGTGAGTTTGTTTGTTTGGTTGAACGCGCTAATATCAAAAACTTGTTTGATCTGATAAATGTTGGATAGCTCATTTATCTATGGGCTCATGGGCTATATAACATCAAGCTACGACCAACAGGAGCCGTCTCAATAAAAAATGTTGCGAAAAAGGGAAAACTTAAACCTTTTAAAAAGGCAAACGAAATTACCTGGGTCAGTTAGTAAAATATAATTTCCATGTAACTACAGTTTTATAATCCTCCGTGCCAGGCAATTAAATAAATTATTCAACTCTTAAATTGTAAAATGTAACAAGATATTATCCAAACAGTTTTGTTCTTAAGGAAGATTATTTGTCACGTAATCAGAGCTGACCAAATACCTGACGAAGCGGATGCAAATGAAAAGTGACACTGCAGTACAAAAGACAACAATAAGGAGTTTAATGTGCTGCAATTTAATGAGTTCAGAGTAAAATGGCGACCTCTTATTAATATAAACCTGACCTGTACTTCAGCCGTATCATAGTAGATTTTTCCTACTAAAGCCGACCACTACCTAGTTTGGGAAAAAGGCTCGAAGAAAGAAGAAAAAGAGTGCTAGGCTAAGGTTCACTACAAATCTCAGATGGAGTGACAGAACTGCAGCAACTCGAAGTGGCTGAGGTACTCGTATGTCCGTCTTTGAACAGTTCACTAAGAAAAAGATATCAAATTGTTTAAAGAAGTACTGTAGTTACACTTCACTGTTATACAGAATTTATTTCCTCTCTAAATCCAAATCAGTGTTCGCAATCACACGCAGTAATTCTCACACTGATTCTCTATCAAGATCGTGATTCATTCCATGATTTACACTGCATGATTTCAAACAACTTGTCTTTAACGAAATGAATAACACATGCAATATATTTTAGGTATTACTCTCACCGTCTATAAGAAAAGCGATTGATAACTCAAGAATAAAAAAATCTTCCGACAAGTTTCAGAGAAGTTAATCACCGCAAAAATTAAATAATCTCATTTAAATCTTTTGTCAAGTATGTTATTGTATTGTTGAAAGAATGATTGCGCACTTTGATTTGTTCATTGAAACATTTAACAGAGCTGTCAAATTTACGAATGTTTATGCAAATTTTCCTTTGATCAACATTTCACAATCTTTGTTTGATATAACACTTTGACATCACTGTGAACTTGCAGATCTGTTACTTGAATAATATTATGATCATTTTTCAGAACCCGAGTATTAATGGCCGAGTAATAATGAATAACTTTTACTGTATGGTTTTTCTATAACCTGTAAAGGTTTGTAACATTAGGGACCGCAAGGTTTAGGTGTTTTTATTGGTCTTGACACAGAGATCACACACATTAACACTCATGACCACGGATTGTTCTCAACTACAATTTTGCCATTTTAACAAACAAAATAATGTTCATGATAAACATGCCAAGATTATTGCATAAATTATTGTCTATTAATTAATATAAGTATGTTTATCAGCAATCTTATTATCGTAACACAGGTACTGTCTAATTTGGAATCGGACAGCCATGTGTGAGATGCCTCGAGTTATTATTAATATTAAGATTTTTTCAACTCGCTTTCATTATGACAGTGGATCTATTTCCACATCAACACGCTCATCTAACACTGAGATCATACATACAGCTTTATACAGGCAAAATTACCGCTAGAAGAAGAATGCAAGACTAGCACTCTATATATATACTGCTTCGTAACGATGATGACATTTAATTTTCATCATGGGTTTTCATTTTTTCACTATCTTCGCCGACGATTTTTTTTATTATTAGTCGACGAGATTTGATGGGATAAAGTGTTATTGACTACTTATAGTTATAACAATCTTTTCGTAATGAAATTACGTTACTTTAACGTTACTTTCATGCATGAAAATTTCAGTATTAGATTGCAATGCTTTCTATAAATTAAAAGCTTTTAGTTATTTAAAGTAAGATTTGTTTTCGTACTAATCCGTGACACTTGTTACGAGTACATGTTTAACGTTTTATACATTGATAGAACCATTTCAAGAATGAGCCTTCATTAGTACGGCAAGTACAGAATGTATTTGTCACACCAACTTTCTTAGAAAGTAAGTGGACTTGGATTATTATTATGTTGGAGATAGTAAATCATTTGTTGATTAGGAGACAAAGTTTGGTAATCACATACATTTTCTTCATCAGTGAAGATGAAACATTCTTAATCAGTGTTGTGTTGACGTTACGAACATTTTAATCTATATTTTATTCTTCTAGAACTTCTAGAAAGGCTAATCAATTATCAAATTGTTTTATTTGCATCACTCCGAATAGAAATACATCGTATACATTTACATCAATAATTCTTCAGTATGTAATCAAATCTAAATCGATAAAGACAAATTGACGTCAAAGTTATAAAATTCACCTAAACAATCCCACAAAGTGCCTTCAGCGTTGTTTCCACAGCAATTCGCACATATATTAAAATTGAAAATATTCTTAAACAATAAAACACACGTTTTCTTTGTGTGTTTATATCATAAATATGATGTGGTCTGATTCATAAGCCGGTTCTGATTTACTGGAGCATTTCTGTCTGGTTATTTATTGGTTCGCAAGCATCATGGAAAATAGCTTTGAGGGATGAGTGCATTTTGTCTGCGTTTGCTAAATCAATGTATCATGCGCGATTGCAGTTCACTGGTGCATAATTGGAACTCCTTTGTGAATTGATTTAATGATTATATTCAGTTGTATTTGATTGAAATATGGTCATAACCTGATCGTCAGCTTTGTGTTAATGGAGTTATCATTTATTTTGATAGTTTTCGATAGTATATACAATCGTTAAAGCTAATGAAACAATTCTACATGTCGTGCTTAACTTTAGATCTAGTTTACTAGCAAAGTTAAAAACCAGTTTAAATATTTTTGCTGGTCTGGCTGTCTGTTTGTACCACGTAATCTTCGAAACTTCTTTACCAATTTTGATTATATTTTACTACCAGGTAGCTGTCTATATTAGGAGTAACTTAGGCTATTTTTCTCTCAGAAAACCCCTATAAAATTTTCACAATTAGCTTTGCTAGTTAAGCTTTAAACATAGTCACAAAACATAATTAGGTTACTGTTTATTACTTTCAAAATAACTTCAGTTTAAATCTATACTAATATTATAAAGCTGAAGAGTTTGTTTGTTTGTTTGTTTGAACGCGCTAATCTCAGGAACTACCCGTCCGATTTAGATAGCCCAGTGTTAGATAGCCCATTTATCGAGGAAGGTTATAGGCTATATATCATCACGTTTAGACCAATAGGAGCGGAGCACCAATGAAGAATGTTTCAAAAACGGAGAAAATTTATTACTATTGAGAGACGCAGACGAAGTTGCGCGGGTCAGCTAGTATATAATAAGTTAAAGATACATACATGAAATTTGTTTGAGTAAATATTAATGTTTGGGTTGTTCGATATATTTTCGTGGGCAGATAGAAAATTATTTATCAAGTGAGTAGCGATGAAACCTGTTAGTCATTGTTATTGTTATCGACATAAACAGTAACAAAAACATTTAACAAGATTATACTGTTCGGTTCGCTTTGTACACTAAAGATCAATTTGCTCAAACTGAGCTTCGTATTCATGTTTCTTTCTATTCAAAGAAAAAACAATTACCTTTAATTTTAATGTAATTAATAACCTATTTATAATTGCTTTTATATTACCTAAATTTTTCATACAATCGTCCATTTTGTCATCCGTTTGTGTCCATTTTGTCATTTTACCTCCCGAAGCATCGAATTTATAAAATAGATTTTTATCCTTAAGTATACCTTAAAGTATACCTATTTATGAAATCAATATACATATATAATAGGGGTTAAAGTATGAAATTGCCGTTGTACAGTAATAGATACTTTGAATTGACATAAAACCTTAATGGTGTTTCTTAAAATCTACACAACAGCTATCACAACAACTTTACGCAATATAAATAAAACAAACGAAATTTCTTCATGTTTACTCAAGAATATTTCTTGGTATTTCCATGCGTCATGGAGTATAATAGAGAAGTACACAATTAAGAGTTGAGAGGTTTCACCGAAAGTAAATTGCGATAACTTCTGCTGTGTCGTCACTAGATATGAAACAAAATCACAGTCAACTGTGATTTATCATTCGATTTTTGCGTACGTAGGTTAGGGTTGCTAGGTATATTAGGCGCTATTTAACAGTAAATCTAGTATTTTTTAAATTATTATATAGGGAATGGTAGCTATATATAATAAAAAAATACTAGATTTCCTAGTAAATAGGCGAAATAGGGTATTATTGCACCGTCTAACAACAGCTTCTTGGCAACAACGCGTGAGTAAGTAGTAACCCTAAAATACGTACGAAACAATCGAATGATAGATCAGCGGTTTTTCCCAGTTCACTGTGATTTTGTCCCATGCCTAGTCGTCACCGTCAAGCTTAGTCGCGCTATCACTCGCAATATCTTATAAATAACTGTTGGCTGGCTTGTTGGTCTAGTGGTTCGACCTTGACTGCTAAGCCAGAGTCAGCGGGTTCGATTCCCATCCAGGACAAATATTGTGCGATGAGCACAATCATTTGTTCTGGGTCTGGGTTTAATATATCTATAATATGTATGTATTAAGAAACTATAGTACGTTTTGGCCGCGGCCCCGCCCGCATGTATGTCAGTTATCGTGGTAAAAAGTAGCCTACGTTACTCGCTGATAAGGTAGCTTTCCATAGGTGAAAGAACTTTCGAAATCCGTTTAAGGTTCAGTGGTTTAGGCGTGAAAATGAAACAAACAAACGGACTAACACATTTATAAGTATGGATATATTATGTACATCAGCTGGCTGGTTTCTATAGTACAGTTGTACATACAGTATACTTTGGAATCAGATTATCGTATGTGAGATGTGTGAAGAAGTTATAACTAGATTTTAACAGGATTAAAGTAGCATGTTTAGGTGCTTTTCCAGACTATACAATCTTTGTATGTGCCTTTTATCCAGATCAATTCAGCTGTTTCTCTACTCAATAAAATTCAAAATGAAATTATTCGACAGACAAACAGACTAGTAACCGACATCGCACGGAGAATCAGTACGCTGAAATGGAGCGCTTAATGTCATGGTCTCTGGTGGTCGCTGGACCCAACATGTGTTGGAGTGGAGACCGCGATTGTGCAAACGTAGTTGCACAATCGCGGTCTCCACTCCACGCCTTGCGGCACGATGGACCGACGTCTTGAGGAAAGTGGCTGACAGTCAATGGATGCGGACTGCATCGGTATGATGTGGACGGCGATAGGCTGATGAATAGCTGTTTCAGCGTGAATGAGTAACAAACATTTATCCAAACCTTTGCGTTCATATTTGTAATAACACTAAAAAAACCTATTTAAAAACTAACAATGTCATTAATTGTCGAAAGGTGAATATTTACAAGTGGAGTAGGTTTTTCAGTAAAATGACTGTACAGAGTCAAAAATGTATGTGAAGCAGTAAAAACCAATACAAGGAAAAACTTACGATGCGTTAACTGTTTAAAATAAATGTTAAACAGAAAACATGACCGTGAACATTGTTTATCTTCCACACTCAATATATAGCGTATATAAATGTTAAAGTAATAATATAGGGGAAACTGTTGTATACATTTTAAGAACAATCACGGTAGAGAAATTGTTTACTTATTACAATTATTTGAATATTTTTCCTGCTACTATTTTTGAGAGGACGACTACATGACGACCAATTTTCAAGGTATAAAAATTCTTCCACCTCTTTTTCACACTTCTCTTGTAGTTCTTTAGTTGTAGGTGTCTATGGACAACGTTAAGCACTCACCATCAGACAACTCGTCTGTTTGTTATCAAAAGGTAAGGTTTTGTCTCGTATTGCTTGATACAATATAAACAAGATAATTGTATTTAATGTAGAAAGCGAAAATTCGGCCCTTTTTACTAACCAAATACTCGTATAACGCCCACGAGATGTTATAAAATCAAACTCTTACATTTTTATGGAAAGAAAACAGATAAATAATCTTTTGGCAGCAGGATCAATCACAATGATATAACTTTCTGTCTTCGTCGGTTTTCTTTTGATCCACATTAAAGACGATATTTCATTCTCTCTGCAATTATTTTTCTCATTTACTTCTATGTCAATGTCTCGCCAATGCCAAGTCCAATGGTATATCTCATTACATAAACCCATGTAATGGCGGACTCGCTATAGAATTATATACACACATAATATCTGGGTGTGAATAATGATTACGTGACATTATGCTGCCTTTAAATCAAAAATTGTTCGTTGATACAAATAGGTATATATTCATTCTTCGCGTGCATGCTAAGTATTTTTTTGAGATACAACTGGATTAGTTTACCTATCATTACAACATCAAATTACTAGTAACATTTCTAGGCAAAGTACTTAGAATAAAGTTATCTATCCCTAAGTGTACTAACAATAAATAAAGACATATGTCTGCACCTCATGAAATGCATGAAAACTGTTTGGCAGGTAATAATAAAGAGCAAATGAAAGTACAAGGAAAAGCTTACAATTCTATGCTTAAGACAATGGACGTGTACCATGGTAAATTTAATTACACGGGAATTAGTTGTCGATGTTTCGGCACTATTGCAAGCGCCATGGACACGGGTGAACCGCGGTTCACCCGTATCCATGGCGTATCCCGTCTATAATAACTTATCAATATAGACATGGACTTCGATATACCCGGCTAAATGATCTTTTCTTATCTTACTATAATATTTACAGAAAGAAATAAAAAAGAACTTGTTGAAAAAAACAATAAATTCAGGATCTCATAAAATTACTTTATACAACAAGCAAGGAAGAGAGTTATTGTTCCTGGAACAGATTGCCATGAAGTAGTCATAAAAAAAACTAGTCAGATAGTCTGAAAAATAGCTAAAGTATATATAATATTGATTTTAAGTGCGAATTCTTTTAAAGGCTTCCATGAACACGTCCTACATTCACAATTTAGTTTTTCTTAACCCTAATTATAGCAATTGTTCATTTATCTTTTTAAATCATAGCGTAACTATATTTTGCTCACACTCATTACTATTTTTACAATTTACAAAATAGCTATTTTTACATTTAAAACCTTTATTTGGCTTTCTGAACTCTCATTATCATTCTAATATTACAGCTGACCTATTTTCATTAAAGTTACATTTATTTTAACATATTTTTCTGGTCAATTATTTCTACAACCAGGAGTGATTATCTAACCTTGTTGAAAAATCTTTTGGATTTCATGAATTGAAGCTATTAAAAGATTTGTATTTTCACGGCTTTTCTCCTACGCCATAAAATCATCGCAGCAATTTCGCTAATGTCAGATTTCTATAACATCTAATGTAATATATCATCAGCATCATGATCAACAGCCTTTGATAGTCCACTACTGGACACTCGTGTCTCCTCGGAAAGTTGATATAAAAAAAAAAAAAATCACGTACATGATTTAACTGTCAAAACCCCTTTTTTATTGGTTTCTTAAATATTTCCTATTAAAAACTGTAAACTATCACTAGCCAATAGTACATTTTTAAATATCAGTGCGAGCCGTTACCGCAAAAAAAAAGCAGTAAAAAAACATTAGAGTCACATACTCGTAGGTATATACCACACAAATACAACAAAAATGTTTTTTATCGTTACCAAAAGTGTGTATAACAATAATAATATAAAATCGTGATTGGAGCTTCCCTTTAAGCAATAAAAAGCCTGTATTAGGAGACACCGCTCTTCTATAGCATGCTTGTTACAAAGTTACACACACTAACAATTCTACGTATTGTGACCCATACTTCTTATAACATTGTTAAATTAATTTCTAACTTTGATTTGGTTTATATTCAGCAAGCATGATGAAACTTGAAACCTGTAACTTATCTTCCGGAGGTGGGCGTTAATGGCTGCAACACAGTTATGAACTATAGCAGTCATTATCAACCATATTCTACTGTGCAATTTGTTACTTTTAGTTACAAAGAACAAACTTTTTATGTTTTTTTTTTATGTAATACTCTATTAGCGGGGTGTGTGTAAAAAAGAAGGTAGGTTTATTTACATACATACATACATATATTTATAAAGATGCAAGTAGTAAATATAACATAAAATTGATGATGTAAATATATGCATGTACGAGTAGAGTAGATCATGATGCCTAATATCGCAACACTATTTCTGATCAATATTAAGTAACCGTTTAAAAGAATTGAATCATTTTTTTACTCTAAGAGGTGTAATATTTTCTTTAAATTTAAATGAGTGCAGCCATATGTTTTACATACAAGAAATTAAATGTTTAGCCTAATCGAAAAGTCCTTCCTTTTTCAAGTCGATTATGGAAATCTGGTGGGTTGCTATTATATTGTTTGATTTAATCAAATCTCTAATAGGCCAATTATGTATAAGTCAAACATTTAGTTTTAAGTTTTTATGGGTCTTTCTTTTGACTGCTACGTTGTTGGTTTCGTGTACAGCTTCTGAAATATATTTATTCGTATTCTAGGACAACAGATAAACATAGTTTTAGTATCGATCTAAATCCTGTTAGTTCATATGACCCAATATATAATTACTATTAGGTTTAATTCTGCTGTTTGGGTTTAAGTGAGCCCCTGATTAATTTTTTCTCATACTTGAACCTGATCCTGGAAGCTGTTACTGGGTTGTAGGATACTCTAAGGATGACTACGCACTTGCGTCCTGCGTCCTTTGAGTTTTTGGGTAGCGGTGGTTATATACCATCAGGCGACATCTGTTCCTTTGCCGTCAACTCAAAATAACAATAAAAAAAACTTTTACAAATAATAAGATTGAAATCTTTACATGTCTTGTTTGTTTTATAAACAGTAATATACCGGTAATCAATCATACGATTTTAGTAAAATACATTAATAAATTTAATAATTTTCTTGACAAATAAGTGGTGATAAAATGAACAGATTTACAAAAAAAGTTATAAAACACTATTAAAGTTAAGTACGGCCCTAAAAGTTATAAAAGAATGTTCTCTTAAAATAGTTTTGTGGTAGACAAATTAGTTTGACTATAGATGCTAAAGAAGTTTTGCTACCTACCGAAACTTTATCTGAAAGTACATTAACGTTGTCAGTTAATTAATTTATGGTATTTTGTTTTAGTCAGGGGAAGTTTAACAGCTTTTTGTTCAAAGAGAAATTAAGTAAATATTTTACTAATTCTACTACGAATAGCTGTAATAGATGATTATACTAAAAATTGAATTACATAGATGTTTGGAAGTTTGGCTGTTGTGTCCCTCCAACACAAAGGGAGGGATCCTCCGACCAGGGCCCCAATTTTAATAGTGTATCAATAGAGTGGCAATAGAGTGTCGTCGGAATAGTTTGGCACTTTTCGTAATCTGCTAACTAAATAAAAGACCAATGGCCTCCCGACGACTTGTCACTGATACATAATGTTATCGATGTCTGTGGAATAGTTTGGTAAACGGTAGTCTACAAATATTTACAAGAATTGACAGTTGTTTGAATGATACCACGATGGCCTGATGAATGAATAATATTGTTGTTAAACTACCATTGAAGTCATTGAACTGCCATCAAGCAGTCACTCATTTTGTGAGTGTTATGTGCATATTTAGTTATTACGTTAATTCAGTAGATAAGTAATTAAACTGCGTAAACAAATTTTTACGGAGGCAAATATTAAAAGCTGCTCACAACAAAGATCGTCGAGTAAACTAACTAACTAAAAGTCGACCAACTTATTATTTATTTATTTATTCTTTATTGTACACTCTGAACACATACATATATATAAGTTACAAGGAAATGTCATGTACAAAGGCGAGCTTAACCCAAAACCAAGTTTTCAGCAAATCTTGAGCGAATAGGGGACAACAGAGAAACGTAAGGGCACAGTCATGCGTACTTAGCAATCAACACACAAAAGCATAAAAATTAAACAAATACCGACATTCATTGGGATAGTAAAATATATTACAAACATACCAAGGGTCTGATTATTGAAGGGACAGGACTTATTGTATTGTATATTGGACATTATTATGTCCAATTTACAATACAATAAGTCCTGTCCTTAAGAGGACCTTTATAAAAGTGTTTAGGCTAACAAAAAGCCTTTTGAAGAAGATATAAACTTTACTCCTTCAGAAAGAGGTAAAGTTAATAAAATGAAAACAAATGTTGTATTGGTAATTTTTGTTTCAGGTAAATTTACCTTTGGCAGGCCAAAGTGCATTCCATAATGTGTAACAAACTATAGTGTCCAGGACTATGAGACAAGTGACTAAGGCATTGAATCATCCTACCATTTGTCACAAATATGTGAGATTAGCGATAGAGCATCAAGAAAGGAATGCCATAAATGCTAAGTAAACATATACCTTTAACGTTTTAATTTATCTAAGTTCAAACAACTTTTACAAGATACTAATAGATTGCTATATAGAAAACTCTTTATTTGTACACCGTTTTACGAGTAGTATTGTACATAAAAATATCAGACATGTAATGTACGAAGGACGGCCTTATTGCTAAGGGCAATCTCTTCCAGGCAACCTTAGGATGGATTAAAATGTTTTGGAGAGACAGTAGTAGTTGAAGGTGCAACGAGTTTTAATCTTTTTTTATAAGAGACAATAAAGCCTTACCACTTATTTATAATATTTCACTTTTAGTTCAATTTTTATTGATTTATAATAAAACAAAATATATTATACTAGTTCACAGTACAAGTTGTGTATTTTTACCATACCTATTATTTCATTAAATACCAAAAATTTGAGAAAGTTCATCATCTGCTGCTCTGATTTTTGTTTCTTACTTTCTCTACCTTCTTCGATTTTTCTTTATAAACCTGAAATAATAAAATAAATATTAATTTACAATAGGATATTTTAAAAATAAAGAAAGCAGCGGAGTAGTAAAAGTATAAAAAAAGTGAGAGTCAAAATTTTCTCTAAAGGTTATGGCTACTAAATAAAGTCTTAGTTATCGCTTGCTTTAACAGAGAAAGCAAACAGAAGAACATTAGAAGGCAATTTGCTTAACTTAGATTTCTCCATGTAAAGTTATGTAAAATTTGCCTATTGAAATTTGCTGATAACGTGGTGGACTATTTGCCCTAACTTATTTCGTTATTCTTCTCACAAAGAAAGAGATTGGTGGAGGGGTGCCTAGAAGAATAGAACAAATTTGTTACGTAAATTAATACTCACTACTCTCTACTTTGGCAGTCTAGCGAAATAACATATATTTGCGCACTCCGTCCATAATCACTTCGCCAGGCTGTATCCTTCCTTGAACCAGGAATATCAAACGCGTCTAATTGTACCTCTCTTGCTATTTCTGCAAATAATTTAGGAGTTTTAATTTTAAAAATTCAAAGTAAAGACAATGATGCACTGTGTAGTGTTAAACCATATTTTTATTAATATTGTGTTAAATTACTTCTGTAATTTGTTTGAAGAAATAGATAATATAATTTTATTTAATCGATAACATCTAAAAAATACGAAAATAAGTACTTACTTTTTCTTTAGAAAACATTTTAATTTTGGAGGTAGTGGCAGTGCCACTTTTTTCGTTTGGCAAAAGCACTTACAAACAGCCAACGACAATTTCATTAATTACGGTGTATTATGTCGTTGTAGTTTATACATTTGTATCAATAAATTTAATAAATCCATTACAACTTTATGGACCAAAATTAAAAAACGTAATACATTTTTAATTTATAAGGAAATGATTTATTTAATTTTCCAAATATGGCAATCTTTTTGATGAGCCACTGCCATTCCATTGCCACTATAAAGACACTGAGTTAGTGTAGACTACCGATATTTTGACCGATGTCAATGGCCACTCGATGGCATCTCAAATAGCGAGTCAGTGGTATGACAGTGGCTTGGCGTTAACATAAAGTAGCAGAATTGAGACCCGGGCGAGGGAACCGGGGGGGGGAGGTTTTATTGAAGCATGTTTTTCGTCCTACGTGGAGATCGCCTCAGATTATTTTGTCATATAAATACTAGGATTTTCTCTCGGTTTAGCTCGCGTTGAAGTTATAATTTAAGACTATTAATTAAAAGTCAATTTTACACAATAATCATTATAACAATACATCTGATCTTTCTGGATGATAACTACTGTATACTTTTTTTGCATTTTCCACTATGTGCATGCAAAGTTTGCAAAGTTTAAGCACAACAAATAAAATATTTATTATATGAATTAAAATAGTGGGATTTTTATTAAATAGCGAACTTTTTGAGGTTTCACTCGCAAAACACTCAAGGTCATTTTCCAATACCAAATTAAAAAGTAAAATGATTTTCAAATTTCACCTCTTAACTTCGACCATGTTTTTTTTTTTTTTTTTTTTTTAACGTGTGGAAATCCCCTCGGACCGTCACCCCTCCGGGGTTTGCGGCGGGGTGGTGTGTCGGACTCGGACAGACTAAAACTACACGGTGTGCCACTCTGCGCCTGTAACAGGAGGGATCCGGGAACAGCTGTTGTTAAGACATCCGGACCCCTCCTAGCGCCAGCCCGCTCCTGGTGCGGGCTCCGTCTCAATATATTTTCCTCTCTTTAGGCGACGTCCGGCACACGCGGACGCCGCCCCCTCGCGGCTGGCCAAACTAATGCGGGTGGAGGGGAAACCCACCCCGTCCACCCGCGGCCACACTCAGGGCGGCATGAGGCTGTGATAGGCGGGCCTCCGCCGCCCGGTTCGCCGGCGGCGGATCGGGTCCGAGTGGAGGTCGTCCTCCCGGGCCCTCTCCGCCGCCTCCTTCCGCGAGATTACTACCTCGCAGAAGGTTGCGACCGCGGTAAAACAACTATCGCTACCGGCCATGGAGCGTACTACGGCCGGTAGCGAGAGATCCACTCCGATGACTGCAGTGAGGGCCCGGCGCTGCGCCGCCCATGCGGGGCAGACCGCCAGCGTGTGCTGGGCCGAGTCCTCACTGCAGTCGCAGTGGTGGCAGGCGGGACTCAGTTCCCTCCTAGCGACCGTGTGCAGGTACTTTCCGAAGCAACCGTGCCCGGAAAGCACCTGCGTCAGCCGGAAGGAAAGGGTCCCGTGCTGCTGCCCTGCCCACTCGGCGATGACCGGCTGGAGAGCCTCCACGGCGGCGAAGCCAGCGCGTGGAGTCTCCAGCCGGAACGACCAACGAGCCATCGTGGCTCGCCGAGCGGCTTCGCGCCACTCGCGCACATCCTCGGGCGGAGGGCGAAATCCGCTCTCCGCCCGGGAGTCAGCCACTCGCCGATAAACTTCGGCGAGCACTTCCGCCTCCAAATCCCACGGGGGAGTTCCGGCCAACGCGCATGCCACCTCCGTCGAAACGGTGACCGCCATTACCCTCTGAGGGCGCCAGAGGCGTACCCTATTCTGGGCGGTCAGAGCCGCCGCCCACACCGGTGCACCGTACAGTGCCATTGACCGGACAACCCCCGTGTACAGCCGTCTTGTCGCGACGCTGGGTCCACCCATATTGGGCAAAAGTCGCCCTAGGGCAGACGCAGCGCCGACCAGCTTTGGAGCAAGCTGTCGGAAGTGCTCGTCGAAGAGCCACCTCCCGTCGAGGATCAGGCCCAGATATTTCATCTGGGCCCGAACCGGTACGAGGACCGAGTTGACCACGATTGAGGCGCCAGGGGGTGGACCACGACGGGGCCCATGAAATAACAGGGCCTCCGTCTTATCTAGGGCCACCCGTAAGCCCAGCGCCTCAATGCGCCCGACCACCAGGGAGACTCCCCCTGTGGCCAGGCGCGCCGCCTCTTGGAAGTTTGCCCCCCGGGCTGTCACCAGGGTATCGTCTGCGTAACAGATTACACCCAGCCCGGGGGGGAAATCGGCGCGAAGGGCCCAGTCGTACCCTATGTTCCACAAGAGGGGTCCAAGAACAGACCCCTGTGGAACACCGCACGACATGGGCCGACACCTCAGATTACCTTCTCGGTCCTCGTACACGACGGTACGCTCCTCTAAATAGTCTGCCACCAGCCGCCTCAGGTACTTTGGCACCCCATGATAGTGGAGTGCTTCCCTGATGCAGCTGAATGGCAGACTATTGAATGCGTTGGCGATGTCTAATGACACCGCCAACAGCACGCCGCCACAGCTCACGGCCTCTTCGGTCACGGCCCTCAGGTGCAACACGGCGTCGACCGTCGAACGCCCCGCCCGAAAACCAAATTGGGCGTCCGACAGATCGGGGCCCACCTCGCAGAGGTGCCGGACGATGCGGGCAGAAAGAACCCTCTCAAACAATTTGCCCGCCTCGTCCAGCAGCACGATGGGCCTATAGGCCGCGACCGAATCGGCAGGCCGTCCCGGCTTCCTCAATAGGACCAGCTTCCCGCTCTTCCAGCACTCAGGGAAGCGTCCCGACGCCAAGCTAGCGTCGAACACCTCCCCGAGGCGGTCTGCCATGTGGTTGAGGGCCAGGGCCAGCACTCGGGCCGGTACCCCGTCTGGCCCAGGGGCGGTGTTCTTGGAACGGATCCGTAGAACAGCCGCCCCTACCTCCGAATCCCGGACGGGCGGAACATTATCCTCCCCTTGCTCCCCGTCGTCTCCGGCCAAGGAGGCCATCGCCGGGGGAGTGTGTTCCGCTCGTTGTGGGAAAAGGCCCTCAACCACTTCTCGCAGGAAGCTGGGCTGGAGAGTCTCCGTAAGGGGGGGGCCCGACGCGCGGAGCTTTTGTCGCACCGCGCGGTAAGGGCGACCCCAGGGGTCACGATTAAGACCCTCCAGCATCTCCTGTCTTTTTTCTTCTTTGGCGCGGCTAATGGCCAGCTTCAGAGTTTTCCGCGCCTGTCGGTACTCCTCATGAAGCCGGTCCTCCTCACCGTCTCCACGGTGACGCCGCCGACTGCGCGTGTAGGACCTCCGGGCACGTGTACAGGCCGCACGGAGGTCCGCCAGCTCCTGGGACCACCAGTAGACCTCCTTCCTTGGAGGCCGACGACCTCGAATGCGGGGCATGGCCGCATCGCATACATGCGTAATCGCATCGCGAAAGCGACCAGCCCCCACGTCGACCTCCTCGGTCGGAGCCTGAGGAGACAGCCACGAGTGAATTATGGCTGCCTCCTCTAGTAGGTCCCGGTTCAGTCTGGCAACAGCCCACCGCGGAAAGCGGGATAAACGCCGCGCCACGTGACCCCTACTGGAGTCCTGGGTCCGGGAGAGCTCAAATCGGATATACAGGTGATCCGAGAGCGTCTCAACCTCTTCCAGGACACGCCAGTTCCTTACTCGTGCGGCGAGGGCAGGAGTAGCGAACGAAAGGTCCACTATCGACCCCCCCTGCTGTCGCACGCACGTGTTGGTGGAACCTCTGTTGAGAAGACAGAGGCCCACCGAGGCCGCCCACTCCTCTACGGCCTCGCCCCTTGCGTCCGTCCTGGGGGAACCCCACGCAATGGACTTTGCATTGAAGTCCCCCAGCACAAGGACGTGCCCAGACGCTAGTCGCCGTATCGAGGTCTCCACGCTGGTTAGGAAAACCTCGAAGTCGTTCAAACTCCGGTTGGGGGAGAAATAGACACCATATATGGTGATCCCCCCCCACTCGACGGCAACATATCCAGTGCCCTTGTCTCTTAGCGACAAGGGCGGGGAATGAGCCGTCGTGGAACCGACGACTGCCACGGAGCCGTCCCAGTCACCCATCCAGTTTGGACGGGGAGGGACAGAATAGGGCTCCGCGACTACGGCAACACCTATCGACCACTGTGCCATGGTTTGCAGGAAGAGATCCTGCGCCGCGGCACAGTGGTTCAGGTTCGTCTGGACCAGGAGGTTGGAGACTTGATCCATTACTGGATCGTCTCTACAACCTCCTCCATGGGCGACGACGTCGACGCAATATTGACGTCGGGGGTATGACAGTGGCTTGGCGTTAACATAAAGTAGCAGAATTGAGACACAGGCGAGGGGGGGGGTCGTCCTATGTGGAGATAGTTTCAGATTATTTTGTCATATAAATACTAGGATTTTCTCTCTGTTTAGCTCGCGTTAAAGTTATAATTTGTGACTATTAATTAAAAATCAATTTTACACAATAATCCTTTTAACAATACATCTGATCTTTCTGGATGATAATTACTGTATACTTTTTTTTTGCAATTTCCACTATGTGCATGCAAAGTTTTCTGTTGATCAGTTTAGTAGTTTAAGCATAACAAATAAAATATTTATAATATGAATTAAAATAGTGGGCTTTTTATTAAATTTGAGGTTGCACTCGCAAAACACTCAAGGTCATTTTCCAATACCAAATTAAAAAGTAAAATAATTTTCAAAATTCACCTCTTAACTTCGACCAAACTCAAGGTGCTTACTAGTGTACTACCCATTGACGAGTTACACTGTCTTCTTCCTAGCACATGGCTTCAATATACCCAAATTCCATTATTGTCACTCGAATTACAAATACATAAACAGTCTGATTTAGATACGACAATAAGAGCGTTTTATCCTCCGATATGCGGGCGGAAAACCGACACCGACGCCATCCGAAACCTAGAGTTATAAGGACGCGTTCACACATATCATAGATTAAATAATAGACATAATATCATTAATTGTCAAGGATCTATGATTAAACAGGCAGGTCATTCGTGGAGAAACAACAGCTGTGTATGTATATATAGTTATTTTATCACTTTTGATGTCACTAATATTTAACAGATTTTTCAGAAAACCGTAAAAATCAATTCATTAAAATATTAAGGTAAAAACACACTGATGGTTGGCAGGGGAGTCATACTGATGGTTCACAAGTTCTTAGTAACACGTATTGCAGGAATGGGTTAGATTAAAAGAGAAAAATTCAATGTTCTGTTCAGGTTAATACCGCATAAAATCAACTGGGCTCTTTTAAAATAGAAAAAAAACATCCGAATCTGTTAACCGCTTGGTATGTTTAAAAAAAAAAGTCTAATCGTATTTGTGGGAATTGGAAAAACTTTCGGCAGCATGAACAATTCTGAAATATATAAAGATTATTCTTACTCAACGTTTTTTTCGCAAACTACTAGTCTACGTTTCTATTTTAATTTTATTATACACACACTAGAATCTGCTGTTGCCTGTGATGATTCTGGTTTAAGATAAGCGGGAAGTATGTGAATATTTTGTTGAGACGTCATCATACGAGCATAAGTGTTCTGAACAAAAATGTTTATGTAATCAGTTACTCTTGTATTGGATTGCGGAAAATTACCTAATCATATATACGTCATTCATCGGGCTAGAGTGTTGCTACAATACAGAACTTAAATCCCCCTTCCTTGAGTATTTTTAACCTAACATTTGCACTGAAAAATTATAAATTGCTTATGGAAAGTATTTTGTAAACAAGTTTTCAATTTCTCAAGGTGATGCTAAGTACAACTGTAAAATTATATGTTTAATGGAACTAAAACTGAACGATGGAATTCCTTATCTATCAAACATTACCTGGGTGTAATTTTCCATGTCTAGTTTTTAATTTAGTAGAAACAAAGGTTTATTTACTAATATTACTATATAATGGGGTCCATCCTGAGTGTTTGTAAGGGATCGCAAACTGCGATAAGACCTCTTATTGTACTGTTTCTTAAAATGGTATACGTCTCCACGGTCAAGGTTCAAATTAGATTGCGTAACAAAAAGTACTCCTACTTAAGTAGGAAACCTCATAACTTACCATCTATTAAACTAAAAGCGTCACAAAAACATCACGAGAAAAACAAAAGTTTTATGTCTGTGACACTTATTTTGTCAATTACTTTTAAAAGAAGGCTAAATGCGTTCTTTCTATTAATTTAATTTAATTTACACCCACGACTGTTCTTGGTTATATAAAAATAGATCACCTAATCAATTTATAAAGTAAACAAAATACCTACATTACTTAATTTAGAACTCATGGAGGTATTCGTACAAACTACAGATATTTTTGCCGTTGTTTCTAAAGACAAACTTAACTTGGATATTGTAAAATAAACACAAAACGTTGTATATGTAACATCAAAAAAAAATCGGCGTACAAGAAATAAGTTTCTAAATCAAATAAAACATTTTTAACAACAACAACGAATGTCGCTTTGTTTTTCGTTCCTGCTGTTGTTCTTCTGACAAATGATAAATGTAATTATTATTCTATGTAATCTTTTAGGTTTAGATTTATCTGCAAAATGTAATACTGATATGAACATATCTGTTCGTATGCATTTAGTTAAAATCCCATATTTTTGGAACGAATTTCCTTATCGCGCGTTGTGAAAGGGGGCTAGACGGACAAAAAATTCGTACTAAAATTTGTCACGACACTTTTAATATAAATTGACGTCTAACTGTGGATACCATACATTAAATTTGCTTTAACGTTCGCCAACGTCCATACCATGTTGAATACACCGGTTCTCGTCCGATCACCGAAGTTAAGCAACATCGGGCGTGGTTAGTACTTGGAGATCGTCTGCGAATGCTAAGACGGATGCCGTATATTTTCGCTGGACTTTAAACCGGTAGCCCCACCTCGTTTCGTGTGTTGCGATACTATCAATGAATATATTTATAACTGTATTTAATACTACTGGTTATAAGCAGCACCTTGGAACAACCCTACTCTGTTTTCGAGGGGTTTTGTATGCCCCTCTTTTGCTGTGATTACAAATTTTAATTTACTATAGTATGATGCAATTATTTCACAAGGTATAGAATACAATATTACGAAAACAATACAAGACGTTATAAAACAAATCAAGTTATTATGACATTAACACACTAAATAATGACTCTGAAAACATGTGTATAATAATAATAATAATTTCACACATCTCACACACGGATGTCTGATCCCAAACTAGGCAGAGCCTGTACTATGGTTACTAGACTGGTGATAAACATACTTTATAATTATTTATTTGTATATTTATAATGTGCGTGATAATTTTTATAATGTGTATGTAAAATGTACAATGCTAATCTACAATTGTTTTTTTTTCGAGATTTGACAATTGAGAAACATATATCCTATACTAGCTGACCCGGCAAACGCTGTTTTGCCAAAAAACATTTAGGGGTGGGTCACCCTTATCATTTAGGGATATAAAAAAAAGATGTTGGCCGATTCTCAGACCTATACGACATGCACACAATATTTCATAAAAATCGGTCTGGCCGTTTCGGAGGACTTTGGTAACAAACACAACATATATTAGATAATTATATGATATGTATGATAAGTATTACAGAGTGTGTATTAAAATTACTAAACCTATATGTTTTTTTTTATTAAAAATCTGGGACAGTTATTTTTGACCTTGTTATTTATGATTATTGTTCTTGTTTAATTTTTTTTAATTGATTATATTATTTACCTGGCAACACCAGCCAACGCCATAGACGTAACTGTGTGTATAAAATTACAATCATAAAAGCGTATACGATCTGTATCGAATAACCGCACATGTGGGGAACTCTGTTTTATATAGAGCCATATAGCTGCAAGTGATTACTGTATGGCTCAAGACAATCATTAAAAATATTGCATGAGTTGTAAATGAAATATTTATTTTTAATTAAAAAAAAACAGATTGCTCTAATAGGCTATGTGAGCCAAACATAGAAATGTACATTATGCGTAGTATAGTTTTTGGTTATTTGTATAAACGTCACCCATACTGTACGTATAGTTCTAGTCTTTCCAGGTATACTATGGGGAGTATTTCTCAAGTTACGCTTGCTACGTGGGCTACTTTCTTTCTTAGTTTTTTTTTTTGTGACCAACTATCTGCTTGAAACAACTTTGGGAATAAAACTTTTTTCAAAAGAAACAAAGGAAGCACAAATGTTGGGGATTAGGAAATCGGATAGAAAGAGATTGCTAGACTAAGGAATAACAACATTTTTAAATATCTAATATCCGTATTAAGGTTGTCTGTAAGAGATCGCCGTTAGCGATAAGACCACCGATTGTTACGTCCATGTATTTGTAAGTAACTTATGTGTTAGCTGTATACAATAAAGATATAAATAAATAAAAGTCTCGGTTGTGAAATGGAACTGAGACTGCAGTCATCATCATCAATAGCCTTTAGTAGTCCACTGCTGGATATAGGTCACTCTTTAGAAAGGTGGTTTTGGCGTATTAAACTACGCTGGCCAGATGCGTTATTAAAGGGTTTTAGTCAAGTTTTCCTTCTTTTTGCAGTGTTGTTGTCCTGCGTAATTTGCCTGCGTTTGTCCTGCCCCATTCCAATACTTTTTTAAATGCTTATTACTCTTAAAATTGAAACTTTCATACTAGCTATACAATTTAACTCAAGCATACACATAAAAAAGTATCTGCTAAATAATATGCACGCTGTCATAGAACAATCAAATAATAAAAACGCTCTCAATTTAAATGTGTGAGTGACTTCAATGACAATCATATGTCCACCCCATTCTCTAAAGTTTTGTGGTTTATGTATACGCCCTTGGGTAAAGTGGGGATTAGGCTATTATAACTGTCAAATAAAGGTGCGTGTCTCTCAGCAATGTATGATAAATTCTCTTTTTCACGAAACGAATTTTCGGACATGATCTGAATAGCGGGAACGTTTGAGATATAAATATGATTTTGAAATCCTTATGTAGAAGTAATATATAAGTGAGAATATGAGTTTATTTATTTGTTTGTTACTTGTTAACTATTCAACAGACTATTATGAAATGTGTACATGATGTTAAGAGTGATCTTTCATTACGACAGCTTACTTACTTTCATCAACAGCCTTTAATAGTCCACTGCTGGACATAGCCTACTCCTTAAAAAGGAGGGATGGTAGGGTTTGTGCCAAGTTTTCCTTCTTTTTGCAGTATTGTTGTCCTGCGTTGTTTTGCACCCTTAGTCGGCTCTTACGACACCCAAGGGATGAATTGGGGTAGTGACATTCCGTAATCCGTCACTACACGGACAATACTTATTTACTTACTTTAATAGTCTTATAATATTGATTGAAATTCCTGAGACATATAAAACGGCGGTGGACTACTGTGCCAAAAAAATCAGTAAAGATTCTATTAGATAGATAGATAGATAATCTATTAGCTTCTCTCCAAAAATACTATTAAAACCCAAAAAGCGTAAACTTAACTTATACCGTTGACCTACTGGATGGTGGATTAATGTTACAAGTTAGATTAACGCTTACAAAATAATGAGAGAGACTTGATTTAAAATAATGATCTTCAGTAGAACTTCGTAAAAACTTAGCTAATTTCTGTAGTCAGACCCACGTTTTTATAAAATAACATGAACATTAACTTTAGACACCGTTGGCGTAAAAACATCTTTGGCAATCGTAACGGGTAGTTGGCGCCCTAAAAATTCCGACAACAGTATTTCTCAAGAATTTCAAAATTGCCAATTGTTTTGTGAAGGTCTGATGGCAATCGCTCCTCGTAAAAATCAAAGTTCAGCCGTATTGCAGTAGATTTAATGCCGACGCCAACATGGTTTGTGAAAAATGGCTCATAGGAAGAATTAACCTTTGACAAATACCACAAATCAATATTTATTAGTACAATTTGGAAAAGTACATAAATAGAATTAATACTTCAAGCACTCTGAAGTACATACACATGAAATTACATTATTCATTGTGACATGTACAGACATCTTTGAATTACAATCACTGCACCACTACAGCAGTGTAATACAATATCTAGCCCGTGGCAGGGTCCACATATACCGTCTTTAATAAAATCCCACCATTGTGTTCAAGACTAGTCTTATCAGAATTATAAAGAATACATGCGGCAACTTAGTATTTATTGTTACAATGCAAAACTGAGGAACTACGATTTATCACTACATACAAATTTACGTACATTTACTTCCTCTTGATAATGCCACTACTGGGCTACAAGTATTAAAAGTTACATAACAGCGCGTGAAAAGACTTTCCTAGAAGCGTAAAAACGATTTCGCCAGACTCTATGTATGTAAAAAGTTAATTGAATATGTAAATGCACAGACATTTAGATCCCACAACGTTTGAATGGGCTATGGGCTTTAAGGGGCTCGTTTACCCTATTTTATTTCAAATTAGATATTTCAAAGAATGGCTAAGTTATGGTAAAGCTTTTTATGGAATTCGGAGTAAGGCTTCCACAATAAAAATTTAAATTATGCAAGAACACACGATAATACAGAACCTAGCATAAATAAAGCTAGCTCATTATGTTCAGTTAGAACTATTTTAAATTGTTGAATATATTATTTATATGTATAATATTTTTACTAAAGAAACATTTATGTCTAATATTAATACAGTCACGTCAGTATCAATTAATTTTTACCGCTTTTAGTGGTAAATTAATGCGTTGCGAAAGAGTTATTGCACCATAAATGAAGTATCTACTTGATTATTAAAAATTAACAGGTTGTCTATTAGAATTAGTTTTATGAATATCCAAACTTTAAGAAAAAAGATTACAAACTTATATCATCTGATAAGATTTTTGTCAGCCAACGAGAATAATAACGTTATGGGAACTTGTTTAAAAATATATCAGCATCATTTTCCAATATTTTTTCAAGTTTATTCAATAGTGGCTAATTTCACGTCATCACACATCCACAGCCTCTCCTTAAATGGGAGGTTTTGGCCTACTATACCACGTTGACCAGAGGTGTTGGTATAGGGTTTGAGTCAAGTTTTCCTTCTTTTTGCAGTGCTGTTGTCCTGCGTAGTCCTCCTTTAGTCGCCTCTTACAACACCCACGGGATGAATAGGGGTGGTGACTCTCCGTATTCTTAGCCCGTAACCACACGGATAGCTAATTTAATAAAATATATTTTAAGTAGTATTTCCACTTTCGTTATTATTTTTACTAAATCAAATTCCAGTCAAACCGAATACCGAGCTTTTACATTTTAAAAGTAAATCACGTTGATTCGAGCAAGTAAAGTAATTTTGATCCGACCCAGTTATTTCTAATATATGACACTCGATTTTCAATTTATGGAACGAGTATTCTAGTAAACTATCCGAGAGAAGCACTTTTTATGTGACTTTTAATGAAATTCCATACTCAGTGACTAAAGATACAGTGATTATCTTGAGAAGTTCGTGTAAAAAGGAAAATTTACTTCATAGTTTTTATATGTCGGTTATTGGGCATTTGTGACATTGTCTTTTAACACAAAGTTATTTTATGCTAAATTAGATCACATTAACCGAAACGTTTTAGTAAAGTTGATAATAGCATTTTAATAAGGGTTAATTTAATGATCACAAATCTACCTGAATTAAAGTTTTAGTTGAATTCATCGTTCGATGCAGAAGAGCGTCGGTAGACCCACGGGCTACCACCAAACATTCTAGCTGGAAAAAGAGGGAATGTGTTCCAGTGGCTGGAGCCACTGGAACACAGCCTGCTCAGTCGATATTGTACCTAGTCGCGAATAATTGGCTAAGATCAGCTAGTTTCAATGGTAATACCGAGTCTTTATAAAGATTATTGCATAAAGTACATAAAATAAGTTTACCGTAGCAGACCGTCTATTTTAGAAAAGATAGCAAGTAGACCACTTAAGCCTTTTGTTAGACTGTCAAAACCTACCATAATAAAAGCAGTAGCCAATTTTATGTTCAGTAAGATACGTTTAGCTAATTAAATTTACGGAAGACTTTTATCAAAAAGTTGTCAGTAAGGCGTATAAAATACATTTAAAAATACATACATAGAAGGTTACAAATACACGCTGTAATGTCAGAAGCCATAAAACCAGTACACGTACTCCCTTTGTCACTGATGTCACGTAAGAAATTGTGGAAAAACCAGGAAGAAAGGCGAATTAAATGTTTTAGGACATATTCGCATCAGGCTCAAAGTAAGCAGTACTTACAAAAACAGTAGTATTGGCATACTAGATATATAGATTTCAGAGCAATGGCACATCAATGCCCTATGAAATCTAGACAAGTATTCCTTGTTAAACTAGTTAAACTTCTGAAAATTCGACTGCGTAATTAAAAAAAATAATTATAATGATATGAATTAGCATTATTCTGCAGACTGTTTTTGCAGTGTGCATTATTTTTGCTGAAATTTAGGTTAACTTTGCAATGACCGATTTTAACAGCGTTATAAAAGGCATTTTACTAGACAAGGGACAAAATCACAGAGAACTGTAATTTATCATTCGATTTTGCATACGTAGGTTAGGGTTGCTAAGTATGTAGGTTAGACGCTATTTAACAGTTAATCTAGTATTTTTTTTATTATTATGTAGGGGATGGTAGTTATATTTAATAAAATAAAAACTTGATTTACTGTATAATAGGCGTAATAGAGTCTTTAATGCATCGGAACCGGGTCGGAGTCCTGAGTCTCGAGAAATCGGACATCGGACCGAAGAGAGAATTCCCACTTCTCTCTCTCGGTAACATGATTGCCGCCATGATACGGAGCGAGAGTACGTGGAACTCCGCCGGCTCCTTCGCGAGCAAGTTATGCTTGAAAAGGAGATGGCGAAGCGGGAAGGGGAGCACAAAGGGGACATAGGGGTTCCCTATTTCCCCCAGCAGGGGTCATCTACACGCCGTAGATGGCCTGAAGTACGTCGGGGTATCAGGGATTTCCTTTCTAAGGTACACCTGGTTCCCCGGCAACTGGTACCCGAGACGGCGTGCGGTTGTTGGTTCATTCGAGTCCGACATAACCACCGGTGGTTGGTAACCAGGGAGATTTAACAGAAAAAAGGGTCTTTATGCCGATGCATAAAGACCCTTTTTTTCTATGAAATCTCCGGTGATGATTCAGACGATTCTGAAAACAGCTTATTGGCAACAACGCGTAAGTAAGTGGTACTTACGTACGTACGTACGTACCCTAACCTACGTACGAAAAATCGAATTACAAATCACCGTTCAATCACAGTTCACTGTGATGTTCTCGTATTTATACTTTTTACAGCCTATCAAAGCATCCAATGCAAAAAAAAAGGTATTGCGGATGCGTTTATTTGGTAGTATGTGTATTATTTGCTGATTTTACAAAACTCGAAAACAAACAATTTTACTTTGTGGAAACCATGCTTCGGCATAAATGGGCAGGCTAGACTGGCGTGATACAATGGCTTTATAGAAAACCGGTGTTAAGTATTTCTTTCGTTTCTTTTCATCATGTAAGTGAGGTCACCAGAGTCCAAACGTCCCTCCCCCTGATTCTGGGTGGATTAAAAGGATGTAACTCACTTGTGATTCTTGACTTGCAGATGTTCATGGTCGCTTGCCATCGGAGGACCCGTTTGCTCGTTTATCATCCTATAACATAAAAAAACCTTCTTTCTGACACGTTATGAAAAATCCGCAGCCATTTTTCTAAAACAAACAGGGGCGAATAATCTGCTAAGAGAGAATTTGGAATAAAACACGATTTGATGCAAAGTAATGACAATGGAGATTGAAAGAATTTCCTTGTCGTTTTAAAATTAATTTTGTCTTGACAACTGTTATGAAAGGACTGAAACTGCTACCCAAGAAATCAACAAACATTTCAACTTGTCTAAACTTACATACACAACTAATGTTTAGGTCTACTGTGAATGAAGTGACAATTAAATTAAATAATATAATTCATATAACTGTTGGACTTAGGTATATGTCGGTTCAGATAGAAATATAATTTTCTCTTTAATAATGAGCTATGGACTGATTCAACAATTATTGCTGGCATGATATTCGAATATTATATTATGGCTGTTAAACCCACGGAGGTTAACCCTTTTGTTATTTTAAGATCAGTAGAAACAATTATAGCTTAAAGCGAAATTATTTACCGTCTTACAAAAGCCGATAGCAAATGTCTTAGTAAAAGACTTGATTTGTACTGAACACGGCATCTGCGGTATTGCATTATTGTAGCCTAGAATCAAATCACACTCTAAACATATACGATGAATAAAAAACCTCATTTCAATTTCAAAACTTTTCAAATCTTTGTTAGCTAAAGCATTAAAGCAACTGAAGGACTAAATAGTTAATGCAATTACGGAGAAATATATAGGTAAACATAGTCGAAACTTCCAGTGTTAGAAGTAAATTACTCAAATAGCTGCTCAATCAAATTTTTTAGTTAACTCTATCGCAATTCAGCTTGCGTAGTGTCGCTTTTTAGTTTTTTACTAAGTGTCGCCACTATTTTTACAAACGCCATGACTTTTATCCATGATTTTGATGTTTTCATATAGTACGCCTGTTTATTACTTAGAAATACAAATCAATGACGTAGGTATTCAGTAGCAAGAAACCGATTCATTAAAACGACACTCGGATACAACGAACTAATAGAAAGCAATTAATCACTCATTAAGGAAATATTACTAATCCTTGGAAAACACGTATTTGAATAATAGTTCATTTTCCTAATACTGATTCGGGTAGTAATTATTTACTTGCGTAGAAGGTATTGTCACAGAATTGAGATTAAATTGGGTAGTACCTCCACGGTGCAGAAGAACTTAGTTAATCTGTACTAACAACATGTATAGATACGGTCAGACAGCGGGCTGGGCATCACGTCGATAGGTAACACAACGCGTCATGAGTATGTACACGTTAACATTATGCAGAAAATATCACAGGATAATATCGTCGCGATCGGTAGTATATTTCATTTCAGAGCTAAATAGCGAGCGAGGTAATAAGTACTAGCCGTATAGCCCGCTCGATGTCCGCCTTTATTGACTTTAGAATATTTGTTTACTACTGCATGAAGCGCATATATACAAAGGGTAAATCAGAAGTCTGATTGAATAGAATGCGACCAATTGGTCCGTTTTTTTTTTAATACCAATTTTTGATCAGTAAACATCGAGCCGCTCTAACTTTCTTTCTGGCACCCTGTGGCAATGATTTCGTAAAATGGGACGGAAATGTGTAACAGGAAGCGCGCGCTTTTGATTTGACCAACGCGCTCGTGGTTCTAGAGTTGACCGTCAGATCTTACGTGAGATGTTAGATATTACTTACACATCATATGTCACTACGTGAGGCTCGTTTTTTTTATTGATAACACGATCAGTGTCATTATTTAACCAATCATCGCGCGTGGTTCTATAGTTGACCGTCAGATCTTACGTGAGATGTCAGATCTCAGCTCGTTTTTTTATTGATAGTTGGTTTGCCCTTTCTTCTCATGAAGCTCACTCAACCCCTAGGAAAAGGGTGATTGTAGATCGGCGCCATGTTTTTTTTTCATATAGTATGTTGTATCATAAATCTCCAGTGAATAACATACGGGAATCCTTGCGTCATGCGACAATTTGTAAGCTACTAATTATGAACCAAATCGATGGATAGATTAATTTATTTGTAGTCTATGAAACTGCACATATTGCTACTAAAGCAATTTTAATATATTATACACAATTAGAAAGCTACTTTATCGTGAAGTAAAAATGGCTAAAGAATTCTATATTTAATTTCAGTAATATGTATAAGTAACGCGTATAACATAATTAATACTAGATACACCCAAAGAATTCACAAAAACTGTAACATCTTTTTGTATATCAGATTGTCCATTCCTGTCCCATAATACGTATTATCGAATATAGGCAGTACAGTTGATTTTTCCCTGAGTACCCCATGCGATATCAGCTTTGCAGAAATCGCTCCCCGCGAGCCTAATGGGGGTCGAAATGTGTTCGACCTCGATACAAAATAGACGATACATATAGAAATGTAATAATAATGGGGTTTATGATGGTCTCACGTTAAGCATGTTGTACGTGAGAAGGTTGGTTAGGATGATAAAATCGGTGTTTTTATATCAGCGGCACTCAGAACTTGCTGGCTTTTTTCATGGTCTGTTTACAACATACGGACGAGCAATTACGTTATAACGTACTGCATTCAAGCGGCGGTAGCGTAATGACTAGGGTGTAGGACTTGCGATCAAGTGGCTGCGGATTCGAATCGGGTTCGCCTGAGTAGAAGTACTCCATCTCCCTCCAAGCTAATCCGGAGCCCCCTCCGGGTACTGAGTACCTATATGTAACTCACTATAGTACTCACTCACTAGTCTTCCTTTTCATAGAATAAAAACCGTATGAAAAGCATGACGTAAGTCGTGCTTTTCATTACCGCGACTAATTAAGATAGGTCACTTTTTTTAAATGATTTATGTTTACGCTTCGCAAACTTATGGTTCTGTTATTCTATTTATGAGATTCGATGACAACGCGGAAATAGGAATACTATCCTATAATTTAGACAAATAAATACAAATGTTTGTGATTCGTAAAATACATATCTTTTAGAAAAACTGTCTCGTGTCTTTCATCAAAAACATTTTGCAGTTTTATAGAGATTTTGTAAGCTGTAATAATATCTATATTGTGCGGTGTACATAATCATATGCTTACCAAATGTAAAGTACGAGACAAGCTTTAGCAATATCAGCGCTTTGTCCTCTTTTGTGCAATTTTACATTTTATACTCCGAAAGTATAATGTGAAATTGATGGCATTAGACTATCAATTTTGTACTCTTTCTTGAAAATTGAGACATATTGAGTTGGTAATACGTTGGTAGTACGAGGTATTGTAAATTAATGAATAATCTAATTTTTTTATGATTTAATTACAAATGTATAGTTTTACTGGCCAAATTTCATAGTTTTAGATCAACGGAAAATACCCTATAAATTTTGATTCCCTTGAGAGTATCAAAATATGCGTTTGTTGCTTTCATAGCTTGAAAAGACTGTAGAATTTTGTATATGATTTTAATTTCAACTTCATTCCTCCACGCGCTACCGAGATAAAGGGTGTTGACAGACAAACGAACAACAAAGTGATCCTATAAGGGTTCTGTTTTTATATTTTAAGGTACCGGACCCTAAAAAAGAAACAAAGAGTGAAAATCTACCAACCGGTGATTTAAAATGTCACACAATTAAGATGATTCTACGAAATGACAAACGCCAAAATCGTTTAGGCTATAGAACGTGCCGTGAACGTGAACGAACAAAAAAAAACATCGTAATTTATAAATGCTTTCATAATTAAGTTTTTAGTTAATATCCATTACACCCCATGTTAACTTTAAACAATAAATCATTACTTTTAGTTCAGTTCTAACCTACATGATAAGCCATACTAAAAAAGACTTAACACTTCCCAAAAATATTGAATGGAATATCCGTAAAATATGTTACACACTGTAACCAATACTACCACTCTAGTATAGATAACAAACTATGAGAGGGTGAAGATCAGATGTTAACCTCTTTTGCTGAATAAAGTTGCTTGGGAACGAAACAAATGTTACGTTAATGTATAAGAGAATATAATCTAATACGCCCATGAAATGGCAAATTCTTATTATTTTTACTATATACTTAAGAAAAAATATACATTGTTGAAATTAAACCTATATTTATAATTAATTAAAAAACATAATTCAAGAAACTGTATGACTGCTCATGTGTACATAACAATTGCCAATCAGCATAGTCACACAGTGCAGGTAAATTTAAATGATAGTTAACTGGTAGAAAATGCTAACAGCATCAAGTTAGCCATGTACCTAGTGAATGAAGTTTTAATTATTAATGAAATGCTTAAATGTTATAACATTTGATAATTTGCTAAATGTAGTAATAATTGACAACCGTTGGGGAAAACGAGTTCTTGAGTGGAGACCGCTTCTCGGCAAATGTAGTGTAGGACGCCCACAGGCCAGGTGGAGTGACGATTTGCGCAATATGGCTAGCAGTAGCTATATGCGAGAAGCCCAAAATCGATCTAAGTGGCTATGTCCAGCAGTGGACTATGTCCAGCAGTGGACTATGTCCAGCAGTGGACTGCGATAGGTTGAAGATGATGATGAAGTAATAAGTTATATAAATTACAAACAGTTTTTACTACTAATTTTACGAGTATATTTACGTCAAATTAACATATTCTTAAAATTAAGTGGATAAAACATTGTGTCATGACGATAATTTCCAGGCTTGTATCATCGTCTTTTCTTTAGCACAGATATAATATCGGTAAAGTAAAAGTACTTTGCTGGGTTGCCGTGATACGAAATCGGCTTGTTTCTTTACACTAATCTTTATACTACTTAGAGAGCGAGCGACCCTTTATAAACCTATAAGAGATTCATGCATATCTTAGAGATCTCGATGGCCCTATGAACCTTCCCAAAATTCAGTAAATTAATACTACTGATGCTATTATTTGATGTGTAAAAGACATTGATCAGTACATTCTGGAGTAATAGACCTATTTATTTATACATATATGCACGGGTGGCGTTGTGGTTTAAGCCGTCGCCACGTCGCTTCCTACTGCGCTGAATGTTGTGGGTTCGATCCCCACATGGAACACCACTTTGTGTGATCTACAAATTGTTGTTCTGAGTCTGGGTGTTATATACACACATATATATGTGTGTAATGATTGCCACGGCCTTATCAAAAAAATTTAGTAATGTATTGCTTTAAACTGACTTAGACTGCACGTGATGCGTGTTGTGGTTTCGATACCCACATGGGATAACACTTTGTGTGATCCACAAATTGTTGGTCTGAGTCTGGGTGTTCTTTCTGTCTTTTTCACGTATGTGTGTAAAGTTCTCCGCGAAATAGGATATTTGCCTAGTGCGGGCGTTGTCTTTAAAAAAAACTACTCTGATAATTTTCAGAAGATAAATTATTATAAGCGGAATATTTACCATATTTATTTTCGGGGAATTAGTTTCCGATATTTCCTCAATGTTGCAACTTCCAACTAAAAACTCATTTATAAGTCTGAAAAGGACTATAATATAGAAACCGGTTTGATATCACCAAGAGATTTAGACCACCGTGACGGAATACCGTGTGGCGATCAGCAGATGACTATTAAGATAGTAGAGATTTGTTAGTTTTCCTCGTTGTAAGCCCAATTGACTACAGGAGCTGAAGCCATCTAAGAATGTACTGTTTACACGAGTCTAGATTCTGGAAACAAGAAAATTACTTCTACTAATTCCGCTAGTAGTCAGCAACAGTGTTTATTAGCACATTTGTATACCGTCATATAAACATCCAACGAACAAACATTAACAACCTTGTGCTTTTAACATAATGAAATCCGTAGCAACGAAGCAAATAATTTGTCACGATTCAACATTGTTCTCTCAGATAGTACTTACTTAGTAATTGTTTCTGGATATCGGGTACACAACTGAGGTCTCTCTTTAGTCAATAAAATTTAAATGTGGTTAGGAGCAGAACTACGAGCTAAACTTCAAACATGATTCAAACTTCTAGGATAAATTAAATGTATGTTTTTGAATGATCGTAAGAGCTAAATTAAGAATTAGTTCTTGATAATATTGTTAGAACTAAGCGAGATTTGTTTCAATGTATATACAATGTATGAAGTAATGTACAAAAATTTAAAGAACGAATTCTAAAACAAACAATTTTTTTAAATACAAAACAAGTGAATCCGAATATTACTGGTCTTCAGTTGTCCACCTCTTGCTCATAAAAGTAAAGGCACTCACGTGCCTGTACACTGAAATAAGAAGATAGGACGAGAATTGATGACTAAAAACTTGTTAGAGGAGATTGAATAAAAAAATATGAAAATAGTATCAATGCTGCTGTCGAAATATGATAAATTATTTTCTACCAGACAATTACTTATTGTTTCCACTATCAACGATAAATAACGCAGAAAGAAAATAACATAGGTATATGAACATGATTAATGATCTCAATGACTTTGTAAAATCTCTCAGACAATTATGGCAATAATGGTGCAAAATTATAATATCGATAGTAAAAATAGAACTTTGATTAATATTTTGATGAAAAATATCGAATGTCTATCAATAAGTGAAATAAACAATGAAGCATGTTAATGCTATTGTCATCTTAAAGTGGTTTTTCTATCGGTGTAGAAACCCGTACGAGTTATCACCTCACCGGAGCTCATGTTGAAGTGGTATGTAGGAATCGAACTGACTAAAACCACACAGTGTTCCGTCACATGTAAGTCTATTCCAAGTGCCCCAGGTATATCTTAGTGAGAAAGTCTCTGAGAGCCCGGGCAGACCTTGGCCGTAAAAGGCAGCCACACCATAGAGTGTTGAGGGCCTTGCCCTCTTTCCAATTTATACTAGAGAAGCGTGCGCGGTACACGTCACGCCACCATCGCGGGACTGCTTGTGCTTGGGCAACGGCTAGCTTCACCGATGCCCACAGGCCAACGCTCATGGAGGCGCCTGGTGCCACTGCTTCGGGACAAGAGAGTACTGGCTCCCTTTTGTTTCCTTCCCGCCGTCTCTTAAGTGGACACACTTCCTTACTAAAACAAATGGTGGAATCCCACGTATTCTCACTTTAGTAGACCATAGCCAGAACCATGATCTCTAGCGAGAGGCTGCCTATGCCAGTAGCATCGCAAGGTCGGAGCGTTGTCGCGTCCACGATGAGCACTCGACTAGAGTGTGGAGTGCACAGCCGTGGTCGGTCAGTACCTGTCTTAACCGGTAGGAGAAACTGTCATGCTGGATTGCTCTTGATCAAATCCTTCATGATCGACATAATAAAGTAGGTTGCTGACAAGTCAAATCAGTTATTTTCTACTAAACTTGAAAACAGTAGGTTTGGTAAAGGGTTTATATATGTATATAATTATTCTCTGCACGTGTGTATGTCTCTGGGCTCCCACAAAATCGCTGGACTGACTTTGATGACATTTTTATATGCTTCTGTGGGTGCCTCGATGATTTAAAATTACAATAACTCCCGTAGACAGCGCATTCTAGTAGTTATTTTTATTTTTATTTTTTCACCAAATATTACTGTTCTTTTTTAATTTCATTTTCAAAATAAATTATGAGAACAAAAAGATAATTATATTTTCGGATAGGACAACGTCTATGGAATCCACTGGTTTTGTATTTAATAGCAAAGCATGACGTCACTCCCAGGTACTGTCAAATTATCTTTTCATATTGAACTGACAATTTCCGACCCTTTACCAAGATAATATAAACTTTTGGTTTTCAATAACTTAAAAAACAAACTAAAGGATAACTACAGACAAAAGTCGTCGTTTTGCCTGTGACATAGAATAGAAAAGCAGTTACCCATCGGGTAATTTAATTTTAACAGAACATTAGGCACATCGTCGTATATGGGATAAATGTCATATTTACTACCTACAAAAAAGATCCTTTTCCTAGATATAACCCTTCCATAGAAAGCCTAGTTTTCAATGATCCTATTACTATATTTCAGAGAAGAATTCATGGAGAAAGAATTGTGAATCAAGCAAAATATATTTGCTAGTTCCTCAATTCAAATTCTGTGGACATAATAAACTTTGACGTTGATTTTTTTACTTAACAATTATGATAATTTAAGCTGTGAGTTGATTGTGTTTAGTCAGTAAGACAAGGAAATTAACTTTTGTTTAGTTAGTTGCGAGGAGTGACTGGAACCAAGGAGAGAAAAACAAGTTTCTTGTTCTGGCCGTGAGGTTCTAACTAGTATTTACAATGAAGGAACTCTTAATTTTTAAAGACTCATAAACATAGAACAACATTATACTCCGTACAGACTTCTAAAAATTGCCAGTAATAGAGATACACGCTTATGCAATACTGTAATCGCAAGTCACTGTAACAAATTGCATTGAATATGGTATGATAAATTGTTATTTGCCGGAAGATTTGTTTTATCTATGCAGGATATTCATCTTTGTAACGCCTACTGAAAATACGATAAATCGTTATTTTATGACATGAAAAGATCGACGTCTAGGTTGGTTTAAAGCTATTCTGAGGTGGCTGTAATATCAAATGACGGGAGCATTGTCTTTATTTAGACTCATGGTACGTTTTCATCGAATAATGTATTTTCTTTTTGTGTTCTTTTTTGTGGAGCAACATTTTAGTTATATGTTACTCTTGTTCTAATCTAAAATAAGAAAAACAAATTTAATGCTTTTTTTTAGTTTTTCTTGTTTTGTTACTTGACTTTAGTCATATTCACACTTGAGTTGCATATTGTAGTATTGATATCTTCATATATTCTGACAACATATACATATAGATTTTCCAACTCCAGTCATTTTATATTATTTAACATCGTAAAATGACTTCAAAAGTAAGTAAAATAAGGATTTAAATAAGCATTTATCCATCCATTCCTTGTTATTAATTTCAACAAAGTGCTTCAACAATCGTTAATGGATCATTAATATTGGGCCAGCAACATGGGGTTAATAGATTTTCTTAGATTTTCTGTATGTTAGTTGTTAAGTCTTACTTCAATCTTTCGAACATCACTTATTTAAGCAGATTATATAAAAAATGAAGAGACTCCAGAAAAATACTTTTAAAACAGTACTGTGAAATTCTGTTGGTATAAAACTATTATTTGATGCTCAAATTGCTAAAGCATGCAATATGTGTTGCAGGAAAGAATTCTATACCCATACTTATATTGTGAAAATGAGTTTGTTTGTAACGCTTTCGCGCATAAACCCCTAAACCGATTTTGAAAATTCTTTCACAAATGGAAAGCTGGTTTTTACCGCTATAACTAGTACTAAAGCTAGTTACAAATTGTAGTTCAATAAAATCAAGTCAACCAACAAACAAATATGTTTTAATAAACCTCCTAAGTTATATGTAAATGCATTGGTGCTATGTATATAGATATATGTATATCCATACTTCATCAACAACCTTTAATAGTCCACTGCTGGACATAGGCCTCTCCTTAGAAAGGAGGATTTGGCCTACTATACCACGCTGACCAGACGGTTGGTATAAGGTTTGTGTCAAGTTTTCCTTCTTTTTGCAGTGCTGTTGTCCTACGTAATTTGCTCCCTTGGTGGTGGTGGGTGGTGACGTTCCGTATTCTTAATCCGTCACCACACGGATGCATCCTTATAAATGTCAAAATGAGTTTGTTTGTTTCGTATTCACGCCTAAATCAATTAACCAACATTAAATTTTTTTTGCACCAATAGAAAGCTACATTATCAGCGAGTAACATAGGCTACTTTTTACTGCTATAAAGGACGAACACGGGGGTAGAGACGCGGGCAGGTAGTAAGTAATAAAATTAAGTCTAGTTGTCACCTAGGCCAGATATCAGCAATGTAAATCGAATTTACAGGATAACTCTGATTTAAGTACGTTGGATGAGCTGATGAAATATGAAATGAGTAATTAATTAATCAATACTCAGCTAAGGCTTCTTCGCTGATTAGTTGGTAGCTAACGAACTGAATACGTATGGTTTCAAATACGTAAAGCAATCTTGTAGATAACAAAAATATCTCCAAAATCAATGAAGAGCAAGCTACATCGGTCATTTCGCCTAGAGACGAGCGGCCATCACTGTTGAATGGTCGTAAGATGGATGACGCCGTCATTATCACAGACAGTAATCTGATACTGAATAAATGAAGACTACATAAAAAAATGTTATGAAAATATTACCGAGTGGAAGAAATATAGGCATAGTACAGAGAAGTAAATTAGTGAGTGACGTCATTTTATAAAGTTTTTGTTTGGCATTATGTCCAAAAAACGAGCAGTCTAGACGGGTTACTTAATGGTAAGTAACTACCAACTGCCAGTGCCCATGGACATCTGCAACTCAAAATTTATAAGTATATTACCCCCCTTTAGTCCCCCCCCCCCCACTAGAATCAGGGGAAGGGGGGTTTCACATCACACATCAACAGCCTCTAACAGTTCACTGCTGGACATAGGCCTCCCCTTAAAAAGGAGGTTTTGGTCTACTATACCTCGCTGGCCAGACGTGTTAGTATAAGGTTTGTGTCAAGTTTTCCTTCTCTGAATAGGGGTGGTGACATTCCGTATTCTTAATCCTTGTGGTGCCTTCCTTCCTTCCGATCCGTGTGGTGACACGGATCGGTCGGAAGTAATGGGGTTTAGGCTCCGGTAACCTCACTCAATGGTAATGTTAACATTCATTGCCACTACTTACTTGTAAGAATTCCCGGAACAACTTCCCTCGTATTACGGATATTTCCTAGTAAAGATGGAACTGTTTAATAAGTATTTCTTACAAATTTTTTAACGCTTTGTCAATCAAAACTAAGCCAATCATCATTAATTTTTGCGTAAAAAATTGTGTGGTGACATCGTGCTCATTACAATATTTGAAAAAAATACTATCATTGTTACTTATATTTTTAAATTTTATTATTTTTACTCATACATTTTTATTCATGTTGTTAAATAGCATTAATATTTAGAGCAAATTCTAGTGAATTTGTTTTGTGTCAGGATGTAATTAATATTTTTCTATGAAAATTATGTATTTAGGAACATGTAAGTATATATATATATATATATATATATACATGTGTGCTCTGTTGGCGGCAATTGGCTTGACATGACTATTACCACCGGGACCAACACATTGACGTTCTCTCCGAGGCACGGGGATTCCGTACCTCGGAGAGCACGTCAATGTGTTAAGAAAGGCCACCCGTCCATAGACTGACCTGACTAGAATTACTTAGCTTTGCATTGTGTTAACCTACTCGGTTGTAATTATAAGTTTTGATAAAATTTGTGTAAACTGACTTGACTATAACTGTATTTATATGAATGTTTTGGTTCAATCTTCATCCGTTGGCTAGCCATGCTTCGGCATAATAAGCCGGCTTGACCGGATAGGTAGCACGGCCTCTCAGAAAACCGGGTGTTAATTGCATTTCTTTTAATCGAGTGCGTGAAGTTACCGGAGCCAACGCTCCAAAACATTAAATAAAAGTTAAAGCACAGAACAAAATTAAGCGAAATTTGTAAGTCGTTGTTTTTCAAAAACGAAAAAATAATACAATGTTATTTCTACACTGGCCTAACTCGAATGAAAACTTTTTACTTCGAGCCTCCCACACGAATAATAGATCCATTTTTCTCTCAGTGTTTGAAACTAAGCTTGTTATTTTTCTGATAGAAAATATCGACACTTCAGGCAGAACAGTTTTATGCTTTTAAAAACGTTTTTTATTAAATTCGACATAGCTTTGCAGGACAATCTGCGACTATGGCCCATATATTTAATTAGGGGCTATATATTTCAATATCATCAACCTATAGCATCATCAATATCACATTAATAATAAATTTGTTTTTTTTTCAGTTTTTAGAACTTATCTAAGTTGCAAAAAGGTTATTTAAGCTATAGGTTAGACTGCTTTTTAGACTAACGTCATAATAATTACCGATATTTGACATAAATCATACGTATTTACGTTTTTATCGGCTACCCGGTAAGACGTTATAATGTTACACCATTTATTATATTCAAAGAAACAATAAATAACATCGTAAAACCATTTAGGTATTATGGGGAACGGTTATTGGATTACGTCAGACAAGTGAATTGATTCGCTCCTTTTTCCCACTTTCTTGCTAAAAGAGCCCATTCATGCCCATATGGCTTAACCAAATCCCTATAGAATGCATCGCCATGACTCTCCATAATAAGTTGGTTATAACTTGGAGAAGAATTAGGTCACCTACATATGGAGAGCTTAGTGGACGGCACGTATGGGCTCATCATTGTTGATTCTACCATTTATTCCGCCAAAAAGTATTTTCCATCCCAATGACCACATTGGGTTTACCAATAAAATTGTAAAAGGATCGTATATTATAATATGATGTAACAAGGAGAATATTACTTTATATTTATAATTAGAAAAGGGTACAGGTAAGAAAGGATTGACCGCACTTTAAAGTGACTAAGAAATAAAATACAAAGCAGAACAAAATGGTTAAAGTATGATAAATCTCGAGCACTCTAGACAGTCATTATCGAGTGGGTAGGGTAGCAACACGCAAACCTTTCCCTCCGACTGACGTTGGTCATATTCGGATACGGCTGCTTTAGGACGTACCTACACTCGGTGGCTAGGAGGGAATTGAGTCTCACCTGTTCGAATGTGACTGCATTGAGGACTCGCCTCAGCACAAGCTGGCGTTTTGCCCCCCTTGGGCGACGCAATGTGGGATCCTGACTTTGCCACCGGCCGTCATACGCTCCTTTTTAAGGCGCAGTATAGAATACTGCGAGGCTTTAGTCGATTCGAATCCAACATAACGCTCAACCGCTGGCCCCGGTAGGGTTGACCCAACTGGTTTTAGAAACCAGTACAAACCAGAAACCGCACAAAAAATAAAGATAAATCACGAACCAAAACATTATAGCATCATACGGATCTGCACTATAGGTATTTTTTTAAATAAGTGATTTTACAAGAGCTTCATGCATTATACATTTTTTAAACAGATTATCTTCAAACGTATAAAAGTAATAGTAAATAAGCAATACACAAGCACACTTTCCATTAAGTCACCCATCAAAGAAAAATAACTTTAGAAGCACCGATATCATGGAGACGGAGCCACAGACATTTTTATAACTTCAACTAGCCAATTTCAATTACACAGGTTCTACGGAGTTCAAAAAGGAAAATAACCTTGAAATTATTTAGCTATCTATAAGAAGAAATATACTACCCTAAACACGTTTTAGAAAAGAAAAACTAATTAAAAGAACAGTTAGAAACAGAGAAAAAAAAGGAAACATGGCTTTTCTAAAGTATGACAAACTGGTCATACTTAAACAAACATCTAAAAGAAAGCTGTCTCTCTCACCAACAAAACCTACCGAGGACATGGCAAAAGAAAGAAGCACACAAACAAATAAAAAGAACAAATCACAACAGCATGACCCCCCGACGGAGTAATTAAACCGAGCATGCTAAACTTCTTAATAAACAAAAACACTGCACTAAATCATGATACCGCCAAAAACAATGCATAGAAATTAGCTGCTCTTCTCCACACAGATTCAACAAAGAAATATTTCAACACAAAAAACATAACAAATCCTCTAATCCGGTTTGTCACCGTGGAGGATTATGACCATAACCCTCCAAAGAAAACCACAATTTCAAGGAACAAAACACCAAACAAAATCATCAACTAAAAATATTAACATACAATGTTAAGACTCTATCTTCATATGAACGTTTATTGGAACTAGAAAAGAGCTGAAGTATTATAGACTATGATTTCATGGGAATCTTAGAAGTAAGACGTCGGGGTTGTGAAATTAAAGAACACGAGAAGTTTATACTCTGCTTAGACGGACAGCTGGCTCAAACTGGAGAGACGTAGCACAAGATAGAGATGCATGGGCATATTTGGAGGAGGCCTTTACCCAATCAGGAGTTCTTGCTGACAAAATCTACTTTAAAACATTAGCTAAGAGAGCTTTTTCTTCATTCTGAATTACAATGTGAAAGCTACAAAATATAAAAATACAGTAACAGTAACTTTATAAAAACAAAGCTCTAAGCGTCTCCTCCTGTCTTATTTCTGTACCTCAGTTAAACAAACCAATTTAACGACCTAAACATTACTACATACATTTATAAATTTATTTTGTTTTCTTAAATAGATACTTTCACAATACTTATTTAGTTATTATTTTTTAAGAAGAAATATGAATTAAAATTTAAATATATCTTATTATTTAACTGCAAGTAATAAAATTATTTACTTAAATAATTGTTACTCGGAGGCGATTATTACCGAAGTGAAGTTAAAATTACATAAATTTAATTAATTTGCTCGTGGATCAGCGTTTTTGGTTTCGTAGTTCAGACTTAAACAAATTAGAAAGAAATATAATTTACTTCACAACATTATAAGTTATAACTTTGTTTCAATGTTACTATTCAGCTCGTATGCATATTACCCACTTTCATGAAATGATATGAGTTGTGACTAGTTGTGAGGCGGATTCAAGGCGGGTAGCACGTCCGATCCTACAAAATTATAGACCCATTTCGGTGTTACCTACTTTCAGTAAAATTGTGTTGAAAATTATACTGGATCAGCAACAAAGTCTTTTTTGTGATTTATCCAAGGCATTTGATTGCGTGTTTCAAGAAACATTGATCAGGAAATTGCATCACTATAGAGTTAGAAATACTACTTTGGATCTTCTTTTTTCTTATTTGGGTAATAGGATCCAGAGAGTTGAAGTTAATGAACATAGTTCCCTGGGGTCTCTGGTTACTATAGGGATTATGCAGGGCTCAATTATAGGCACATTTTTGTATATTGTTTAAATAAATGACCTACCTAATCTGATAAAAAATGATCTGGAGATAGTGCTATTTACGGATGACACTTCACTTTTATTTAAACTTAAACGACAGCAATCAGTTAATGATGACGTAAATAGCACTCTCTCTAAAGTTGTGAACTGGTTCAATGTTAATTATATTATTAGATTTTTTACACCTAATGTTAAGCAGGTAAAAACCAATGTTCTCATAAATGGAAAGGAGTTGGATCTTGTGGACACCACGAAGTTTTTGGATATAAATCTAGATTTTAATTGCAGTGAGGCCCAAATTTTTATGGATTGTCGAGTAGACTCAGCTCCGCAGCAAACACGGTTTATAAAATTCGTCAATTAACGGATGTAGAATCTGATAGACCGGTGTATTTTGCCTATTTTCATAGTGTAATATCATGTGGTATTTTGTTGTGGGGAAATTCTACTAACATTCAAAGTATCTTTGTGTTGTATCAAAAATTTATTATATGTAAAGAAAATATTCATTTATTCACCAAGTTTAGCGATATTCACCAAATAAACACTAAAAATAAAGATAAACTCATGTTACCAACCACTAGACTACACAATGTAAGCAAGTCTTTTCGTTGTCGATGTGTGCGATTCTACAATAAAATTTCAAACAAATTTCATGAACTAAGTACTAACAAATTTAAGTCTTTAGTAAAACCAAAACTATGTGAAAAAGCTTACTACACGGTTAAAGATTTTTTTATTTTATTTTTTATTTAGATGATTAATTTTCTTGGGATTGATGCTGCTCACTCCCGCATTTACTATCATTCTTGTTATGTATGCTTGAAAGTGATGAAAGAGTTATTTATTGTATTGTTGTATTTCGTTTGTTTTCAATTTGTTTATTTTACGTTGTGCTTGATAGTGTAGGCTTGTAATGTTTAGTTCATATTTAGTAACTTTCTGGTGGTTTTGAGTGTTTCCTCGGCCTACTCAAATGTCCTGCTGGCTGTAGTGCTACGCTTCGGGTCGTTGATCTTGACTAATATCGGTTAGGCTACACGACAGGCCGACTTGTGAAAATATCTTAAAAGATTCACTTACAGAAAGAAATATTATTTCACTTCATTTCATTGTGAGTTTGAAAAGTCGAAGTCTAAGCACAAACTTCAACTCCTGTTAGTTTTTGTATAGCAAATGTCACCGTGACGACATACATTTCAAAATATTGTGCGGTCGATTTTTTATTGTACTTGTGTAAAAGAATTAGAAAATAGGCTAAAGTTTTAAAAATAATCTTTAAGAATCCTAATAGTATTCTAAGTAATATAATATAGGTAGTAATTTACATATCGAAAAAAGAAACGGAATGAAACCTAAGCAGGGTTTTTTCATCAGGCGTTCTTGTTTTTAACCGACTTCAAAAAAGGAGGAGGTTCTCAATTCGACTGTATTTTTTTTTTTATGTTTGTTACCTCATAACTTTTGACTGGGTGAACCGATTTTGATGATTCTTTTTTTATTGGAAAGCTGGTGCTTCCCGTTTTTATTTACAAGAATAACTAAAAAAATGGTAGAAATGGCTGTGGTTGGTAATACTATTTCATAATAATGTCTAAATGTAATGTCATAGCTGTCATTTTCGTTGTTTATTTTTATTTTATAAAGTTTATTTACACATAAGATAAGAAGTATGTCAATATTTACATCGAAATATTGATCAATAGTTGCCTAGTTAGTTTTTACTAACCATTTAGATGCAATGAAGTGGTGAAAGTGATTGGTATTTATCATCAAAATGACCAAACAAGTATACAACTATGCCTATTCGCCGCTGTTGGGCGATAATGGGTAAGTATTGTTTTTTACCATAGATTAAGCTGAACTAGCTGGACAACTACTAAATATTTTATGTAGTAGCGAAATTAATTAAAGTCTAAATGATATTGGAACATGACATTAAGTGTTCTTCAAATTGTCAAACAACTCACAATCTACTAATGTGATGTTGTTAAAACAACTTGGAAGGGTTGTATATCAAGATAACACATCATAAAAACCAAATCTTCAGATAATTTATAGACAGACGGAGCTATATTTTATTAGACCTATCGGTGCAATCAAATCTATTAAAGCAATTTAAAATTCATAAATTGACATGTCACACATGACATAACCAAGCAAGGCTTACATATTCCTCATTTTTAAATTTATTCCGTATAGTATGTATAATAAAGGTATGTGGATCAAACTTGATTAGTATTCTCCATGATGTCTTTAGCTTTCTTTGGCATGAAACTAGAGTCGAGTTACGTCTAAGTTTCTTATTACTATCTTTATTTTATTTATATAAGCACAAGAACTAACTTATACTCACATCTTTTTATCCCCAAAGGGGTACTCGTAATAAGGGGCAAGCCTGTTGCCTATAAGCACTTATATTAAAAAGTTAGTTATTGATTTACAATATAGTGTATGACCATTGTATATGCACAATATCCACTTAACAAACTAGCCAATATTACACATAGTTATACAGTTGGCGTTCCTTGGGGAGGGGAGCGGGGCTTCGTTCAGAAGTGGACAGCTTTAGGCTGATGATGATGATGACATCACATTTTTACCAGTTATCATCATCATCTTTCTGCGCCTTTCTCAATGTTATTTGGGACTAAGTTATTTAATTAGTGGCTTCTTGCTTGACACCAAACCTGATACTTTTCCTACCAGGTAAAAGAAGAATGCCATGTGGTGACTGATCAAGAATGCAAAAGTGCCACCACCCCTATACATCATGTGGGTGTTGTAAGAGCCTACTAAGGGAGTGAACTAGGCAATGCAACAGCACTGTTAAGAGTAGGAAAACTTGAAAAAAACCCTATACCAACTGGTCTGGACCATCTGGTCTGCGTGGTATAGTAGGCCAAACCCTCCTTTTGAGGAAAAGGCCTTATGTCCCGCAGTGGACTAGTAAAGGCTGTTGATGATGATTGATGAAAGGTAGAGGGAGTCAGCTAGGATCAGGAGCACAGATACGAAAGAGAGACATCAAATATCTTTATTCTTTCCAATACTTATTTATAATTTTGTATAATAACTTTAGTTATAGTACTCAATCCTACATAAACTTTTAGTCCTTTGAGTCTCATTTAGGTTGTTGCTTACTTTCTAAATTCAAATCTATAAGCATCAACATAGACAATAGTCTTAGTTTCTTAAGTGATATCTTCTCTGACAGACTGATTCACTGACTGATTGTTCAATGCACAGCTGAAATCGGTGGCTCTAGAAAACATGAAATGTTGAACAAATGTTTCATTTTTTTTTTTTATTATTTTTCTTTTTTTTTTAAAGACAACTCCCGCAGTAGGAATACATTCCTGTGTCGCGGGGGACTTTACAAACATATATGAAACGGACACAAAGAACACCCAGACTCAGAACAACAAATTGTGGATCACACAAAGTGTCGTTCCATGTGGGGTTTGAACCCACAACACTCGGCGCAGTAGGAAGCGGCGTGGCGACCGCTTAAACCACTACGCCATCCGTTCATAGGTGATGTACTACGTGATGTACTACTATGTTTCACACTTAAGGGTGCAAATGGGGGTTGGAAATTTATATAAAACTTCTTTATTTTTGGTAGTAGCATTTTTAAAGGCATAGTAAATACTCTTTATTAAAAGTAATAAAAAAAAACTACTACTTAATGATACAAGTTTGTATAGGGAACTATTTTTTGTCACTTATCGGTTTCAAACTCTCAGTACAACTATATTCCTAATCAGAGAAAAATAGACATCTATTTTTTTAACTTTTCAAAGTGTAGGTATGTTTGTTACTCATTTTGTTATTCAATTACGCCAAAACTACTTTCCAGATGTGTACGAGATTTGGCACATATTTGCCCCCTATTCCATAAAAAAAAACATAGATAAATTATAGTCTAGACTTTAGACTAGCATGAAGGCTAGTTTTTATGCCGTCCAAATTAATTGATAAAATTGACATTTACACGAGCAAAGCCATTTGCAAAAGCTAGTTATACACAAAAAATACTTTTATTGTACCTACTTATAAATAATAACTTCAATTGTGTTGGCTGGGGAAATTTACCTTGTATAATAATAACTCAAATCATAAACCACACAATAATGGGTTATACCAACATAACAATTAGGTAAATAAATACTAATTACCAAATTTTCAAAACTCGACAAAATTAATTAATAGAAATTTTATTATTATTAAGAAAGTTGCTACTCTTTTTGTTTTTTTTTTATTACTCATTTACTTTAGTGTTACTTATATAATAAGAATTGTAAAAACTAATAAAATTAAAGATCGGCTTCGCATCCAAACGCTTCTCAACAAGCGCCACCAAAATATGACTATCTAGGGTTCAAGAAAAGAGTGAACTCCAACCTCAAAGACACTTGTCTCTTGAGTTATAGGTCTCCATAGACGGCGGTAGACACTTAACATCAGGTGACCCACCAGCAGCTTTTTCCCCCATGTTATAAAAATAAAAACTCAACTGAATATTATTATTTTTGCATTTTGGCGGCACACCAAGCGCCTAGCTCTCCTCGCCCCCAGGACCGGCGCTGGGTGGAGGTCTAATCAACACCACTCCTCAATGACTTTACTATTACTTAGTACTTTCAGAATATCTACAGTATAAGTTGTGTCATAAGACAGAGGCGGTGTGAAGGGTACCACCCTTCACACCGCCTCTGTCTTATGACATATGTCAGACAACGCAAAAAAAATACTTTTCATTGAGACCTTATAATCCCAAATATTGTACCTATATATATTATAATTTTCTGAGACGTTAGCTATCCCGCAGACTACTTGATGCAGCAGTAAGTTCCAGGTTACCATATCGTGGAAATACTATCAAAGTAACAGTATACCAAATTTCAGATCAATCGAACCTGCGGATTTTAGTGAGATCCTTTAATCACCTAGGAACTGAGCTGATGATCTTCAAAATTTATAGCTAAGAACCATCTCGATCATATCGGCTTTCGAACAAAAAATCTGCCTCGAAATTGGTCCATCCGTTTGGGAGCTATGATGCCACAGACAGACACACAGGTTAACCGTATAACAACTCTCGTTTTCCTGCTGTTAGTAAGCCGCTTATAAATAAGTGGTGAGGCGAAACTCGGCGGAAGTAAATGACGGCGGAATCTACTTTTGATGGCATTACGATAATAACGCAATATGCTTAGTACGATACGATACGAATCCGGTGAAACGGGCAGCGGTACTAACGTACACCTACCGCGGTCTCTCTGGATTAGTCGCCGGTGCTGTCTAGATCGCAGTCGTTTTATGAAATAGAATTAAAAGATAATGAATTAATAATTAAACTTAATTAAGCTTTACATAAGAGGTTTAGGGTGAGCTGTGGGAATCTGATAACTCAGTTACGTCATCGTACATAATAAGATTTAACTGATTACAAATACAAAGCTTTGTCTAAATGTGAGATTGTGGTAAACCAAGATATCACAGTAATGTCTTTATGACTAACAGACGGTTAACAAAGCTACCACCTCTACTGTAATGATAAAAGTTTGTTTCCATTACCAATTTAATATTTTTTTTTATGTCATCATGACTACAATTGGTTTTAGCATTATTGTAATAATGGCCCTTCGATCTCGCACTCTCACTTCACAACATCATATTTGGGTTACGGTTATTTCCTCTAGTTGTACTTTTAACGTCCTAAACCATGTAATTTTATACGATGGCAAGCCGCCGCCATAACCAATGGACATGTGCAACACCGCCAGTGCCGCAAACGGACATTCCTCGTTCATGCTCTTCTGTAGAAAGTCTCCTAGAAAAACTAGACCAATACAATAGTTCAAGCAATCTGAACCAGATATGTATTAACGACTCATGGTAAATGAATAATGTTTACGCATGATGTAACACTATAAACTGTCGTATCGTGCGAAACAATGGAACAGCACTTAGTGGGGGGTGCTTACATCGCGTGAGTGGGCGATCTACTCGATAGCCGTGTCAGTTCATAGTGAGAGGCGCGGGCGTCGAACACCGACTTGCCGGCCTCCAAATTCAGCCATCATTCACCTTTGAACCAAAACAATCCAATTTCAACCTTATTTTGTGACTCTTAAGCCTGATTTACATAGTTTATGTTGTTGTGCAACCGAGTGATCCGATAGTTTTTTATAGTAATTCATTGTAGTGTTGTGAAAAAATGAATGAAGAAAATACAGTTTCCGATGATCTGAAGAGGCAGGCTGCAATGTTCTATAACAGCACCCAAAGGTTAGTTTTGTAGAAAAACGTGCAATTGTTTGGAACTTAAGAACGATATTGATGCCTGTGTGCCACTCTATGATTTCCTTGTGAAATTAACGTACGGTCTTACTGCATTGTATTAGAGTCGAGTTTTGTTTATTAAGAAAGTAATGTGGATGTTGTTCAATATTGCTTTGCAGCATACGTGTCGCGAAAAAATGTGCCGGAACGTTTGTAGATTTATGTGAATGATAGTCTTGCATTTTTAAGTACAGAAATAACAAGCATGAAGTTATTTCTATTAACAAATATACGATAAACGTGTTTTTACACACTTTCTCTTAAATTGCTTACATTACGTAGTAAATCATAAGTATCGATGTTTTTTCCGTGCACTTGTTTAATTTAAAAAAAATGTAATAAAACGTTACATATGCCAAAATAACATTTTTACAATTTTTGTCTGTCTGTGTGTTTGTTCCGGGTAATCTCTGTAACGGCTGGACCGATTTCGACGGGACTTTCACTGGCAGATAGCTGATGACATAAGGAGTAACTTAGGCTACTTTTTTTAGACTAGCTTCGCCCCGCGGCGTTGCTCGCGGTTATAACAACAAACGCGGGTAACACCGCGGGTCTCAGCTAGTATATAATACAATACGATTTCCTACTATGATGTTACCCGTTCAAACCTGTATTTATGAAATCATCGATTGAAAAAAATAACACAAAACACTTGTTACATAACCGAAATTAAGTTGCCCAACCCCACCCATTGTTACTTATTTACTTAACTGTCTTTCTTCTTTAACTTATACTTCGATTAAACCTTAACCTTAACCTTCGTATAAAAGGCTACACTATAGTATACTTACAAATGTTTGCCGATTCCTCAAAAGCGCGGTTTGGAATTATCAGTCTCATTCCCATACACTTTGCTTCTGATTTACTACACTCAATTATTAAATCCAAATCCAACCAAAATTAAATCGAAAAGGAGGCGCTTATGGCTCAGTGATAGATTAACTTAGATTAAAGTAGGTTAACACATTGCAAAATCAAGCAATACCAGCCAGGTCAGTCTATAGATGGGCGACCATTTCTTAAAACATTGAGACCCCTCCGTGTCTCGCTTCTATGCGAACATCTGTGGCAATCGTCAAGAATAGTTGGAGCCCTACCTAGTTTTGGAAAAAGACTCGGAGGAAGGGATTAATGTTTATCTGCTAAACATACATTTTATACTTATAATGCTTTGCAGATATAAGCAGATAGGTATAATAATGTATATATATAAGTATGCACATTTTACTGAGTAATGTTGGTAAATACAGGCAACATATGTACGTCAAAACTAGTATTCCAAGAGCCCACGATCTTTTTTAAACTGTCCTGGACAATCAAGTTTGTATCCTAATGATTTTACGAAAGATGCAATAAATTGAGATTACTATATACTTTTGTCATATGTTCATTCTAGAACGCGCTCCCACCAGACACCGTTAAAGTATATATACGGTGGTGGTGTCATATATAAATTACGTCAGTCGCATTCCAGGGTCATAAGTGTCATGGGAGTTGAGAATAACACGAGTTGCCATTTGATGCCGTTTGTTGCCATTTAATACCAGAAAATATATTTCATGTTATCAGATCACTTACTTAGACGCAGATGATAGTTTTGGTCAAATTTAATAGTTCTTGGAACATATACTGTACATAAACATATACATATACTGTATGTGGTAAAAAAATAACACTTTTTTTTCAAACCTACTTGCTTAACTGACTTCAAAAGGGATTAAGTAAATGTTGGTAAACCAATGAAATAAATATACTAAAGTATGTAATATAAGTATAAAAATTATATTCAGAACGTTCAAGTAAAGCGAAATTGATTATAGGTAGGTATTAATTCGGTAGTCGGTTTCCTTTTTAAAAGACAACTATTAATCCGAAAGGTGATTACAGTTGCAGATCAATGCAGTTTGTTTTGACTCTTCCATTGTATCTTGACAATCATGATAAGTATCGTAACTTTTAGATTTTGTTCAGATTTTCACATCAAATAAATCATAATCATTTCGTTCGATCTTTTGAAAAACTTGGAAAAAACCTTTCGCTGCTCTTTTTATTTCTAAAGGAAAAGTGTGACAGAAGTTTACCCAATGATAAAATTAAGTTACTTAATACATAAGTATTGAATAATAACTAAAAATAATTACTCAAAAAGTAATAAACCATTTCTTAGATTAGCTACACCTAATTAATAATAATTATAATATTCTACCACATTCACACAACGCCATCTAGACCCAAACTAAGCAGAGCTTGTACTATGCGTACAAGACAACTGATATAAATACATTAATACTTCTTTTTTGTAAATATATACATATTATACATAGAAATACCCAAAAAAACAAATAATGAATTACAACGTATGTTTTATTGTTGTCCATATCGTAATTTATTACAAACTATTGTTATAACCATTTGACTTTGGGAGATTTTATCTTAAAAATGCTAATTATTGAACTACCTAGCTATTGAAATACACGTAGGTATGTATATTTTAAATATGTATACAATTCCCAGTATTAGGATTCCCAGCTAGAAGCGTTCCCTCCAAAAGTATCCATAGAATATAACTATATAAAATATATATAGAGCTTCGCACATATTTAAAGTTCAGTACCAACAGAAGCCTATTACTAAGCCTACCCTGTCAGAAAGGTAAGACGACCTTTTTCATCCCTTAACCATTACATCTTTTATGTTGCCTAGAAACAGTCTCAAAAAGCAGTGTCCACATTGCTTTGCATAAAACTTCCATCTTCTGTTGCACCTTTTTAGTTCTGTTCCATGTTTTACAAGAAATGGAATGAATTGAATGTTTTTGTGTATTTTCCTAAAGTCTTTACATTTCTCTTTCTCTAGATCTTCGGTTCTAATTAAGGTATGTACTTGATTTGTTTAGATCTAGAAACACTCACTAGGACTATATCTTTGTTTGAGCTTTTGTCTACTTAAATTGATTTAGTTGGAAGTAAACTAGGTGTGATTCAACTTAAACTTTCTACTTCTTCTTTACTTTTTATTTACATTCTGCAATTATTGAAAAATGAGTAAGTTATTCTTAATGCATTTCTGAAAAGAGGTATTTAAAATGTAAAAGTATATTTTGCATAAGCTCTTACAGTCAGTTCGTTTGGATTTGGATGAATTTGTTAAATAAGTTTTTATTGTCCTATTCCCTTTTGATGTCATTTGATGGTCTACATCACATTTAAGCAATTGTAATAAAGATATTATTCTTCAAGTATCTTCAATCGCTAAAGCATGTTCACGCATTAGCGATAGATTAGTATCGTTTATCGAATTAAGCATCAGCTTCTCAAATTCATTCTACCACCACTAACTACGCTTGAATTATTACAACAACAAAAAAACCTTCACTGGTGCTGAAATGATAACATAATGTAAATGTACTATGCACATTGTTCCCTTGAAGGTCGTATGTGCAATTTACATAGGCCTTACGCGCTAATGCATGGGTGCCATTTACAAATGCTAATCATACAGATGAAATAATTATCCATGAAGTAATATACATATATAATACCCTTTTCGCAAGTGTGCAAGACAGAAGTGTTATCTGTTGATCTTTCAACTAATATTGTAAAGGTGGTGAAAAAGTTAACATTGTAGCGGCAAATATATACCGGCCCATCTAGCAACCTGCACCTGTTCGATCTGCATATAAATAATTTCAATCGGTTGTGATTTGAAGTGTTTAATCGTCAAAAAGTGTTGAAAATAAACTGTTAAAATTCAAAAGATTGCAGCGGTGTTAACCAGAACATAATAGACCGGACTTCGAACTCATTAGTGTCTATCAAGAGAGCACCACTTGCTTAACAGTATAATCTTTTAATTCGAGTTATCGGTTGTCATCACTGTGGCGCTGAGGCGTCGGGGACACGGCGGTTACCAAAAGTCGTCGGATCGGGGCTGGGTGGATTCGACTTTTTGAATTTGTTTTTCCTTTTTTGTGATTTCTTTTTGACCAATCTTTATACCTACTATAACGAACATATTGCAATACGATGAAGACCTGTGCAGTTTGTAACATTAATTTTAGCGATGGTGTGCAATGTGCGTGTTGCAACAAACACCTGGACTTCGGATGTGCGAGAATCTCTGAGGGTGGTTGGAAAAAGCTGGGAGTTGATCGAAGAGCGCAGTGGAAATGTCCTACCTGTAGAATATCATCACCAGCTATCACCTCACCTGAACCAGTCTCTATGGAAACGGTACTGTCTGAAATCAGGGACCTGAAACGTCAACTGATTGGACTGCCGTCACTGGTCGAGGATATCCACATCATAAAAAATGAATTATCCCAGGTTAAGGCAACATGCGAATGTTCAGTTCGCAAGCTTGAGGATTATGGTTCCAGATTGTCTGAGTTGGAGACAAGGGTGACCGAGCTGGAAAAGCTTCAAAATAAAGCTAATGACCTGCAGATTAATCTTGACAGGGCGAATTATCAGCTTACAGCGCTAGAACAACGGTCCCGCTTGAACAATGTCGAGATCAAGGGAGTTCCCACTAAAAAAGGTGAGAATCTGTTTACAATCCTGGATGCTATCGGCCGCAAAATCAAGTATACCTGCCAGAAAAATCAGATCAATTTTATTTCTAGGGTGCCTATTTATAACTCCAATGAAAAACTTATAATTGTTAGCTTCTTAAACAGATATGTTAAAGAAGATTTTATATCGGCTGCCCGGGCCGACAAGGAGTTGTCAACCTCGGATATTGGATTTCATGGGACCTCTCAGCGTGTGTACGTGAACGACCATCTGAGCGTTGAGCATAAGAGGCTACTTAGCACTGTCAAAGTCACTGCTAAAGAGAAAAACCATCAGTATGTGTGGGTTAAACACGGTAAAATACATTTGCTTAAAAATCAAACTTCTAAAGTTATAATCATAAGAAAGGACTCTGATTTAAACAAGATCGCATAAGTTGTTTTTGTTTTGCATTTAGCTGTATTGTTTTTTATAACTACTTTTCTTTGCCTGTATATATGTTTAAATTGAATAGTATAGCATGTTTGGTCTACAATAGCTCAGCGATCTACTATAAAATGTCTGTCATCTCGGCCTCATCGACTGACCTGGGTCCTCACCATTACCTTTTCTACCTATCACTTAAGTATTTTGCTATGTTTGTTTTTACTTTTATACCGCTCGCTCTTTTGCTAGTTTGTGCACTGATATACTACGGTTCACCGAATAGCACACACGGTGTGTCAGCATGTTGCTTAAACGCAGGCTCATACGGGCATCGCCTTCCTTGCCAATTCCCACTAACATTTAATCTCACTAAGTCAATCTTACTCAAATATCCTATTGCCTTATTCTACATTGATATATATTCTATTATTGTTTTAATTCTTAATGACTAGTAATGTAAATAAAACTTTGACAATCTATTATCAAAACGTGCGTGGGCTTCGAACGAAAACTGATATATTCCATCGTCAACTGCTATGTACATCATTTGATGTTATTATGCTCACAGAGACATGGCTGCTGGATGGTATAACAGACTCGGAGCTCTTTGACAATCGGTATGTTGTGTGGCGTCGCGATCGTGAATATGTTACCACGGGTCAGACAAGAGGTGGAGGTGTCCTGCTTGCTGTTCGTAGGGAAATGCTAGCGATGTCTCAACCTAGTTTTCACTCTACAGCGGAAGATCTATGGATAAGGATACGCTTAAAAAGATCTGACACTCATGTCTGTTTTGATCTTTACCTCTGTGTAATTTACTTGTGCAAACAGAACCTTGGATATTCATTTTCATCACAACTTGCTAACTTTCTTTTCGAATTGAATCGCACCGTGGTCAACAATATGTCGGATACATTTCTTATTGTGGGTGATTTTAATATGAGTGGAATAAACTGGCAGCCTTCAACTGATCAGTGTCTTGTTCCTACCAACCTTAGTACATACGATGAATACTCATTGATTGATGAGCTGTTTGCTTTAAATTTTGAACAATATAACGCCACTGTCAATAAGTACGGTAAGACATTGGATCTGGCTTTTTGCAATAATTATATAAACATAACTGAGTGCTTGGACCCCTTAGTGCCTATTGATGATTACCACCCTGCACTATTAATTAATATAAATTTCGCAGAAACCACAACTTTACGGTATGCGCCGCGTACCCGGTACTCATATGACAAGGGAGACTATAACGCCATTAACAGCAATATAGACTCCATTGATTGGGACACGGAGTTCTCAATGCGCTCAGTTGACGAATCTGTTGATCATTTCAATCAAATTATACTTGATCTGCAACAAAAATATATACCAAAAAAATACATTAATGATAAGTCTTATCCGATATGGTACAGTCCCACGTTAATAAGAACAATAAAAGAAAAATACAAGTACCTTAAAAAGTTCAAGACGTATGGAAATAAGTCAGATGAATTGGCGTTTAAACTCCTCCGAGCGCGAGTTAAAATGATGGAGTCTGAATGTTATACGTCCTATTTGGAGCTTACGGAGGCATCAATCAAGATTAATCCGAAACACTTCTGGACATTTGTCAAAAACCGTCACAAATCTAACTCGATCCCTAGCTCCTTAACGTATAATAATCAAACTTTGCTTACAGGGGAATCAATATGTGACGCGTTCTCTACTTATTTTGAATCAAACTTTCTTAAAAAGTCTTCAAATACAGTCGATAACAGTCGTAAATCCAGGTATTCTCTCTCTACTTCCGACCTATGTAAAATCACAATAAACGTTGACTACGTTGGTGACTTAGTTCGAAAGCTGGATACATCCAAGGCCCCAGGACCGGATAACATATCTCCAAAACTTCTTGTGCACTGTGCATCATCCCTTGCCCAACCTATTTCTATAATTTTTAAGAATTCCTTGTCCTCTTGTTCTGTCCCAAAGGTGTGGAAATCATCTTTCATAACACCTATCCACAAAAAGGGTGCAAAAACAGAAGTCACTAACTATAGACCTGTCTCTAAACTCTGTATAGTGGCTAAAGTTTTTGAAAAAGTAGTCTATGACCAGGTATACTCAGCCTTAAAAAATTCTTTCAGTCCTTCGCAGCACGGGTTCTTAAAGGGCAGATCTACTGTCACTAATCTTGCCTTACTAAATGATTTTATCACTGACACTATGGACAAAGGTAAGCAGGTTGATGTGGTCTATACTGATTACAGCAAGGCCTTTGACCGTATAGATCATGATATCCTCCTATTAAAATTAAATGGCATGGGTATCCATGGTGACTTGCTGCGGTGGTTTTCCTCGTATTTGGAGAATAGAACTCAAGCTGTAGTTCTCAATAACTATATCTCTGGCTGGGTGCCTATCTCCAGCGGCTGTCCTCAGGGGTCTTTGCTTGGACCCCTTCTATTTACGATATACGTGAACGACATACAATTATGCTTTAGATCATCGAGACTCCTATGTTTTGCTGACGATATGAAAATTTTCGCAGCGATCTCATCACTTGAGGATATGACCGCGCTTCAAGCTGATTTGACTCGTTTGGAGGAGCACTGTCGAAACAACAAGCTAGATCTGAATGCTACAAAATGCTCGGTGGTGACATATTCGCGAAAGCGATCCGCTATAGCTACAGCCTATAAGTTAAACGGTGATTCGCTGCCTAGATGTGCTTCCGTCCGGGATCTGGGTGTCACGCATGACTCGAAGCTGATCTATGAAGAACACATAGATGCAATCGTTGCCAGAGCTTCTAAAGCATTAGGATTCATAATGCGACTGTCTAGGGGCTTCAAACAGGCAAAAACTTTAAAAATTCTGTATTGCACCTTTGTTAGAAGCCATTTAGAGTATGCATGTGAAGTTTGGAATCCTTGCTACCAAAAATATGTAGACCGAATTGAGAATATCCAGAGAAGGTTCATAAAATATTTGTGCTTTCACCAGAAAGTACCTTATCACTCGGAAATTTACTTTGACCTTTGCAAGAAGTACCATTTACTACCCCTTACAACGCGTCGTGAAATCGCTGATTGTACCCTATTATTAAAAATTTTTAGTAACGAAATTGACTGCTGCGAACTTTTATCTAAGTTTAATATTAATATTCCGTCAAGAACTCGCTATAACCCACCGCTGAGTGTACCATTTGCACTGACGAACTATAGAAAAAATTCTTTTGTTATTCGTTCAACTAGAAGCCTCAATAATGTGTGTGAACAATTTGGAATTGATATTTTTAATGTTAGTGTAACGGGAGCGAGGAGGTGTTTAAGCCTTAAATTCTTCAGGGGTGATGGTGGGGGGTCTGAGTAGTTATTGTTATGGGTCCTGTCTGTTTTGTGTGTATATTATTACGTTCTGTGTAATTTGTAAGTGATCTGTGCCTGTAACTTATATAATACCTCTTGATCCTATTCTGTATTGTCTTATGCACTGTAACTTATCTCTGATTTATATAAGTGAGGATTTGTTATTGGCTATCTGTTTTCTTGACTGTTTTTATTGTAATCATCATAGCTGTAAATCCTCCATAGTTGTAATAAATAAATAAATAAATAAATAACTAAATAATGCATATCTTTTATCGAGGTGATTTTAGTTTTAGGTATGTCCGGCTACTATCTACCATATTCAAAATAGCAATTTTTGACCGACTTTAAAAAGTAAAAGAGGCATCATGTGTCATAATTCTTGTGCACAAGTATTCTGGTATAATATATTCCCTATTTAAAGATATTTAAAGATAACATGGTCTTTCGCCAGCCGCTTCAGTCAATATATTGCTCATCTCATGTTCTGCTCATTTTAGTCCTTGGAAAATAGCACACACCTCATTTAGCAAAATGAGAGAGCTTCTGATATGTCACCTGTCTGGTGGTCACCTAGCCCTTTTTCTATAAATATTTAAGTTTAAAGCTAGTATAAAGAAAGTTACTTCAAAAACTTCATAGCTGTACAAATTTTCGTAAGCATAATTTTCACGCAACACGCAACATTTTATCACATCAAATTTTTAAAAGTACGTAACAAATTATTGTCGACCTCTGACTGTTTTTTTGATAGATAAGTAACCGAGGCGTAACAGGAAATGTCTAATTAGTAAGTAGTACTAACACTTTACACATAAACATCATAATGTTGTGTTATATAATTTTATAGCTTCGTTAGCACTTGTTTTGCGACGTCGCGTCCTGATTTGAAAGGTTGATTCAGCAAACCGACTATCTCTTTCCTGCCCTTTAAAAAGCAATTGGAAGAATATTTAAGGTGCTTCTTTCAAATAATTCCTTATTATATTCGGACTTCAGAGTGCACACCTTTATAATGTTATTTATGCCAAATAGTACACTTAGAATTTATAGGTACTAATCTAATAAAACTATTTTTTTTTATTGTTTCAAGGTGCTCATTTCTGTATCTACCAGTTGAATTCAATTTTTTTGCATTAAATAGAATCTTGGTTATGGAAAGTTTTATGCCATGTATAATCACGCTACCTACTTAAAGATGAGAGCACTGATCCCAAATTTTGTAAGTTTGGCAGGAACGGAAAGTTACTTAGTAAATTTGTGCAGTTATATTATTAAAACAATTTATCAAATAAAAATATTAGTAGCAGGTTGTTCAATCAAAGTGAAGGTCAATCATTTTACTTGGGGATAAAGTTTTCTCTAAATGATAGCTGGAAAACCTTTCACAGAAAATAAAAACACTATATATACAAGGATGAGCTAGGTGTAATGTCTTACTGGCAAACTGAATGAATGATTTAAGCCCTAACTAACGTTTTCCTGTACCTAACAAACTTAAGTATTCTCAAGCATAAAAAAGGCAAACAGATCAAAAGCTTTATATTGCCTGCACATGAATATGCATAGCATTGATCCGAGTGTTGATTAATCAGGCGGGGTCGAAGTTCGATAAAAGAGTTCAATCAAATATTGTGACAGTTGTACATACTTCAATTCAACATGGGCGTAATGATGTTGCTTAAATAAATACGGATTTTTGTAAAAATATATTCCTTGTGAATATATTTGGCATGAATGTTATTGGCGATATTGCTGCCGCCAGAAACAAAAAAAAAAACAAACCATCTAACTTACGTGTTTAAGAGAATCAAGTGGAAGACTAGTCAAAGTATTAGATAGTAGCTGCGCCTTGCGGTGTTACCCGCAGTTGTTGTTGTACCTTGCTCATCGCACGGAAACACTACATTTTTTTCGGGATTAACCTATGTGCTGTTCCAGACTATAATCTATCTGTGTGCCAAATTTCATCCAGAACCGTTCTGTGGTTTTAGCGTGAAAGAGTAACAAACATCCGTACAAACTTCCGCCTATATAATATTCATTAAGATGTGTACTTGTTGTTGTGTTGTCTTGTGGAATGGCCATAAAAACACCGACTTCGTTGCATTTATTCCTTCAAATTTGAATGAGACCAAACATAAAGTAAACCCTACCAATATTTTTTCCAAATCGGACCATAAATGACGGAGTTATGAGATTGAAAACAACAATTATAAAACGGCATTGAGACCCTACTCCTTTCTTTAAGTCGGTTTAATAGAAGTGAAAAGCGAAATTTATGTGTTCTACTCGAATACTCTATACTAATAACTGTGTTATAAGAGTATTAGCAAAAAAATACATTTGCAATACAAAAACCTTATGTGTTACTACTGTTATACTTAAATAATAAATGTCATAGTTCCTACTTAGTTTAGGTAAGAAATTCTAAGGATAACGATGATTATTTTTAAAAATTGCTTCTCATTACTGTTTCATCTACAGATGATCGAGATACCAACTCATATTTTTCTGATCGTAGGCAGAGAGATGCGTGACTTCCACAAATTGTAAAAGCATAGATGATATTATTGATTAACACGGAGTCTATGCCCCGTTATGATTATAATTAGTTTTATGTTCTTCCGACCAATAGGCATAAGTCATAAATGAAATCAACAGAAATTTTTCGTTTTCTAATCCCAGTATATCCATTCCAGATATGGTTTCAGGCATTTGAATTTATTATTGTTTTTCTTCGCTCATTTATAAAGTGGCCCGATTTAGACGTGCACCTTCGAAATCTACACGCAAATTAAACTGTATACTTATCCTTATTTAACTTGTACACCAATGACTAATGTTGTTATTAGATTTTTTCTATTGTTTGCACAAGAATAAAATGGAAAATATTTGCTGAACTTTAAACCGCAAACTTCTTGAAACTTGGTGCTGTTTTTATCTACATTTGTTAAAGATAAAGGTCGACAGGTCCATCTAGATTCATTAGGATTCGTATTGATCTTTGGACGATCAGCAAATGGTTCTGTGTGTTAATTAACAAAAAGAGTTCCGGATTCATACGAAACCGGAACCGCCGTAACTTTGTACCCTAGCTTCCCAATACCTAATGCAGACTTTTGTTATTTTATATCTGAATGGTGGACGAATCTTCATCTGTCAATCTTGCATTATATCAGTTGGAACCCTGAGGAGGTAATTATGACCTTAAACAATACATATATTGTCATGACAATAAAATACTCTCACGATCGGCTCAGCTGTCGTGTGTTGATAAATGTTCTGGTAATTAATCAATACGTGTAGATTTTCAACATCATATTAAGACTGAATAAATTTAGTAAATAAAAAAGTTATTCGAAGCTAATTTACTATTGATCTGGCTGTTCATTTCTGTAAAGTAATTTAAATGCTTGAAGGAAATTTTATAATCCGGAAACAAAAACAGGCTATTTTCTAATAAGAATGTTGCGATTTAAATATTGTGAAGCTGGCCTTAACACTGTTTATACCAAATACTTTGTGATATGAGTTCGCAAAGTATTTCTTTTAGATCGTTTTGGTTATGTATTATGTATCTCTATATTATGTTGCCGTGCAAGTTTAAGAATGAGAAATTAAAATTCAATTCCACATCCATTTTGGCAGTCTAGTCTAGCAGTCAGGATCACTAGACCAACAGAATAAATTTTTTAGGTCGTGGTTCCACTCCCACCCAGAACAAATATTGTGTAATGAGCACTATTATTAGTTTTGTCTCTAGTGTAATTTATCTATAATATGTATGTATTTATAAATGTATAAGTATGTTTACCAGTAGTTACCATAGTACAGGCTCTGCTTAGTTTTGGACCAGATGACCGTGTTTGAGATGTGTGAAATTATTTATCATCATCATCAACAGCCTATAACAGTCCACTGCTGGACATAGGCCTCTCCTTAGAAAGGAGGTTTTGGCCTACTATACCACGCTGGCCAGACGGATTGGTATAGGGTTTGTTTCAAGTTTTCCTTCTCTTTGCAGTGCTGTTGTCCTGCGTAGTTTGGTCCCTTAGTCGGCTCTTACGACACCCACGGGATGAATCGGGGTGGTGACATTACGTATTCTTATTCCGTCACCACATGGACATTTGTGAAATTATTATTAATATTAATTTGGGTAATGAAAAATGTTTTACGAAGTTTAATAAATAATGCACTAAAGGTTTTCATTTTACTCCCCACAAATAAAACTCATCCGTTTTACTCAATACCTATGTTGTATTTGTACACGTAGTGAGTGCATTCAGCGTGTAATATTGAAAACCGCTAGTGTCCTTAGATACTGAACAAATAAAATATTCAGTTGCCGAGATATGAGATAAGGGGGGAATCCAGGAAATTTAGCTTTGGAATGTGAATTATATTTGCATAGTCTTTCGATTACGTGAGTGTTGACTTAATAAAAAGATAAGTAGTCCTTTATGTTACCTCTGTTAATAACTGATTATACAATTTATCATATGAGGTAGCTTGTATTTTTTTTTATGTGAGAGGGTGCAGACGAGCAGACAGGTCACCTGATGGAAAGTGACCATCGCCACCCATGAACGTCTGCAACTCAGGAGTCACAAACGCGTCGCCGGCCTTTTAAGAAGGAGTACGCTCTTTTCTTGAAGGTTTGAAGGTCGTATCGTTCCGGAAATACCGGAATATAATAAATAATTGTGTATTTGAGTATAAGTTTTTCGGCACTTAAAATTGATATTTTTTTATAGTTATACAATGCCGTCATACACATAATAGACACCATTTAAAACTTAGGTAATTTTTTTATCAAGATTTTTTGTGATTGAGATCATCGATTAGAGGAGAGGGTACAGGTTTGTGACGGTAATGATGAGAGTCAGCTGCATATTTTAAAAGGGTTTGTGTTCTGTAAACAAACTTAAGCTCATCTCATTTTCACGGGTAGGCGTATTCCACAAACGATTGCATTCCACAAGCAGTCGCATTCCATAAACCACAGCTTGTCATTTTTTAGTACTGATCGTTAGGCGTATGTTCAAGCAGTAGAAAATAATGCTGTTCGGACAGCAGATTTTGTAATGTTTGAAAGGAAGGTTTTTAGGAAACGCCTTTAAATCTTCGGTTTAAAAGAGAGACCAAAGTACATATTACCCTACCCAACTTCGAAAGTCCACGATTATTCAACAAGGCGAGAGGTTTCTGCGATAAATATTGCACATATTAAATATATTTGCAAAATTGCTTCCGTATCAGTGCAGTTATTGAACACTAAAATGTATTGCTATTATTATCACTCCGTTTAGTATTTAATTAAATTTAAATAGGCAATAAACAATGAGAAATAACTTATAAACAATAAAATATTTGATTGCTTAACCAGTCAGTAGAGGAGAGTGAAAGTTTTTAATACTTCTTATGAAGTGATATTAAGGTTAAGTTTATATTTTCTTGTATAAATTAGGAAATAACGAGGAAATTTTGTATTTGTGTTATGTATTTTCACATTCCGGTCGTGCAATCAAATGTGACAGCGGAGCGTGGCAGAGTACAGCTGGTCACTTATAATAATAATAGTACTGATAATGTGCTTAGGAGCCTATGAACTAAGAATGACGATAGGATGCCTGCAACAGCAGGATTCCTGCAAACAGAACGAAATCGATGATATTACCATTTAGCTATTCAAATAGTAAGTTTCCAACTTATAATTTAAAAAAAAAACTTTTTTCCCTATGTTGTGCGGCATTAATACAAAAAAATCCGGACAAGTGCGAGTCGGACTCGCCCAAGGAGGGTGCCGTACAAATTTGTAGGTAGGTACATATATTATTATAAATAGCTCAAGCATCAGGTCTCGCAGTTTTTCCCAGCTTTTACCGAAATTCGGTTGCCAAAACCTATATAACTTACATGGTTGTGTTTTATAAGTAAATCAAGACTATTTTTATGATTTAATTACAAATGTATAGTTTTCAGCTGTTTTCCTTGTACTTTTAGACACTGTATACGACGATGTTACTTGCTAAATTTCATAGTTCTAGATCAACGGGAAGTACCCTGTAAATTTTGATTTCCTTGAAAGTATCGATATATGCGTTTTTTTGCGGTATAAACGGCCGTATCTTTTTTTACGTTAATTTAGAAGTTTGATTTTTTACTGTTATACTGTTATACACTTAGATCACAACAAACGAATAAAATTTTCGTTGATTTCTTTGTTAAATAGATTGTTTTTCTAAATTGTTTACACATATGTAGTTGAAAAATTACTGAAGAAGGGAATGTCGTTGTCCCGCCTGTTCGCAATTCTGACATTAACCTTTCCAGTCTGCGTCTGCTATCCGACTTTATGTCACCATTATTAAGATTAGTTACATGTTCAATAGGACTAGTTGTACCACTTACTATAAACTGGTAGCTTAAAAGGCGTATGTTAAATAGAATGAGGCTCACTTACAGATACAACTGAATGCTTTTATTGTAAATTCAATTCACATTTGCCATTTGATAATGTAACAATTACGCAAACATCTATGCTTTGAATTCTAAATGTCAGTCAATGATTCTTGTGAATTGTATATATAAATATATTTAATGGATGCACAATATTTTCACAAAGACGAGTTGATCGACCTCTGTGATGTGAACCGGCTTGGCGGTGTGGCGTAATTGTTAAGTCGTCGAGTAGCGATCATAAAATGAATTCACTCCTAAACCATTACATTAATCTGTACAAATAAACAAAATTGAAAGGTCTATTTGTAATGCATTAGAATTTATCGACCCTTTTTTTTTATCTGTTTATCTGCTTAAGCTCCAAAACGGGTTGACCGTTTTTTACGAAACTTTAACAGACAGATAGCTGTAGCTATAACGAGTGATTTAGACTAATTGTATTTGAAGGGATAATTAGTGTCACTGTTCAACAGCATGGTGTAGGTGCAGGCTATTTCTATACTGATAAGCTGCAACTTGTGTGTGTTCTTGAAAGTGTTTATTTGAAGGCTGCAAAGGAAGAAGTTTAAATTAACGGTACTGTAAAAGTTAAGGAATTAAATGAAAACATGTTTTGAACAATTTGGATAAATTTACACCTATTCTTGTTTGTTAATAGTAGTAGACATAACTTAGATAATTACTTAATTTTATGTACATTCGTAAATATTTATTTAACAATCTTTAGACAAATGTTACTTTGTTTTTTTTTTTATTATTCATTTGACTTTACAGCTATGTTTCTGTGTATTTATAAAACATGACTGAATTAAAACGAACATAAATCAGAAAAACAAACATAATAAAACCTACACGAATATTATCGTACTATTCGAACGTAGTAAAGAAACGAAACTTGGCGGAATGGAAGACAGCCTCCCTCGACCTCAAATAACAGGAAACGAAGTCGCTCTAAGTACAAACTTGTTGTACATATTTACTGCTGCTCTGTTTAAAATATTTTATATATTATAAGGAACCCAAGATACAAGTTCTATTATTTATCTATACATCAAACCATGGAGCAAAAAAATATGCAATTTTCACATTTTTCTCCACTCAAGAATTATTCAATATCATTACAATTCACATTGGTACAAAACAAAATAAACAATCATGAAGTACTGTTTCTTGCTGATGTTCAAATACATCCAAATTTAAGAAAACAAAAATCCTTTTTAGTTTGTCCTTGGTCAACTTAGCAAAATGGTTGTTGCTAGCGCAGCAGTTGATAAATTCCCAAATGTTCACATAAATACAACTAAATGTTTCTTAAGGTAGCAAAAGAATTCTGTTTATTATTATAAAATAAGAACCCTTAAACAGAGAAGAGTCGTTTTGTTATGCGAAAGACACCTTAGTCATGTATTCATATAGCCATTTTTCAACTGACAGGTAAGAAAGATGCAAACTGAAAAAAAAAAGATTTCGAACGTAGTGTAAAAGTCAGTAATGCACTAAATTTCCTACTCTTGGTATCAGTTCGTGTTTCGTTGTTTTAAAATCTGTTTTGATCTCATATTTAAATTGAACTTTAGAACAAAATTCTCATTTAATGTATTTAGCATTTTGTCTAAGACCCTGGCACTCAATTGTTCTACCAATATCTAGCAGACTTACGGCAACACTTCATTTTACAATCAGCGGAAATCACCGTGCGAAATTATTCAAAGATACTGCTGCTCGTTTACTGTAAAAATCGAACGGACGTAACAAGGATTTTTACGTGTATAGGGTTTTTTCAAATCTCATTATCATAAGCATATGTGTAGACAAAAGAAATTAAAGGCTCCGAACTAGCTTTGCCTATCACAATCTATAACGCCAAACTCAATAGAAGTAATTGTTATTACATTACTGACCTTCAATACGTACGTGTTGTAGTATTTAAAACGTTTATATGTCGAATAATAAAAAAAACAACCTCTTCACAATCGTTCAAATAGTTCCTTCGAGTACTCGCTAATTTTGACGCAAACATTTCTCGAACCTGTTCTTTTGAGGGTGGAAATTCAAGAAAAATTCTGAACTTGTAACTTTATTAAGATAAGAGAGTACTACAAGGTTGTCTGTCTAGGCAATGAGTATGGTTTTCTAAGAATAGGTAAAGTTATATTAGTGTAAATAGTGTTTTTTAAGATTTGCAGGTTGTTATCAGACGGGCATGAAAAAACAAAAGAAAACCTCTTTGGACAGTTCATATGTTTATTTACAAATTGAATTATGGATTTTTTTTGATTTAACACAGGAAGATATTTGATATTTTAACGCATTTAGGTGCAATAACATGTCGTCGTCTACGTGTTAAAGGCAAAATATTATTTCTTATTGCGTAATTTTTTTTTCAATGCCGTTATGTATATTATAAATCCTAAAATGCGCTCTTGAATTGTGTAATGTCCTGCAACTTATGTGTGTATTTGAGTAGAAAAAAATGAGAATGTCTTCTCCTTCTCACAAGCACCATGATACGAGTACTTCGGGCCTCACTTCCGGCAGTTGTCCCCCAGGCTTTTGAGCGCCACTGGGGCACTCTCGCGGCTCTTGCCCAACTTGGGAGGGCCCAATGCATTCTGCCGAAAGCTGTATACGGGGATCGTACGGTCTATAGTACTCTACGGGGCACAAGTATGGGCAAACACTCTGACGGCCCGAAATATCGCGATCTTGCGAAGGCGTGTGATGGCTATCAAAGTGATAAGAGCCCTATTTGCCGGATCCGCACCCTGGGATCTAGATGCAGTACTCCTTGCGATACAGTATCGGTTGCGCAGATCTAGATCTAATGATACGAGTACTTATAGATGTTGTTTGACCATGTGTAGCTCTGTGACACACAAGGGTGCCCAGATTATCCCCCCCCCACACCAATCTTTTTACCACATAGAAATTACAAAACAGAATTTTTTGCTACCGGTATGCTGGGAATCCAGTATAGACCCATCATGAATTGCTGAAAAAAAAAAGATAGTTACTTTCACATTTATGACTTCACATATAACTTTTAATATTTTCATTGTGAGATAGACAAAAGAATTATTCAATAGTCTATTCACAGTAATACCTGATAGTCTTTTGTTTTGGTATTTTAAAGAATAGGTCTATTTATTAATTAAGTTTGTTCAAATAATTGCGTAATGCTCGAGTTTACATAATGTCAAATACCTACAAAATTTATGTAATATTTAAAATTGTTTATTTAAAAATAATCGTGTCTAATACTTCACCAACAGTCGTCAATTAACTCGACTTTTTTGTCTAATACTGTTTATGTTACTTACATAATCTACACTACAAACCATATGCTAATAAAATATGTCTTAAGAGCTTTTTTTCTTTAATTGTTTGTTTAATTTAAAACAAAAAAAAATGTATTGGATATATCATTGATTAAGGAACGCCATAGACTATAAGGTCACGGCTAGTAGGATCGAAGCAATCGTCCTAAAGGCAGATAAAACTCCGGGAAACAGCTAGTGCCACCGATAGGTGGTATCCGAGGGGATTTCCGCAAGGAAAAAAAAAAGTGTACAAAAAACACATATATTACGCTATATAAAAGGTTTTATAGTACGTAGTACAGCTTTTAATCACGTGATGTAACATAATATAACTGTAATGTATGCTATATTACAATATTGTCTTGCAATAAAAAATCTGATTGAGACAGTTAGTTACTTGTGTCCGTATATAAAAAGTAATAACGGTACGTTAAAATTACACACAAAGGCCATATTATTTGAATTAATTACTTCCTTTTAGTAGGCGAATGGCTTGTAAATTACTTAAAATATCTTTGATTAAACGCATATTCGCCTTCTACTTTGCAGTTTAGTTTCCGTTGTTTGTCATGCCATCACCATTTCAGCCAGAGAATGTGCACTGCTAAACATAAGGTCTCTTTTAATATCTTCCAAAGAAAACCGGTTGAAAGCGTTGTTTAAGAGAAATGTAATTTTATTTAAGACTAGCTCTTGCCCGCGGCTCAGCCCGCTTGTACGTCGGTGTTCGCGTTTAAAAGCCTATGAAAATATAAACCAAACTATCTTCCTACCAAATTTCTGCTAAATCGGTTCAGCGGTTATGGATTCTCCATACAAACTTCTCCAACTGCCGTGTGTGTGTGTAAAGCTATTGTTATTATTACAAGTATTTACATTTTCATTTCCATGTGTCAAACATAATCCCAAGAAGAAGTTATACATATTAGGCCAATACCGAGAAGTTTTCCTATACGAGTATATCTATAGACTATACCAATGTCTGGGTGGTAATGGATTAAAAATACAGAGTGTCACTGTCACCACCCTTATTCATCCCGTTGGTTTGGTAAAAGGACTAAGGGAGCAAACTACGCAGGACAACAGCACTGCAAAGAGAAAAAACACAAACCCTATACCAACCCGTCTGGCCAGCGTGGTATTGTAGGCCTAAACCTCCTTTCTAAGGAGAGGCCTATATCCAGCAGTGGACTATTCAAGGCTTTTGATGATGTGATGATATGAAACCAATGTTGCCAGATGCTTAGGACTCTTACATATATATTTAGTAGTCTTAGCTTTTTATGCTGTATGTAGAGGAGGAGGTATTATGAAATACTAATACTAAAAAAGTATGCAATAAGTGAAAGTACTTATTTTTTCAAACTTTTTTTTCTGTTATTCTAAGTAATCACCCATGCAATCGACGCATCTTTGCCAACGCATTGGCAGTTTATTGATGCCCTTCTTGTAAAAATCAGCTGGACGGGAGGCAACAAACTCTTCAAAGGCATTTTGTACTGCCTCTCGGGAATTGAATTTTTTACCCACTAAAAAGTTGTTACCTATTAGAACTACTAATACCTCAATAGGTGGCTATTAGAACCATTCCCAAGTATTTGAATGAAAACGGATAAAAAAAAAATGTTTAACTTTAATTTTCTTATTTCTACATGGGAACTAATTATAGAAGTATATTGACAGGGTTTAAAAAACATTGACACCATTAAATGATGAACCCAAACTTGTATGATGGCCTACTGAGCGTGCTTTAGATCTCAGACTTAGATATGTCTAAGTCTGAGATCTAAAGCACGCTTATATGTTTTGCATGGTGTCTTTGTATATAAGTATTATTATAGTATTACGTGAAGAAAACCTCGCGAATGGAGGAACGAAAAAGGTAAGCTTCAAGTTTACAGAAGTAATTAATACAGAAAGTTAAAAAAATTAAACGATTCGTGTTCACATCAACAGCCTTTAATAGTCCACTGCTGGACATAAGCCTCTCCTTAGAAAGGAGGTTTTGGCCTACTATACCACGCTGGCTAGGCGAGTTGGTATAGGCTTTGTGTCAAGTTTTCCTTCTCTCTGCAGTGCTGTTTTTCTGCGTAGTTTTCTCCCTTAGTCGGCTCTTACGACACCCACGGGATGAATAGGAGTGGTGATACTCTGATTCGTGTTACAAATTTAAATACTAACAGCTAGTTAGGCTAGGGCAACAGTAAGCTACGCACGTTCAGGTATACTGTATATTATGTTAGTCTGTCATGGTACGGAATTATGAAAGTGTATTATAAATTATCACTTTCTACCAATTTTTACTGGCAAGTTGCGAGTTTGCTTGTCATTTCCTTGGTTAAAATACTTTGATTCAGGAAATTAAAATATATAGATAATGAATAAAACTAGTATAAGCGCCAAATTAAATTGATAAAAAAACATTAGTCACACAATACCGATTAGCTACACAGCTAAGCTAGTTCTCAGTAATCAAAAGGTATGCTAACCATACTAGAACAGGAAACAGAAGAACTTTTGCAAACGTCACTATAATGGCCTTTAAACACCACTTATTAAACTTATCGCAAGAAAATTTCTTAAGAATCCCAAGGAAATGCTGCTTGTGGCGGCGTTCCATTCATAATTGAATCTATTACTTTTCCATCAGGCCTTAGGAAATAGCTAATCCCTGGACATTTATTGTGGACATACTGACATAAAATAAACGGATATTTTGTATTAGGGTTATTGAAGATCAAAATATCCGTATTGGTTTAACTACAGAATAGATATTAGTACCACGTTAAACAGCTATTTGAATCGCCCCTTTTCACATTTATCGCTTAAGCGTGACCACCGCCATATATAGACCGCATCGATGTTAATCCAGAAGAAAATAGTAATTGTATATTAGAGAAAGTGGTGTATAATTATATAGATGTATAATACATGTGGTATAATTACATAAATATATACATAACAATAAAAGGCCAGAATATCGCCATCATTCTACCATCGGTTGACGGGCCTGTTGGTCTAGTGGTTAGTGACACTGACTGCTAAGCCGGAGGTCGTGGGTTTGATGCCCACCCAGGGCAAATATTGTGTGATGAGCACGGTCATTTGTTCTGTGTCTGAAATGTTTGAGATATATTATTGTATTATATGATTAATAAGAAATAAATGTTTGAGATACATATATTATACACACTGATGTGTCTGGATATAAATCCAGACACATCCATTTGCCGAGTTATGCAAATGTAGCGACAAGAACGCCATCTAAGACTCATTACCTACATTTAATAGAATAATTTTACATTTCTCAAAGGAGACGCTTTAACCATTTAAATACACATCAATAGTTTAATGGTGTACAAAAAACAGCTTTATGAACACATTAGGGTTGCTGAAATGCTTACTTCTTAAATTGCCCATCCCTAAAAATACCATTACAGTTAGTACTTGATATTTATAATTGTATATTTGCAAACTACGTGCGAAGGAGATGCCAGAAAGCAACTGGATAATTAAAAAGAGAATTCCAAAATAAATAGAACTGCATTTCCAGATTTGTTTACCCCTTTTTATAACGCTCTGTCTCCTTACATTTTAAAGCATCGTCGTAGACTTCTTTGTAATTATTTTAGGACGTGACGATGCATACTTGCGCAGTTGTCTCCGAAATTAAATTGCTCAAAAAAGTTGTAGCGGAATTTCCGCAACAGTTTTAGAATGAGATTTTTTCGCGAAGTATACACAACAAAAGGAAGCTTTCACTTTTGAATAAAAAGTCAAGTAGCTGTGAATTGAATTGATTTCAGTGACATTTTGTTTTTTTACGCTTGCCCCTTGGTAATACACACCAAATGAAATTCGGTTGGAGGGTGGGTTATCTTTCTCTTCGCGATGTAGGACTATGTTTGATTAAGAAATATGAAAAATACCTAAGGTATTATATATCTGTCTACTAGAGAATAACTACATTCTTTTTATTTGAAAATGAGTATTTTTTTTATTTAATTTTAAACAATTTTTTGACGAGAGTTCTTGTCAGAATAAGTATATTTTTACAAAAACTCTTGTTGATCAGTTCAGTCACAAATGTTAGAAAACGTATGTCTCACATTGACATTGAACACTTTGTCTTCAAATTACACCGTGTTTAGACTTGATTACACCTTTCTGTGCGAAAACAAATGTAAAGAATACGAAGCTTTGTAAACACATTGATGGATTGAATAGACCAAAAAGACTCAGCTCTGCAGCATATAAAAATTATTATTCATAAAATTCGCGGTTTATAGAATTCGTCAATTAACCGATGTAGAAACAGCTAGAGTAGTGTATTTTAGCTATTTTCATAGTGTTAGTGGAAATGCTGCTGACATTCAAAGCATCTTTGTGTTGCAAAAGAGAGCTATTCGCACAATTAATAATCTCAATTACCTATAGGCAGTCACTGAGGGATACCTTTAAAGAAATTGGTATTATGACAGTCGCATCTCAATATATGCATGTATGAAAATTTAGTGTATGTTAAGAAAAATATTCATTTATTAACAAAGTTTAATGTCAAAATAATTGATTTTTTCATGCTCACACGGTTATTTGCGGGATATCTATGCCTAAAAACCAGCTTTTTCTTGTCTGTATGTCTCTCTATCTGTTTGTTCCGGGTAATCTTCTAAACGGCTTCACTGATTTTGATAATATTTTACTACCAGGTAGCTGTCTATTTAAGGAGTAACTTAGGCTATTTTTCCTTTCAGAAAAACCCTTTAAAATTGAATTAAGTATTAACAAATTGAAGTCCTTAGTAAAACAAAAACAGTGTGTGAAAATGCTTACCACACGGTTACAGATTATATAGATTACAAATTTTCTTGGGATTGATGTTGCTCACTCCTACATTTGAAAGTGATGAACATTTAATTTTTGTTTTAATTCGTATTTCATTTGTCTTCCATTTGTTAATTTTTTAAAATTGAAATGTATAGTTTTTTTTGTTGTTATAGGTATGTAAATGTGAGTATAGTGTACGCTTGTAATGTTAGTTCATATTTTAGTAACTTTCTGGTGGTTTTGAATGTTTCCACGGCTAACTTACGTGTCCTGCTGGCGGTAGTGTCGTGTTCCGGGATGTTGATCCTGACTATATCGGTTAGGCTGTCTGGTCCGTCCGTCCGTTAGGTAGTACCGTCTGTATGGTCACGCCGACTCAAAACTGTGGTCCTTTCTTCAAAAGGCCAACCCAGACCCTATACTGCACTCACATAGTTCTCTTTAACACTGTCTTAAAAAAAAAGACACCTCTATGGTTTGTTTTGGCGTTTCTTCCCAGAGTGAGTCTTAGGAAATGCCGGCGCCTTCTATCTGTAAAGTCCGACTTGTAAAAATATCTGAAAAGATTTACCATTTTATATTTTTTATAAAACATATAAATATATTTTGAATATATAAAGAAACTAAAAAGAAGCATTTTAAAATAATAACGTTACGTTACGTTGTTGATTTACTAAAACGTGAAGTTGTTGTTGGAAAGTTGATGGATTATCTATGGAAGTTGATAAATACAAGAGTATAGAAAGAGCAAAGAAAAGGTGGAGAGACTGCTTAAAAGAGAATATGGCAAGAAAGAGGACAAGCAATGAATTAACGAACGACAGAAGAATTGGAAATTTATTTTGGAAAAGTCAAGAAGATAAGGATTATAAAATTATCATACCGTTACTAACAATCTCATAATATAGAAACTTTTCTAATATTATAACACAAGTTTCCTTTACGACTTAGTAAATCAGTCACCAATCGCCCCAATTCAAATACCAACTACCTATTCCAATTTACCTAGTTATAAAAATATTGTTTATAAAATTATTATTGAGGATCTTTGTTAGACTACATATGTTCAGATTGACGTGGTTAGGACCCCGCTAAACACGGTGTTTACAGTTGGATAATCAATATATTTTTCCCTCTTGCTTAACTTTCTCCTTAAATATACTCAATTTTCCCATCTTTAAAATCCAAAATGCCTATCGCTAATCTTGTCCCTTACCACGTGTGTTCGACCAAAATTATAGTTGGCAAAATGAGGAAGTTTAATTCCTTAGCCTTTCGGTATACGGGCAAGAGTGTATTATATTGTATAACTGGCTCTCTTGCTCCCGGCTCCGCCTGCGTGTTTGTCGGTTTTGGTAGTAAAAAGTAGCATATGTCCTTCCTCAAGAATCAAAGTGTCTCCATGCCAAATTTCATCTTAATCGGTTCAGCGGTTTAAGCGTAAAGAGACGTAACAGACAGCGTAACAGACAAACACACACTTTTGCATTTATAATATTTATATATTGGATAGTCCCTGGTAGGTACCAAAAATAAAGAATATATTTTTTTATTTATTTAACTTAATGCACTAGTTGTACAAAGGCGGACTTAATGCCCAAGGCATTCTCTGCCAGTCGACCTTCGGGTGATGTAGAAAAATGAAGCTGTAGGTGCAAGAGAAAACAGAGAATTTGACTTGTTTATATTATTAATGTTGGATAAATCTAACTTACATATATACACTACCACTATAAATACTATAAATAAAATACTATATTCATAACTACATATATACATAGAGGTCTCAAGTATACACATACAATAGGTGAATATACACATTTATAAATACATAAATATAAAAACACATAGTCGGGTACTAGCGATGTGACCTTTCTGCCAACTTATTTTGTAGAAGTTCTTGTACTTTCTTCTTGAACGTAAACCGGTTAGTGGACATCCTAATTTCAACTGGGAGCGCATTCCAGAGAAGAACTGACTGTACATAGAAGGAAGAATTGATGAAGTTGGAAGTGTGAGGGGGGCAAAGAAGAAGCATATTATTTGTTGATCGAAGATTTCGGTCGTGACTGGAGCAAAGGAGGCGGAGATGGGGAACCAGGTACTCAGGTACCGATGGGGAATTAAGAAAAGAAAAAAGATATGTTAGTGCGCGCAGACTGCGGCGTTGACGAATCGGGAGCCATTTCAGTTGGGAACGTAAAGCAGACACATGGTCATACTTGCGAAGATTAAAAACAAATCGAATGCAGTTATTAAGAAGTCGGTCTACTTTATTGAGGAGGTCTGCATTCAGGTCAAGATAACACACATCACCATAATCGATTAAGGGAGTAATAAGGGACTGCATAAGCGTAGCCTTGGTTTTAGTGGGCAGAAAATTCTTAAGACGATATAAGGCGCGAAGACATGTAGTGACTTGCTGGCTGACGTGGGTGACTTGTGCTCTCCAGTCAAGTGTCGAATCAATATGTAGCCCTAGGTTCTTAACCACTGGGCTCAGAGGTATGATTATGTCGTTAAAAACAACTGGTGGTATGGCCGTCATGTCCAACCTATTTAACATCTGTTTGCTACCTATGACGATCACTTGACATTTGCTTGGGTTAACCGACAAACCAAACCTCATTGACCAGCTCCTTATGAAGTCCAAATCTTTGTTTACTTTATCAGTGGCGTGTGATATATCTTCAACTCTCGATTGGGCGTAAATTTGCAAGTCATCTGCATACAGGTGATACGCACATTGAAGGTGTTGGGTTACGAGATTAATAAAAATTGAAAATAATAACGGAGATAATATACCGCCTTGAGGGACCCCAGTGAAAAGATCGCACCAACTCGATGACAAGCCGTCAATACGAACACACTGTTGTCGTCCCTGAAGATAGGAGGAAAACCATTCCAGGGCTTCCGAGGAGATCATAAGATAGGAAAGGATGGATAGCAGAACATCGTGACTGACGGTATTAAAGGCATTCGAGAAATCAATCAAAGCCAGCACTGTGACTTTGGTGTCCTCCATACCCTGCCTAACATCGCCAGTCACTTTTAGGAGAGCGGTAATTGTGCTATGACCAGGTCTGAATCCAGATTGTAAATGGCTAAGGAGCTTCTGCTGGTACACAAACTGCGATAGCTGCTTATGTACACAAGCCTCAAGCACTTTTGAGAGAAAGGGGAGTATGGAAATAGGTCGATAGTGTTCAGGGAGAGAAGGGTTATTTTTTTTTGGCAAAGGGATTATGAAAGCCTTACGCCAGATTGAGGGAAAATTGCCGGAGTCGAGTGAAAAGTTAATGATATGGGCTATTGCAGGAAGAATTTGATCCAAGATAGTGACAATCATACGACGGCTGATGCAGTCACAACCCATAGCATTGGAATGGATAGACAGGATGATTTTTTTGATGTCCTCGGAAGATGCCGGAGAAAAGCTAAAGGATTCAATATTGGGTCGGGCAAGACCAGCAATATAGTTCAAGGTTTGACTCTTGGTTTGATGATCCAGCTGAGGTGCGGACGAGAAGTGACGATTGATATCATCTAGACCAATTGTCATCCTCACCTCAGGGCGCTGTTGTTTGCCAATGCCCAATGTACCAAGAAACTTCCACATATTGGAAGACGAAGAGGTTTCTATATTTTGAAGAATATGACGGCGTTTTGCGTTACGTATCACCTGGTTGCACCGATTCCTCGCAGTCTTAAAGAGGTTCCATTTCTCTTCACAGCGGTTTCTCCTGTATTTTTTGAAATAATGGTCTCTCCGTCTCATGGCCATTCGTACTTCCTCTGTCATCCATGGAGCGGGGGGCCGCTTTAATTTAACTTGCCTAACAGGTGCGTGAACGTCATACAAGTTCTGAACTGCGTCGTTGAATATCCTGACCTTGTCGTCTATGTCAGTGGCTGCTGCCAAGTTCGTCCAGTCTAATTTGGAAGCATCTGAACACAGTTTTTCGACATCCATTCGCTTAAAGCTACGCATACGCAAAATTTTGGGACAGGACTTAGGGGGTTTTAGGATATAGGAGAGAAAGATCAAGTCATGATGGGAAAATCCAGGAGCAGGGTGTTGACCATGGGAGTGGACCCGGTTAGGAGCAGAGGTGAGCATTAGGTCAAGCCAAGTATCCTGGTGCTCAATATTATGATGAGTTTTGCTTGAAGGGGGAGGACGTGGAAGCTGGTGGATTGGATGATGTGAAGGAGATTGCGGGTACGGGGAGAGTTAATCGCTAGAAGATCGGTATTAAAATCTCCCATAATGATGTGATGTGCATATTCCGACCCTAACGATTCCAGAACTGTTTCCAGACTGGAGAAGTAGCTAACAACAGGGGGACAATAAACTACACCCAGTAATACGTTAGATCTTCCGACACGAACTTCAAGGAATAGGTATTCAGCGGTAGTAGAAAGATCGGAAGCAGAAGCGGCGACGATTTTATAAGGTAAACAGCTACGGAGGTAGATGGCAACCCCACCGCCTCTTTTTGATTCTATTCGATCATTACGAATAAGTACAAAGTCAGTCAGTGAAAAAGAAGAAGAAGATAGGTGCGGCTTGAGCCAAGTCTCTGAAATCAGTACGGCATGAACGTTGTTGTCGGTGAAAGTTACAGTCAAATCATTAAAATGACTGGGAACACTCTGGGCATTTATATGACATACATTCAACAAAGATTGATTGTTAAATGACTGCCGTAATTGTTCCCCCAAGGTATCAGGTAACGAACTGTAGCTATCATCATCTGAAGAGTCGTTGGCAGAAAAATATACTTCGTTATCATCAATCATTATAACAGCAGAGTACACGTATTAAACATACAAGGAATTAAATAGAATACGATCTGATAAAATATTATACAAATATATAATAATATTGTACATGCATATATATATAATAAATATTTTTGTAAGTACCTTAGTCGACGTTGGATTTATGTATTTCTACACCACCCGCCAGCTCACACACTGACTCAAGACTGAAATTAATTAGTAAAACACTAAAACAAAACATGCGAAGAAAAAATCGACTATAAGTAACTGTTATAAATTAAGCATAGTGTACCTTATTTGGGGTGCGTGGTCCGGAACCTCCTTGTGGTGCACCCTGGGCAACGGAGACGGCAGCGCCTCTCTCCCTAGGTGGGGGAGGCGCTGCCGCCTGCGGCCAATTCCGGCCGAGGTGGGAACGGCCCGTCAAGGGCTGTTCGGAAGGCTGCTTTCCGCGTGTCCCTCTGTTTGGCAGAGGGCATAGGGGAGAGCGGGCTGGGGGCGGACGGGTCCACTGCAGCTGGCTCTGTCCAGAGGTGGGGGACACTGGTCTGACGCAGACCACCGTCCGGCCATGTCGTAACCCTGACTGGCAACGGTCAGGAATGACGGCTCTTCGAGGGCTACGAGGAAGGCAACCTCTATAAAAAACCCTGGGGTGGACGGACCCGGTCTGGTGCAGACCCCGTCCGGCCCAGCCGTAATCCTGAATGGACAGGACCGGTGGATCTTCGGATCCGCGAGGACGTAAACCTCTATAAAAAATGCTCTAAGCCCACGTTCTGACGCCTGGCAAGGGGCTGAGTCACTGGAGGGAGTCCAGTGCCGAAGGCGTCCCCGTCGAAGGACGTTAAACTTAACATTATGACATGGGCCCAAAGATTGATAAATCTACCCAGGAGGGTACCAGACGCACTGCGTCTGGAGAATCCCTCCCGGAGCCAGACGGCTCCGGCAGCTCCCAAACGTACTCTGGGGGGAGCAACCTTTGTCTAACCTGCCCGTTGCCGAGCAGTAAATCCGGCAACCGAAATTACGCGGAGGACGCAAGAAACATGGAGATAGTGTCGAACACCGACACTGCCTCGGAGAGGAGCGGAGCGAGTACCCCTATGGTCTCAGCTGTGGAGCAGCACCAGAAGGGTACTCCAAAGCGCAAAAGGCGCTCGCTTCGCCTGGGCCTGAAGAGGCAATTGGAGTCGGCCTCGAGCGATGAAGCCTCGGCTCCCAAAGTCGGCACAAGCCGCAGAGGCGCTCGCGGCGGGGGCCGACTTCCTAGAGTTGCCCAGGAGCAGAAGACGGAGCCCCTACGCTCCTACACTCCCGTGAAGAGGGTCGCGTCCGAGAGGTCGACAGACGTGACCGAGGTGAGGAGCGAGAGGGAGGGTGAGCGGAAGCAGAGCAAAACCGGCAACCCCGTGGACCAGATCGAGGAGGCAATCGGCGTGGCCGATTGCCTGCTCCAGAAGTCCGGGGTAGCCAAGGGTCCCGAACAGGAGGCCCTGGTAGCGGTCGTGCGCTCCATAATCGAGGCGGGACGACTCCTCGTGGCCGAGAGCAAGGCCCACGCTAGGGAGAGAGCCCGCCTCGAGGCGGATCTCGCCAAGGCTCGTGCCCACGCTGGTGCCACACCAGCGTCTTCGGCACCTGTGGCGTTGTCCGCCCGTAAGGAGCCGGACTTAGTCCGACTCGTGGCGGAGATGGAGGAGCGTATAATGAGGCGCATCTCCGCAATAGAGAGCGCCCGTTGTCGCCCACCTCTGGCTCCGCCAAGGGCAACCTATGCGGCCGCTGCCAGGGCGGGCCTAACAGCCCAGCCAGCAGCTAGGGTGGCTGGGCCATCATCAGCGCCCCCGCCCCAGAAGACCGGAAAGGGCAAAGGGAAGGGGAAGGCGGCCCCAACCCAAGCCCCAGTCTCGGCCCCGGCTGACACCGCACAGCGCCCGTTGGAGCGGGGCTGGACGGTGGCCGGGGACAGTAAAAAGAGGCGGAAGGCCGCCAAAAAAGCGGCCAAGAAGGCGACGAGGGACGCCGCCGCCGCCGCGAAGGGAGCGCCGAGGAAGCTCCGCGCCCCTCGCTCCTCGGCCGTCGTTATCACATTGACGGCGGAGGCAGCGGAGAGGGGCGTGGGGTACGCCGAGGTCTTGACGAAAGTCAAGGCCAACGTGGACCTCAAAGCCCTCGAGATTCCGGGCGTCCGGTGTAAAAACACACGGACGGGAGCCCGGCTCCTCGAGGTCGCCGGCGCTACCAGTGGCCCCAAAGCCGACGCCCTAGCGGCTAAGCTGAGGGAGTCACTGGATGCAGCTGACGTCCGAGTGTCCAGACCCACTAAATGCGCAGAAGTTCGCATTACGGGCCTGGACGACTCTGTCACGGCGGACGAGCTCAGACTCGCCGTGGCGGAGACGGGAAGCTGCCCTCTGGACAGCGTGAAGGCCGGAGCAATACGCTTCGGCCCCGGTGGACAGGGGGCAGCGGTTGTAAGCTGCCCCATCGCGGCGGCCCAGAAGGTCGCCGATGGACGGAGCCTCCTGGTCGGAGGTTTCCTGAGGGCGCAGGCACGACTCCTGCAGGCCCGACCGGCAAGGTGCTTCAGGTGCCTGTCGGTGGGTCACGTAGGGGTGCACTGCACGGCGGAGGCCACCGTAGGTGACCGATGCTTCCGCTGTGGCCAGCCCGGTCACAAGGCGGGTGGCTGCAACGCTCCGCTGCGTTGCTTTAGGTGCGCAGCGGGGGGCAAGCCTGCCGACCACCGGGTTGGTGGTAAGGCCTGTGCCCTATCGCGACCGAAGCCGGGAGGCCGACCTTCCGCCTCCGAGCCGCTGATCCAGACGGAGAGTGCCGCTGGACAGCCGCAAAGTTCGCTGCGGGATGCGGGGATGGAAGTCTAGTGATGGATCCACATCTCCGCATCCTCCAGGTGAACGTAGGCCACGGTGCCGATGCTCAGGATCTTCTGCTCCAGAGCATGGCACAGTGGTCCATCAACATCGCCGCTATCGCCGAGCCATATGTCCATCGGTTTCTCGGGCCTGCCTGGGAGACCGACTTGGACGGCACGGCGGCCCTGGTGCACGGTACCGCAGCCGGCACTCCACCTCTTGCGGTAGTTGCAAGGGGACGGGGCTGTGTAGCGGCGATAGTTGGAGATATAGCGGTCGTGGCCGCTTATTTCACGCCGAACCGAAACCTAACTGAGTACGAGCAATGGCTCGCTCAGCTGGCCGTCGTCGTCGATGCCTGTCGCCCCCACCCGGTTCTTGTGCTGGGGGACTTCAACGCCTGGTCGCAGGCTTGGGGTTCCCTGCGCACGAACCCGAGGGGCAGGGCATTGGAGAACTGGGCTGAAAGATTCGGCCTAGTTCTCCTAAACCGGGGGGCCGTGGCCACGTTCGTGACGGCGAGGGGTAGTTCGATCGTGGACATCTCGTTCGCATGCCCCTCGCTAGCGCGTCGTGTCCAAGGCTGGCGCGTCGTTGTCGGGGAGGAGACAGGTTCGGATCACCGATATATTCGGTTTGACGTCTCCGCCCCTGCAGAGGGCGCGCCGGTCAGACCGGCACCACCTGAACCACGTTTGGCGCTCAAGCGCTTAGATCGCGACCTCCTCCTGGAAGCCGCCATCGTACAGGCCTGGGCTCCTGCGCCGGACAGGCCTGTCGACGTCGATGCTGAAGCACAGTGGTTCCGGGAGGCCATGACCCGCGTCTGCGATGCGGCGATGCCTAGGGCTCAGCCCAATACTGCAAGGCGCCAGGTCTACTGGTGGTCGCCGGAGATCGCACGGCTGCGTCAAGCCTGCGTGACCGCGCGCCGCCGGTGGTCCAGGTTCCGCAGGAGGCGTCGCCGCCCCGAAGATGCGGCAGCGAGAGAGGCGGAGCTGTTAGCGGGTTACAGGGTTGCCAAGAGGACCCTTCAGGCAGCGATAAAGCGGGCCAAGAGCGAGGCCCGCCGCGAGATGCTGGAGACACTGGAGCGGGATCCGTAGGGACGCCCCTACCGTATGGTTAGGGGCAAGATGCGCCCATGGGCCCCGCCGCTCACACGTTGTCTTCAGCCAGAGCTGCTTGAGAGGGTCGTTGGCTCCCTGTTCCCAACGCGAGTGGTGGAGCATACTCCGCCACAGATGGCTCCGCCTCCGGCGCTTGAGGCGCCTAACGTGGATGACGACGACGTGCCTGAGGTCACTGGGGTGGAACTAAGGGTGGCGGTGTTACGGCTTAAAGCCAAAAACACCGCCCCGGGACCCGATGGCATTCCTGGCCGAGCGTGGGTCCTGGCCTTAGTCGACGAGGCTCTCGAGCCCCGACTGCGAGGGTTCTTCAGCGCATGCCTCGAGCGGGGCCAGTTTCCGAAATTGTGGAGGACGGGGAAATTGGTCCTCATCCGAAAGGAGGGGCGCCCGGCGGACTCACCGTCCGCCTACCGGCCCATAGTGTTGCTTGACGAGGTGTGCAAGCTCTTTGAAAGAGTGATTGCAAGGCGCCTCGTCAAGCATCTCGTGATGGTTGGGCCGGATCTGGCGGACAACCAGTACGGTTTCCGTCAGGGGCGCTCCACCGTGGATGCGATCATGCGCGTGAAGGCTCTGGCGGAGGAAGCAGTCTCCCGGGGTGAAGTGGTGTTGGCGGTGTCCTTGGACATCGCCAACGCGTTCAACACTATGCCCTGGAGCTGCATCAGGGAGGCGCTCGTGTATCACGAAGTGCCTCTCTACCTCCGCCGCATAGTCGGGGCATATTTGTCGGAGAGAGCCGTCGTCTACCCCAGTAGGACCGGTGTCGGTAGGCGTGAAATGTCGTGCGGTGTTCCGCAGGGGTCGGTGTTAGGGCCACTCTTGTGGAACATCGGCTACGACTGGGTGCTTCGTGGTACCTTCTTGGATGGTGTCGCCGTCGTGTGCTACGCGGACGACACACTCGTGACGGCGCGCGGCAAGACGCACCACGAGGCAACCCTGAGGGCCACGGCCGGGGTTGCCCAAGTCGTTGAGCGTATCCGGCGGCTTGGTCTCGAGGTGGCTCTGCACAAGTCCGAGGCCCTGTTCTTCCACGGGCTTCGGAGGAAGCCGCCTGAGGGATCTAGCCTCACGGTAGGAGGCACTCGCATCGGCATCGAGCCCTCGATCAGGTATCTGGGGCTCGTACTCGATGGCCGATGGGACTTCGGATATCATTTCCGAGGTCTGGTCCCCAAGTTGGTTGGGGCAGCGCGTGCGTTGGCGCGGCTGCTGCCCAACATGAAGGGACCCGATGACTCCTGCAGGAGACTCCACTCGGGGGTTGTGCGGTCCATGGCCCTTTACGGGTGCCCGGTATGGGCGGAGGCCCTGAAGGCCAGCAACGTCGCGATACTGCGACGACCGCAGCGAATGCTGGCCATCAGGATCATAAGGGGGTACCGCACGATCTCCTTTGAGGCAGCGAGTCTCCTGGCCGGAACTCCACCGTGGGACCTGGAGGCGAGAGCCCTTGCGGCACTGTATCAGTGGCGCAAGGAGGCGCAGGAGTTGGGTCGATGCCCCGAGATTCGAGAAATCGATGACCGGAAATCCCAACTCCGCCAGGTCATCATAGGGGAGTGGAGGGAACGACTCGGGCAACCGAGCGCTGGGCACGCCGTCATTAAGGCGGTAAGACCCGTTATGGAGGATTGGCTCGAGAGGCGTCACGGGACCCTCTCATACCGATTGACGCAGGTGATCACTGGGAAGGGATGTTTCGGAGATCACCTGTGTCTGATCCGCAAGGAGCCAACGCCTGAGTGCCACCACTGCGATGGCCAGACCGTGGACACGGCTCTCCACACGCTGGCAGAGTGCCCGGCGTGGGTTGAGCAGAGGCGAGACCTCGTGGCGGCCATCGGAGTGGGAGTTCTCTCGCTCGATAGCCTGATTGCGGCTATCGTGCGGAGCGAGAGTGCGTGGAACTCTGCCGTCTCCTTCTGCGAGCAAGTTATGCTCGCGAAGGAGACGGCGGAACGGGACCGGGAGAGGTTTAGAACTCTCCCGGCCCGCCAGGCCCGGGCACGGGCTAGGCAGCGCAGGCGACTCAGGCGCCGGAGGTCGCAGAATGACCTCCGTCCTCCATAAGCGCAGGCCTGGGGGTGACAGGTGAGGCCATCTGTCACCCTAGCAGAAGCAGGCCGGGGTGGCGGCGAGCGCGTTGCGAAGCGCGCTCGCTTCCAGGGAGCACAGGGAACATGGGGTTCCCACACGGGGCGGGGGTCGTCTACTCGTCTGTAGATGACCCGAGGTATGTCGGGGCACCAGGGCCTTCCTTTCTAGGGTATACCTGGTTCCCCGGCTATTAGTACCCGGCGAAGGCGTGCGGTTTTAGTCGGTTCGAGTCCGACATGCCACCGACAGGTGGTATCCGAGGGGATTTCCGCACGGGAAAAAAAAAAAAAAAAAAAAAAAAAGTGTACCTTATTTAGTTAATTATATTTAGGCAGCTAAACCAGAGAAAGAACAAAAATAAAAACAAGAGTTATATAGCTAATATACCTATATACTGTTAAGTGTATAAAATATTTAAGTATATCTTAACGAACATTATATATCACGTAAACATTACGCGCAAGGAGTACGCTAATTTTTTATCTAAATATTTGAGTTCGTTACATAACTTCCTACTATAGCACATTTAAACTGAGCTACCAACAAATTAACTTAAACTTACAGTTAGTTGTCTATGACTACAAACTGTAAGTTCTGAAACTTCCTTTCTATGAACTAAAATATATTTTCCAAAATGGAAGTGTTAAGAATGTTGTTGTCTTTAAGATTTTCATTGTTTACTTCCTTTGACAGTTCTGAAGATCAGTATAAATATTGATAATTGTTAAACCCAAAGTAAATATTATTGTCTGCAAGAGTCTTGAGTAGTAAACTCAAGGACAAACATATGCTGTCCTTTTCATTCAATTTCTGAATACTTCATGGTTTGAATTTGTGTATGATAAAGACTTCACATCACATAACATCACGGTACGTATAGTTCTAGTCTTTTCAGGTTCCGTCACGTATAGTATGAGGAATAGCATTTCTCCAGTGTAAGTGGGCTACTTTCTTACTTGTTTTTTTTTATGATCTGCTTGAAACAACCTCGGGAAAAAAAAATTCAAAGGAAACAACGAAAGCAGGTATGTTAGGGTTAGGAATTCGGATAGAGAGAGCTTTATTTCAAGTTTCCCCACTCCTTGCAATGCTATTGTCCTGCGTAGTTGCTCCCTTAATCGGCTCTTACTACTACATGATGGCTCGGTGGTTATACTCCGTATTCTTAACCCCAGCACCCCAAACATTAAACAGTTAGAGTGTCACCATGGAAGGACTTATCTGTTTCGATATCTTACAAAACCCTTTACTACTACATGAACTTACTTACATTATAAATAATATTTGAAATATTAATTGTTTTTCTCTCAGTTTTCTGGCTATCACCACATATCATGTAAATGTGTTAGTAGGTACTAACACGTATAACCGGCCGTAATACCTACGGACAGCTCAAATGAGCATCGATTATATATTTTGCAACTTTCCTATAGAAATCACCCGACGTTCTCGTGGCTTCTCGGACGCCAATAAAAAAAAAGATTTTTTTAAACGAAAGGTCCGTATTGTTTCGCAGAATGAATGTTTACATCTAGCTTACTTTTTATTCAATTCATATGGCATGGCCAGAAGTTCAAATGAAATTCATTGTTATATCGGGTGTTCGAAGACTTAATCGAATCGCATAAATCGATTAGTATTGGAGAAAAGTATATAGATATAGAAATAAAGCTATAAAACATTAAAAATGTAGAAGTATAACCTAGAAAGTGTTTAATGTTCAATGAAAAAATACACTAAAAACGTTGAATTATTTTAATACATTTAACTTGACTGGCCTGTTGGTCTAGTGGTTAGTGACCCTAACTGCTACGCCAAAGGTCGTGGGTTCGATTCCCACCTTGGACAAGTATTGTGTGATGAGTACGATCATTTGTTCTGTGTCTGAGTGTACTATATCTAGAATAAATATGTATTTAGAAATTATATAAGTATGTTTATCAGCAGTCTGGTTACCATAGTACAGGCTCTGCCTAGTTTGGAATCAGGCGGCCGTGTGTAAAATGTGTGAAAATATTATTATTATTATTTCGTGGTTACTGTACCGTATACGTGTAAACATTTTACTCCAACGCATTCAGGATGGGGTTGCCTCGCTTCTGCAGCGCATAAGAGATATTTGCGAAAGCTCACATTGACTGTATCTATCCCGTCGGGTGCGGGTCAGCTCCAACAGCATACTGACCATGATAGCGAGTAGACTAGATTGTCCATATAAGACTCATTGTATCGGGGTTTCAGCCGCGCCTGTTACTACGAGGCAATGAATCTAATCTAAAATTAAAAAAATGTACTAATATACCTGTAACTTCAAATTGTTACTACAGTTTATTATTAAATATATTAATACGAATAAATAGTGTTACAACTGTTGAGACATTGATTAAATATATGTCTTTTATAAACAATTCCATTACTTTGTTTTAGAAGGAAGTTTTGCTTCGTAACAATAGCAACAAATTAGGCTATGATACGAAAGCAATACTTGAATAATGATAGCTTTCGTAAACAATCTATCCTTTGGCCAAATAATAAATCACTATCAATTTATTTAGTGTTAATCTCCTGGGATAATGGCGTGTCTGTTATCACTCAGTGAACTGCGGCAAGGTGCCCTAATAAGATTGAAGTGTGAGTGTGGATCAAGGACGGAAGCTTTGAATATTTTTTAAATAGGCAATTTACCTAAACTTAGATTAGATTATGTATTTAAATATGCTTCAACCAATCTTAATTCTCAAATAAATCAATTACTTTCGTTTAGTGTTGTTTATCGAATAATCACTCGGAACATTTGCGGCAGAAACAAGTTTTCTTTTTTTATGTCAGATGTAAGATACGAATCAAGAATCGCTTCCGCGTTAAATACATTTCTTAAATATATAACTTCAGTCAGGCTGTACGTGAAACCCGATATAAAGCAGTTATGAAATGGAATCAAACACTTTCCATAACGTAAATTTGACGTAAACGTATTCATTCAGTCGTATGATTGCGTAGTATTTGGCAATGTAATCCTGTATTATTCCTGAAACCAGTGAACAAAGACAATGCTTCAATATTTATGATTTGTTAAGCTATTTACATTATTTTGTTGTCTGAATTTATCATTGCGCGGGGAAGTTTCATGCGGCTATTTGTCAGTCAACCTTTTACTATATTTATTCTCCAGTTCACTAAGTGATAACAGACACGCCATTATCCCAGGAGATTTACACTAAATAAATTGAAAGTTACCATCAAGAAACCTAAGTGTCTTAGGTATCTAAAATTATGTGCAAAGTGTACATGATTTTAATAGTAATAATACTTTCTTTTTTTTTTAACGCGGGGAATGCTTTTCGCACCATACCCTCCGCTGGGGAAACGCAGGCGTGTGTGGGACTCTCGGAGAACCGGTTTACCCACTAAACCCCGCGGCGGCCTACCTCGGCAGTCAGGAGGAGCTCCAGGAACGCATCGGCGGCTTCTGGAGTCCTCCCTGCCGTACCCCATGTCTGAGGCACATCCCGGGGTGACTGTAGTGACCCTGGGCCGGGAGGCTGCCGCGCCTTTCACTGCTCTATACAGTAGGAGGCGCGACAGCGCCCCGCCATGGACAACACCCGCCGGCCGCACCGGAGTGTCATCTGTCTCGGGTCGTTTGCGGCGGCCACATAGCCCCAAGATGTGGCGATAGGGAAACTAGCGACCTCTCCCGATTCCGCTCTGCGGCCCTTTCCCGATCCCACTCTGCGGCCTCCTACTGGAGAATAACGTCCTCGCAGAAAGAGACCGCGGCTGCCCATCCTTCGCCACTCGCTAGCATTGCCGTGACCAATGCCAGGTGACAGGTTTCGTCCGATCTGTCCGACCAAGACTTGACGTTCGGACTGCCATGCAGGGCAGTCCTTCAGTGTGTGCTGGGCGGAGTTCCGGGATGGTAATAATACCTATATATATTAGTAAAAATGTCTGACAGTATGTAACCGTCTGCGACGTTGCGAATTTTGAATCTCTGTAATCGAAAGGTGAAAATTTTTCAAATATCGACAGCCACCAATATCCTTCTTAATTACATGATTTTTTGCCAAAGCGTATGGAGGGGTTACTTATTTGATAAAAGTAAATACAGAAGACATTTACTGAAACCAAGTGTTTACAGTTGCAAGGTTTGTCAAAAATTACCGTTTAAACTTGCTATAGTGAATAAATGCCAAAAATATTGACACTGTCATGCTTAATATTATAATGCTTAATTTAAAATTAACTGTAAATAAAAAAAATATGTATTTTTTTATAATTATTACGCAATTTTTAATATAAACGTGACAATAAAATATTTAAAAAATAAGAATAATAAATAAGTAAATATTTAAATTATATTCATATATTGTTGACATTTTTATGAGCGAGGAGTTCTAAACGCGATAATCACGACTTCAAGCTCGTGATAGTTAATATGAGGTAGTTAATGTAATGTGAAAAAACTAATATTTGCATTCCATTTCATTTATATAACACTATATTATATTCAATTCAAACTACGCAGGACAACAGCACTGCAAAGAGAAGAACATTTTGGAACAAACCCTATACTAACCCGTCTGGCCCGCGTGGTATAATAGGCCAAAACCTCCTTTCTAAGGAAAGGCCTAAGTCGAGCAGTGGACTACTAAAGGCTGTTGATGAAATTTATTTCAAATATAACAGCGATTATTGTGTAAAAAACTTGGATCGCTGGAATTTATATAAAGTAAAGATATAAGGTTTCTCATATGTGTATATTTCGGCAACTCCCGCAGCTGTCTTCGCCTCCCGATGCGATCAATTAGTAAAACTTCTTTAGGCCCAGGTCGACAGTAAGTGAGCATACCCGTTTTGTTTCGGAAGAATCTAAAATTCAATCGACTGCACGGATGGCGTAGTGGTTTAAGCGGTCGCCACGCCGCTTCCTACTACGCCGAGTGTTGTGGGTTCAAACCCCACATGGGACGACACTTTGTGTGATCCACAAATTGTTGTTCTGAGTCTGGGTGTTCTTTGTGTCCGTTTCATGTATGTTTGTAAAGTCCCTCGCGACACAGGATTTATTCCTAATGCGGGAGTTGTCTTTTTAAAAAAAGAAGAAAGAAGAATTATACTATTTTATAAAAAAACTTCATAATTGAATTTTAAAACGTTACCAAATTAATAGCGTAAAAAAATGGTCTTAACAATTATCTTTTGTTGTTTGTTGTTTTGTTTTTAAAAAAGACAACTCCCGCACTAGGAATAAATCCTGTGTCGCGGGGGACTTTACAAACATACATGAAACGGACACAAAGTACACCCAGACTCAGAACAACAATTTGTGGATCACACAAAGTGTTATCCCATGTGGGGTTTGAACCCACAACACTCGGCGCAATAGAAAGCGGCGTGGCGACCGCTTAAACCATTACGCCATCCGTGCGTCAGTCTTTTGACTTCAATTTAACAAATTATTCGTACCCATATTATACCTGTATGGTGTTGCATCTTTATTTTCACCTTTTTTTGTCACTGCCTAGCTACTAAGTATCTTAACGTTATTTAGTACAATCTATATCATTCCTAAATAAATATACTATTACTATCCAATACGAAAAAATCCTACAGCAAATAAGTCCTTAAAGAAAGATTCGTATCCCGAATGTAGTGTCGTTTCTTGTAAAGATAATTATACAAGAAGAATTAGGTCACGATGTCACGACACTGCTAAATTAATTTGTTGTAAAGTGTGTAAGAGCTAAGTTTTAAGAGCACACACAGCCATTAAAGTGCGTACCAAGAGCCATGAACAATAAATTTAGTTAATTTTATTAAAGAGGGGCGCTTGTCTAAACACTTAGTAGCGTTTCTTATTAAGAAAACTATGTATTTCTTCTTGTAATTCAGCTGCCATGTTATTTTATAGTAACAAGGTAATATAAATTTCATTATTATATATCACTTCGTGAGCGCCTCTCAAAAGGAATAAATTTTCTCAGTTTTGGAAACAGTATTGATCGTCTCCGTGTAGCTTATAGCCTTCCTGGATAAATAGGCAACACTAAAAGAATTTTGTAATTAAAAACAGTACTTCCTGAGATTAGCACGTTTAAACAATCTATCCAGCTATATAATTCGAGTATAGATTAAAATAATTAAATTAAAAACGTTTTAATTACTTCACTTGATAAGCTAACACTAAGTATTGTTATTCATATAGCCCGGTCAATTTGTTCAATTGTTTTTAACATTAATATTATTGTGCTGATTTACCCGATTTCAAAAAAAAACCATCATAATTAGGATGTTATGAAAAGGACAATATTATACTCGGATAATGTATATGCCTACATTGATCATACGCATGGTGGTATCTAGTATTTAAATAGTTTCCCTGTTGTGTTTATTCACATGTTTATAACGATTGATAAGTCGTGGGGCAGGTATTAAAAGTAAATCCTATGATGTAATGTTGACCTAACGTATGTATTTATTATCATTGATAATTTATATTTAAAGAACTCATTTTTTTTCCAATCACGCTGTCAATAATAAACACGGTTAGAGCGCTCGCAACTCCAGCGCTTTTGCGTAAATTTGTATGGCAATTTCACAAAAACTATCATATAACAATAGTAGATGCTTAGTCAGATCGTACAACAGTGCAGTTGATTTTGTTTTTTTTTTTAATAAGAAAAAAAAATTGACTTATTGATTGAGTTATCAATCGTTATAAACATGTGAATAAACACAACAGGGAAACTATTTAAATATTAGATACCACCATGCTTATGATCAATGTAAGCATATACATTATCCGAGTATATGTTATAGGTTAACGTATCCTTCCAATACTTGTTGAAATCATTACAAGCGAAGCTAATAAAAGCCTGGTAATGAAAATATAGCCGGAACATGGGCTTGTGATGCGGATATACAAAATGGGAAAATTAGGCTTTCACGGAAACATGAGTAAATTATAAAAGTTGAGCCTGAAAATATGGGTAAGAAAAGCAGTGAAACATTGCTAAAATGACATCATGTTGACAGAAAGGTTAAAAAATATGAGAATGACAGACTAATCTAAAATCCGTCAATCACGGTTACGGACAAGTGGTAGAAAAAAAAGAACAAAACGACGTTGTCATGGAAAACGGCTCACCAAAAGAGCGTGCATAGGTCGCATAGGCGTGTGCTGTAACTTTTACATTTTTATGTACTATTATGCATCGGCGGACTTAATACCTAAGGGATTCTCCGCATAGGCAGAGAAGAGGAGAAGAATTAAGAAATCGGGGACCTAATCAACAAATATAGACGCATTTTTATAGTAGATTAAAATACCTAGTGGTATCTCAAACCCGTTGGCTCATTTTATCTAAATTGGAGTCCCAAAACATGATAACCTAATCGAATGTTCACCCGGCTTACCTTATCCAATTTTGTTAGTAAAACGAAACAGTAAAATATTTTAAGAAAAAACATCAAAAGTAGCACAAAGCCAAAATTGGGACGCCGCCATAAAAAGTTTTCTTGTTTGTAAACAAACGATTCCATAGACAGGCACGATGGTCTCATTTCCTCAAACCACCGCAGCGTATGTCGTTAAGAAAACTCCCTGTGGTAAAATTATTTCGATCACAACCATAAGATGTACGGCAAGAGTGTCGATCGACCTAATTAGCCTGTGACCCAATTACTATTTTAAAGCCTCCGTTACGACAAATCGTTTGATTTGGTAGATTAATGCAGGGAACTTTTAATAGAAATTAATCATTTAAAACCATCCATTTAAAAGTTTTAATTGTCTTTAAAATCAATCTAACCACTTCGGTAGGTCGTGGTTGCTGTAAATTGGATCATCATTTTCACGCATTATATTTACAATACTTTTTCGTTTCCTTTTTTAAAGAGATATTCATTACAACGACACGATAATATGTGTGCAAAATTTCAGTTCAGATTAGATCAATTGAGCAGTTAAACTTTGAAATAATTAAAAACCAAACAAAACAAATAGGCAAGATGGTAAGTAAGTAAGAACTTCATAAAAAATTACGGAATCACCAATTCAAATCAAAACTGTACATTTTGGGGGCCTCGAAGATCATATGAGATCCCACATCACAACCCACTACGAATCAAACAAAAATTTAAAACTTCACATCGTTTATCTGGAGTTTCAAACCAAACGCTGTGCAATGAGGTACATTGAAGATTGTTAAACATAGGTAGCTCATAAATCACTGCGACAAATGTTTTGCAAGAAGAACACTATTGGTAGATTTATAGTAGAATTAGATGCACGGACGAGACACATGCATAGGACCACTGTACTGAGTAACTAAGCGTTCACTATATTTAACGTTTTTATTGCACACATTTAATATTCTGTGCATTGATTCAGGTATCTTTCGGTACAGTATTTTTGTGAATTTATACTGCTACTAACTTGAGGCGCTCGCGCAACTTTGCGCGCGTAAAAGTATTTGTCCCTTGGAAACAGAATTTATTCCGGAGTGATAAGGAACACTATGTCTTTTTCTCTACCCCTGATTAAGAGTATACAAAATTTCATGGTGAGTTCTTGAGATATCGTAATATTCAAACAAAAGAATAAACTTAGATTAAGACAAAAGAAAGAAACCAAATACATTATTTCAAAAAGAACGAATGAGATTTTTAAATTTGAATGTGGCCAAATATATCATTCTCTGAATGCTTGCCATTAAGCAACACATTAGTATTGTATTAATAGAAATTTTATAAACTGTATGTAAATCTCGACTGTTTCTCGTTTTAATATGTTCTGCTTTCTCAACTGCAGTCTATTTAAGTTGTTTAAAGAAGTCAGATTTTTTGTTTATTTATTAACTAACATTAATATGTTTTTGTTTTATTGTAACGTTAACTGGTTTAACGGCAATGAACCAAACTGAATAAAAAAACTATCTTAAAATAGCATCTTTCTGCTTCGTGATCATAAGAGTGATTAGAGGTTTACTTATATATTTTTCTTTCAGGAAATTTTGCAAGGTACAATTAATTAGTAGACGTATTCGTTCGCTTTTCTAAAAATCCAAATCTTAACCTCATATTACACTTAATCTATGAAAAATTGATTATGTATAGTTTGAGGGAATTTCAAAGAGACACAAAATTACTTCAAAATACGGACACGTATAAGGCGGGATAGGAAAAATAAAAATGTTATGTAGGTACTAACGTTGTGTATTTATACATTTAAATATTTATAAAGTTGCTAGAAAGTTACTATAATGTTATTTTAAATTATGTTGCATCATAGCGCATATTTATTTTTGATAAGTAATCATTTAAAGTAAGTAGTATAGTAGACTTATTTTAGTTTGAAAAGGAAATTTTCATGCATTAGCGATTTCAAGTATTTCGCAAAAAACTTTAATTTTGCAGTAAATTTTCGCTTTTAACATCAAAAGATGAGGCCTTAAATCGTAAACTGATGATAATGTCTGGACTTTTATTCTTATCTTTACTTCTTGCAATAAGGTTTTCGATTGTACAGTTTTATTGGCAATATTGTTATCAATAGAAGAATATCCAGAAAAGTTTTAAAGAAGCCGGGTTTGTGTACAGATGGCGTATTAATTGGGATAACCAAACGTGTTAAACGTGTTTTTAATAAGAGGGTGTTGTTTTCAAACTGCTTTATACGTGCCAGTGGGACGAACATATCGAACAAACATCTAAATTTGTTTTGCATAAAAGAGCCTTTCAAATTCTACACATTAGCAACTTTTTGCATCGATTTTGAAATTGAGCAAAGTAGCAACATATCTAAAAGGTAATGCATAGGCAATTAACAATTACTTGCGGTATTGATACTTTCACATCCGAGGTTAAAGCACAACGGTTACAACAACGCACACACACGATATCTGACATCTGAGATCGTGTGAATTATACAATAATGCGGATGTCGGGTAGCTAAACGTACATGACGTCACGTTACTGTTAATTACACAAAGAAAATAAACCAGCTTAATTTACGGCTTTTCATCAAATGCGAATATTTTTTTTAAATGAACTAAGGCTTTGGGTTGCTGACAAAGTCAATATTAGACAACAACTCATTGTACAGAGTGCTCTTAATAGATTAATATTCAGGTCCGAATGCTTGAAATACCATTATAAATGAAATGTGTACCAATTGATTCCACGTCTGCAAAAAACGTTATCAACGATCAAATATAAGGTTCATAAATATGTTTTTTCTTGACATTTCAGCAAAACGGTAAGTTGTATCATAAAAAAATTGTACTTACTTTTTTAAGGATCATCTAATTTTGGCAAAAATACCGATTTTGCGTGCTTATTTGTCAACAATACGTTCGAAATTTGTGCGTATGACAAGTTGACAGTTAACGAACGTCTGATATCAGTTATCGTTGTTGATGCGGGCATACTTAGAAATCGATTGCATTCAATGAGCCAACGGGTTTGAGATACCACTAGGTATTTTAATCTACTATAAAAATGCGTTTATATTTGTTGATTAGGTCCCCGATTTCTTAATTCTTCTCCTCTTCTCTGCCTATGCGGAGAATCCCTTAGGTATTAAGTCCGCCGATGCATAATAGTACATAAAAATGTAAAAGTTACAGCACACGCCTATGCGACCTATGCACGCTCTTTTGGTGAGGCGTTTTCCATGACAACGTCGTTTTGTTCTTTTTTTTCTACCACTTGTCCGTAACCGTGATTGACGGATTTTAGATTAGTCTGTCATTCTCATATTTTTTAACCTTTCTGTCAACATGATGTCATTTTAGCAATGTTTCACTGCTTTTCTTACCCATATTTTCAGGCTCAACTTTTATAATTTACTCATGTTTCCGTGAAAGCCTAATTTTCCCATTTTGTATATCCGCATTACAAGCCCATGTTCCTTCTATATTTTCATTACCAGGCTTTTATTAGCTTCGCTTGTAATGATTTCAACAAGTATTGGAAGGAAACGTTAACCTACTTTTAATCAAAATAAAACTTCTTATGAATATGTAGTTTGAATACGTAGTTTGAGTTTGACAATATTACCAAATATTGTAATTAAGCACCTCAGAGCTTACTTGGTGATAGAGCCTGGAGGTAGACAGTGAAATTATTCATTCGCTGAAGTAAATTCCAGTCAAGGCTAGATTGAGCTTAGTAGCAATGATTGATAATGGAACTCTTATTTACTTTTTAATTCCGTTCGCAATAGACATTCCACTTATAGTTGCGGCCATGCATATTTGCATATTTTTCTAAACATAGAGGCTATAATTATGTTAATTTTTCAATGTCTGTTTTGCATATTTCTAATTTTAAAGAGCAATTTTACTTTAGATAAATAATCACTCGCTTAATACACTTAAAGTTTAGAGTAGAGTTTAAAACCGATAATCGCTAGGGTATTCTATTTACTTCTATACATAGATATATATATATATATATCTATATATATATATATATATATATATATATATATCTAATATATATATATATATATCTATGTCGATATCGATATATATATAAAGTATAGTCCTTGTGAAAGGACAATAGCCATTTTATTATTGTCTATATACATGTTTGATCATAAAAATTAATTTAATAAATTATTAAATAATTATAATACATGAAATAACAATAGAGCTAAATATGTCAAGTGAGGAAACATCAGATGACAAACAGTTGAAAGGTAGGAAAAAGGATAGTCAATTGTTCTGTTTACTTATATATGTAATTCTTATGTGCCCCTGTATATGAGTTTTACCCCTCCTCCTAAACGGCTGGACCGATTTTACTTTACTTATATATATAATTCTTCTATGCGTGTGTATGTGTGCTACCCCTCCTCCTAAACGTCCAGACGTTTAGGAGGAGGGGTAGCACCGATTTTGATGATATTTTTTGTGTTTTCGAGCGGATTCGAGAAAGTCACAATTCGGTTCACTAAAAAATGATTTTTTAGTTTAAGAGGTGTGTACAGGACAACGTCTGTTAGGTCCGCCGCTAGTATAATTATAGTATAATCTCCACATAGGCTATGACAATACAGTTACATAAAACACTTTGCTCGTCTCGTGGTTTATAGTAACACGACTAATGTAAGTTGGTTATAGTGTTATGCTACCAAGTAGAGAAGGCACACGGTATTATTTGTTCATTAAACGTAAATGTCATTTGCTCGTTTGTTTCATGCTATGTTTTTAATAGCAGTTTTTGTTTGTCCTGCGTTTTTATCAAGGGCGCAACAATTGAAAACGAATTATATCTTCATGAAACGCAAGGTTGTAAACGACCTGCAATTCTGCACTAATTGATCCTCCCAAGTTGTATTTACATTGTCAATATTTAGTTACACTACAGTGACTATGACCTCTTAAAATTGTCTTGCTCTTTAAGTGGATGTCGTAGTTATGACATGGACTTGATCGACTTATCATTGTTTTAAGAGTCATATAAATTCAATAAAACGTGTAACAACAGATCGCCTATTTGAGTTTTATATTTTCCAAAATTCAAAAAATATATATTATAACAAAATATTGCGTAATCAAATTTGACAAATAATTTTCAAGTAATGTACCTCTCCTCGCGGTTAGCTTCGTCAAGCATTTAATGACCACGTCTGTACCTATAAGATATAATTAGGTTATTCTTACTTCTATCTCCTATTAGAAATGCGAGGACTCCCACTCTACGTTTATGGCCAACATTTTAAATACTTACTTCGCCGCATAAAGTTCCCATTTTTTTTTTCATACACTTTTTAACGAATTTATGGCCACCCAATGCTAATCTGCACCTGAATTATAATGGAATTATCTTATTATTTAAATATGTAGTTGGTATTCCCTTGCTACATTGAGTACTACTCTACCAAATAAAAGATTTAATCAGAAAATTGAATCACGTAGTATGTTATATTGTACTTTAAAGTATCGTTTCGTGCCCAAATTAATAAGTACTACTGCAACCTTGAATGCACTTTCGGTTCCAACCAGCCGTGTGGAATGGCCGCATTCTGCAATGTAGTAATAACCCTCTTATCTGCATTATCTATTATTATGTTTATTACTAATAACTAACTTCCAACGATTCACGACGCCATCTTATGTAGACAAGTAAGATTAGTGTAATATTATTTCACTTCAACTGAATCGTCACGGTGATTAGTGAAGATTTTAGCGCAGGCCAATCACAACGCCGTACGCGGTCACCGTGACTATCGAGTTGAAGTGAAATAAACTTGCACCAGGCTCTCTGTAGCTCACCAGGGACTTCCTTTCTAGAGTATACCTGGTTCCCAGGCTATTAGTACCCGAGACGGCGTGCGGTTTTAGTCGGTTCGTGTCCGACATGCCGAGGGGATTTCCGCACGGAAAAAAAAGCCTCTCTGTAGCCTTCCTCAATAAACTAATGAAAAAAACATTTAACTTATCTAAACAGTGGAACCTGAGATAAGCACAAAATAAACTAAGATTCACTTTAGTAAACACATGTGATCTATGAACTTGTTAATACTTAAAAGTATAGCAAATGGCAAATTTTAAAATAGTATAGTAAAACAAAACAAAAGATCAAAGTTTAGTCTTATTGGTTTGAAAATGAATAAAAAAGTTACTTGTACATGTAGTTTGGATGACATTAATATAATTTGCTAATCTGATGATAGAATCAGGAGGTGGATATAGATTTTTTGATTTGACTAGTCCTTCAAACAAAACAAAACAAAGATTGTTTGAAGGTGAAACCAAGAAGCCAAGATCGCTTCGCCATTAAAGCATTATGTTTTAAGTTTCACTAATCTGCAATTTTGGAACTGTTATTCAAAATTACTTTTTTTTTCATTGCAAAGTTACCACTACCTCCTCTTATCTTTTACGTAATCCTCGTTTTCAGTTTCAGCATAGGAGTAAGTCATTATTAACTAATTGTTTAAATATTACTCATTGAGTCATTGTGCACTTATACCGATACGTGTCATTTTTATTTATAAAAACTTACAACACTCAGGTAACAGAGTTTTTAAGTAAACTCTTCTGTAAATATATGCTAAGGTAAAATATCTGTCTAAATTTACACTAGGGGTAATTAAAACAAATATGTTAGCTTAAGCACACGGCTGTATATCTTCTTGCTAGCGTCAAGCTGTTTAATTAAAATTATAAAATGGAAACATTTTGTAGTGGTTAAATTAAAATAAAGTAATCATGTTAGAAACTGGTTGTTTTTGTTACATCATTGAAGTAAATAAATATAAATTAATATTTTATACATACTACTATTTTATTGAAATAATGTAATAAAATAGCATACAAGTTGACCTGTTATGGTACAGAAAGTCATTACAATGACAATTTAATTTATACTGGAAGTGTATAGTTTCATTAATGTGATAAAAAGTTAAAAAATAAAAATTAATCATTATGGTCGAATTTCGACAACAAATTGACCTTCAGTAGAGTGATGAAAAGACTTTTATATTCTTATATCTAAGATCCTTATCATTTTTAGTTGTCAAAAAAGTCTATTGCGGTCTTATTTTATCCAGTACTTTCCTATTATGACATTCATACGAGATATTTGTTATTATTATGAACGTGATAAAAAAATTAGAAACCTCTTAATACAAATACTTCTTGCACCTATATTATAAAAATAAATAGATTTAATATGCTCGACAACGTAGGTGAGGAAACTATTTATTCACTGGGACAATGGTTGGCAACATAACATGCCATAGGAAAATGCATGATGACGTAATTGAATTTGACGGAATGAAAAATTTGACATTGCAAATTGTATATTTGACATTATATAAATTATATTATTTAAATTGTTTATTGACATAAGCTTTATTATTAAATTATTTATTATTAGTAGTTTGTTATTAAATCAATCTATTGTTATAATATGCATGTACGTTTAAGATTTGCATGTCAGAACAGACTGACGAAATATGTGATTCTCTTATAATAACTATAAGCAGTCCATGTACCATTTTCTGTAATTAAAGTATCATTTCATTTCGCTTAAACTAACTCCCCCACCCCCCACCCCCCCCCCCCCTCCTCCCAATATTGCGCAACAATTGCTTTGATAAAGCGAAACCTTTTGATAGCAACCCATTCAAATGCATATGAAATATTTTATCTACGTAATTCGATTATGTAGCCCATGATACACCACTTCAGAATATTAAATGATTTGATTAAGATCTAGATAGCGTGACCTTTTTTAACAAAAAAGTTTTGCTAATTTAATCAAATCTTAACTAAAATGGGATAAAATGTTTACGAGCTCTGTCAGCGTCGACTAAGATTGTCAAGTTTTATTAAATTAACTTGTATTTTAGGCCGTAAAATATAACAAACAATATACAAAAGTAGAATGTTTCAAATTAATATCGTTGCAAAAAAGTATTTTATGTTTCTTCAAACCTTTTATAAAGGATTTTTTTTAATTAAATGTTTTCAATTGATAATTTACTTAATAATAAATTACATATTAGTTTATTATTCTGTTTTAGCTGTAGCTAATACATTACATATAACAATGTTCGGTAGTCAGCTCTGTACTGATATGCTAAGGAAAAGAGTTGATGAAACCAATTTATAAAACTCAACTACGTAATACTTTATACAATGTATATCAATTCATACAAAAAAAAATATATTTATTTATTTATTTCGTAAAAAATATTACATTGTGTACAAATACAATTTGCTTAGTCTAAATTTAATATTAAAAACTAAAAAAATATTCATGTAATAATAAATTATAATAACAAAAAAAGTAAACAATAAAAATGATAAAATAATTTATAATAAATGACTGGATGGCGTAGTGCTTTAAGCGATCACCACGCCGCTTACTACTACGCTGAGAGGTGTGGGTCCGATCCCCACATGGGGCGACACTTTCTGTGATCCAGAAATTGTTGTTCCGAGTCTGGGTGTTCTTTGTGTCCGTTTCATGTATGTTTGTAAAGTGCCCCGCGACATAGGATATATTCCTAATGCGGGAATTGTCTTTTTAAGAAAACCAAACAATAGAATTTGAATTTTAGAAAGGCAAAAATATTAACCTATTAGATTGTCACGAGTACAAATTAATTATGTTTTAACATTAATTTCGGTAGACATTAAAATGTTAAATGACACCAATTGGAAATTAAGAAACAGCTAAATTTATAAATGCGTGCAGATCAATACCGCAAGACCATTTCACTCCATAGTACTTATGAAATGCGGCAAATAAATGCCAAATGGTATGGTATTAAATATTCCGAATTTGGCACACACCATTAGTCATTTGCAATGACTAGTCTAAAATTTTCTATAGGTAATATTGATAGACACACACGAAATTGTTATTAAGGTTGTCATTCCTATTGCTATTTAACTAAATGAATATAACAGCATTATATAGACGGATAGTCTGTTGAAAGTTCCAGGTAAAACTTGTCGCTGCAAAACCGGCTCCAAAAAGTGTTAACTTATCGCCATGTCGTATTGTTTTGCCGGCAACAGAAATAACTTAGCTACGGCATTCGACTTAATGGAGGTCTTGAGCCAGTCGCGATTCAAACCGTGCCGGGTTAGCGTTCGAAGGTCGCAAAATTGATCCAGTGTGTTAAAGTCGTTCTTCTAAAGTAAAGATACTGTTATAAGAAGTGAATCCAGCGATGTGGTGGGAAGACAATCTGTAAGTCTTTGGAAATCTTTTGGATCTTGAATCTCTTTTTTAGTCACGCCGTTCTGGAATTGTTCTGTAATGTCCCGAGAATATCTAATTGAATTGTAGGTAAAGCTTAAACTACAACACTTCGACCCACGCGCTTCTGTTTGGCACTAATATCTGTGACCATGTGTTAAAAAGAGGTCATTTATAACCATTTACTTCTTTCTTTCTTTTCGAAGTTCAAGTTTTTTATTACTCGTAATTGAATCTTACATGCTTTAACGGTGGGGGAAATCTGCTTTAGAAAATCTGTACTCGCCTCCATGATCTGCTCGAAGGTTTTGAAAGACGCGTACTCGTTGTTTGGTTTACTTATATGTAGAGAGAGTAAGCCCGTACTCAGCAGAAAATCAATTTTAAAAACAGTGAAATTTTTGCCGGTTTTCGTATAAATTACATTAGACATTTACCCATTAAGAGTTACGGGAGGCCCATCATCAAGTATCATATTACATACTCTGTTTTTATTTTTGATCTATTTAAAAAACTCTTAAATAACTAGGCCACACTTAAGATTCGGCCCAAAAACGAAAAAAATGTTCTTGGTAGAAATTCATTGCAATGCATGTCACATTACAAAATTGTATCTACTTATCGTGTGCATTAACGTGTCTTTTCGCGTTTTTTTGCAAAACACACAGCGGTATCATTCTCTGTCCCCAACTTGCTGTTTGGGCCTGCGTGATGAGAATGATTTTCTGCAGTCATTAAATAGGACATATATTTCGGCATCATTCGTGTCTCTGTCGTTTACGCACGCACTGCGATTGCTCACTGTGGGAATACTTTGATTTTGTAGATGACAGCAGATCATATTCACGACGGCAAAAAATGACTTCGGAGACGGTTTTTGTATCCAGTCCTTTACCATTCTCTCCATTACCTACATCTCTCCATTACCTACATCTCACCATTATATAAGAAAACTGGGTATTAGGTAACGTACAGAGTTAAGTTATTATGGAAGATATTAATATAGATATTAAAATACTTAAGAATATATAATTAAAATAGAAACGGTTTTCAGAATGTAGATAACCGCACAATACGTTCCACAAAATTTAAATAGTTTTGATGATATTTTCTTGTCAAATCATCAAATCGCACTCTCAGAATGGAAGTGAGGAATTTGAAATACAACTAAGGATGAAATACAATGGTGAATGAGCAAAAAGTATTCATAAATGAATAGCACGGTCAAGAAAAGTTTAGAATCTAGAGTAGGCTTTTTAAGATCAGTTTATGACAACATCATCTAGGACTTTCAAGTTATGTCACTTTTATTCTAAGGGGCTCAAAATTAACTATAAGGCTCTGAAATCATATGCATCAAAATCAACATTCAACATAGTCGTGATAACAAACCCATAATTAAGGGCGTAGAAACTCTGCTGAAGAATGATTATTTCATATTAATAATAATAGTTTTTGGTAGTTTCTATCGTTCATTCATATTATGGACATAAGCATAATTACAATAAACATAGAACCAAGTTGTTCAACTACGGCTAGGGTGCCAGCAAAATTATCGATTTTTTTAAATATTTAGTGATCTAAATATCCCAGGCTTACATACATATAAATATATTTGCCAATACCAGCATACATGACAAGGTATTTCAAAATTGCTTTTCAAATAATCACAATACGCTGTCTACATTGTTATGAGAGTAATACAACCATACAATACTGCACCCAAAGGTATAGGTTGCAAAACATCATGATTGACACTAAAAGACAAGTCAATGTCACAGTTTGTAAATAGAATGTAAAACTATGTGAGTATTTGAAACAGTTACTTTTGTGACGCGTTCTTTAACAATTTTGTATAAATAAAGTGTGACGTCACGGATCCTAAATGTGACCTTTTAAAATGTTTTGCATCTTAAACCCCTTTCACGCGAAATTGCCCGTAAAATTTCGTTTTCGGGCAATTTGACTAGAGTTTCAACCAAATTGTTTTTGACTTGATCGTGTCACATAAAATCAATTCTTGTGGATGGTGTTGACCTATTTTAATAATTTTTATTTGCTTGCAGCTGTACTAAATGAAAGTATAATAATTTTATAATGTATTGTTATAATCGCGTTTTATCGGTTCGGTGGTTATATTTTTAGATGATTTATAGGATAAAATTAATACAATATAATACAGAAACCTTTGTTACAAACGTTCGTCTAGTTCAGAAAATAAAGCCGAATGAATATTGACGATTTGGTTTTGTACACGTAGAAGAGACACATGACCTGACCGTACACAAGACCGTACACAAACTCAGTCACCAATCGGATCAGTCGTTAAAGTACCTGAATTGTATCGTGTGGAAGCAATTTTAAGGTCACTTTGTAATTAGCGGTCGACGTTGTTACATGCGTCATTGGAATAATGAGTATAAACAACTTTGGCACAGCTCTCGTTATATCTCTGTTGAAGAAGCATTATGTTATGTACAGCAATACAATAAACCTTACATATACCTAGTTAGAAATCGACCGTAAAATATGAATTGCCTATCATGTAGTTACAAAGCTAGATCATGTCGGACCTGTGCCTGTGCGAGCTTTATTATTTATAATCTTCCTTTAAAACAAAGAGAACCAAATTACAAAACGTTTTATAACTTATTTTTGTAGACTATAGTAGGTGCTATGTAAGGTCCAAATAAGGTCAAAACTGGATTGTTTGAAATAGCCGTTTCTCATCATTTTTAACTTTGTTGTTGGCTTATATTAATTTAAAATGCAACTTTATGCACGTCTTCTACATATAAACATTAAGTATCGGAACACTTACTCGTATTTGAAAATATAATATGCTTAGTATCTGGAGTTCATTGAATTCAAATCAAAGAGACCGCTGATCTAAAACTAACGGGACACACACATGGTTACATGTAATCTTATGTCGAAAGAACGCGCAAACGAATTTAATACCTATAATAGACATGCCAAAATGGACAAAGTTCAATGACCACGGCAAATGCAACCTGAGTCGAAACGTCAAAACAGGTATACATAAAATGCCTATTAAATAAGTGATTGCGTTAATTCCGGTCATAATAAACATCATTTTACTATATTGGAACGCGAAATTTTAATATTATTAACTTCTACATGACTAGCAATGTAGCATGTAGTACAATTTGCAATCGAGCATGGTATAAAGTCTATGCATGTTACGTACACACCTTATCTAATTCGAAAAGGCTCGCATACGAATAACATGATATGGCAAGGTATAGAATGGAATAAAATCACAATCACCTGTAATAAATCATATGATTCATAAATGATATAATCACACCTGTAACTAATTTACAAAGCCACTGCGACTAACTCGCGAAAGGTCTAAAAAAAAGTCGTAGTCTTTGTATAAAAAGTTTTTCTTTGCTTAAGTTTTTGATAGAATTTATCTTTGTCTATGACCAAATCCCAGTATTGATTTATTACAGGTGAAATCGCAGTGACTAAAAACAAACCTTTTATCATATGAGAATGATTTAAAAGTAGCAATAATGTCCATCGCTAGTAAGGTAGATTATTCTGAAATACATAAATAAATATACTCACGTCTTTATCACCGAAGAGGTAAGCAGAAGCGTAAGTAAGTATGTTATATATTAAAGTCATAGATTTAATGAATACGGATTATTGCATTTCCAAACTTTATACTGAATTAGAATGATACTGATGATTAATGATAGTGAAACAGGTGTAGTAGTGATGCTAGCTTTGTATTAAAGTACAAAAGTTTTCAGACTATGTATTTCGATTATGTCTGACTAGCTTCGGCTCTGACCTTAGTCAAAAGATAACTGCCGTGTCGAGGTCTCGACACTCACAGCTCGTCAAGCATTCTCGTCTGTTGCCAATTTCTACATTGACCAAAAGACATTTAATTTTGTGATGACCACATTGAGACTCTTCACTGAGACCTTCATCGGGAGACGGAAAACCCATCTGTTGCACATTGTACACATTGTTGTTGTTCATTTGAGAAACTTGCCAACCTGAGAGATACATGGAAAAATACAGTGGCCCAATAAAATACCGATCGTGGCCTAGTTCGTGTTGTAAACTGCTCAAATTGATAATAGTTGAGCAATTGGGAATCAACATTGTGTCCCAATGCTCTCCTGTCACTACAACTACAACTTCAACTTCCAAATCTGCTAGGTTTGCCTGTCCGGAACACGTACTCACAAGCGTGTAAATGGCATCCAAGCGTTTGTAAAGTCTTGGAGCTTGTGGACGTTTGCTAAGCCTCACCAAGCGTGTAAACTAGGCATAAGAAATATGTATTTTATTACTGCTTTTAAGTCTTAATATAACCATTTTTTTTACCTCGAAATTGTGTATGCGTAGTATTATGTTTTACAATATAGCCAATTTAAAAAAAGAAGCGCGTAAGCGAATTTAAACTCATACCATGCTTAATTACCGTGGAAGACATCTGTAACTATTTTCTTTTTAATGAGTATTATGAAAGTACGTCTCGCAAAGAAAGTAATGTGGTTTTTGGTACTCAATATTTCTTGACCTACCTACGCTATGTTGCTTTCTGATCTGTCTATCAGTTTAGTACGCACCAAGTGAATAAAATTGTAAATGCCCTTGAATATTCAATATATTTTTTATCATATTAGGTATTTATGAAATGATATTGATTGGGAAATTATTAAATTTGAACTAAGTTTAACCAATAAAATGTATTTATTGGTGCAAATATTTGAATTCATGAGAATTATGTCTCTTTGCATTGGTATGCTGGTTATGCTTAATCAATAAGGCGATTTGTAATAAAATATTAAAATCTAGTTTTTTTTTCTTTTCCAGAGAACATCAAAAAGATCATGAGATGACCTGGTGTTTCTGGCGCCGGCGGCGGTTGGTGGTTGCTCTTCTAGCTTTCTTTGGCTTCTTTAACTGTTACGCGTTGCGAGTCAACCTATCTGTGGCCGTGGTAGCCATGACGGAACCCGTGGAAACAAAACTTGCAAACGGAACCGTTATATTAGTAAGTATATATCTATGTAACTCAATGATAGTTATTGGTTCACATACAGGGCGACAGATGCCAAACATACCTATATATCACAAAATAGTTACATCTATACAAATAAATAAAATTGAAGTGTCTGTTTGTAATTTCAAAGTTATAGGTTTGTTTTAAGCTCACAAGGTTATGTATCGTGCAAATACCAAAAATGCTATATGCCTAAAAACTATTTTTTTTTGTCTGTCTGTTTGTTCCGGGCAATCTTCTAAACGGCTGGACCGATTTACATTATGTTTTACTACCAGGTATACATAAGGAATAACTCAGGCTATTTTTCCTCTCAGAAAAACCCTTTAAAATTTTGGCAATTTTGGCATCGAACCCACCAAGGCAGCGCTTTTCAAATTCCACGCGAACGAACTCGGGTACCAGCTAGTGTTGTATATAAATTACGGCTGGTTAGATCGTAGCTGCAAAACAGTGATAAACGTCAATAACATATACAGATACTATAGAGATAATTACATATAGGTACTACCCTTTACAAATATGTTCAAGATAACCGAAGATTCATTTTGTGTAACCACACGTCGTAACCCATATGGGTTTTTTGATTATTGATATAACTCAATAATATGTCTGAAATACTTTTTTTACTAATATATTTTTGTCCCTGTCAAATTATTAATTTAAACAAAACTATTCCGTTTAACTAATTTTTCTGGGTATTACCCAATAAACTAACATTACCCTATTATTTTTGCACTGTTTTTTCCACGTCTAATTTATTACTAAACTGATGCTACACGGAAAAATAAGTTATTATGGCTAATTTATTATCAATTATTCGGTTTTATTATCATCATCCACTCAGCCTGGGGTAGGTAAGCAGGCGTATTTAAACGCCCATGTTTTACTGATGATAGAAAATTTCAAACTCACTCATGTAGGTAAGCCAAATTACATGGGGCAATATAGCAGTTCAATATATAAGGGAAATCTAATAAAATAGTTTTTTTTTCTCTTGTTTTAGTTCAATATCAAAGGGAAAGCTAATAAGATCGGATGGCAATTTTAAAAAAGCTAGATTGCTCACAGATCGATTATGGCAATAGTTCGTGTAACTCAAAATGACAGCCATTTTGAGATGAAACTGTACAACTAGCATGATATATATGATCTGCGTCAAAGAACACGGAGATGATTAATGTTTCTTTGTTTGTACCAGTACTGGGATCTATATCATCCTGTCAGCTGATAAGTTTATGAAAAGGAATTTCAGTACATCTAGATATTCTAGATATTGAGACCGTGTTGAAAAAAGTAAACAGTAGTTATTAACGGGCCTGTTGGTCTAGTGGTTAATGACCCTGACTGATAAGCTATAGGTCGTGGGTTCCATTCCAACCTAGGACAAATATTGTGTGATGGAATTTATCTATAATATGTATGTATTTAGAAATAAGTATGTTTAAAGGAATTCAGAAGTATGGTTACGATAGTATATAGGCTCTGCCTAGTTTTTGATCTGACTGCCGTGTGTGAAATGTCTGAATTTATTGTTATTATTGAACAAAATGGCATGGTAAATTATTGTTCTGAGTCTGGTTGTTCTTTGTGTTCGTTTCATGTATGTTCGTAAAGTCCCCGCGACACATGATATATTCCTAAGGCGGGAGTTGCCTTTAAAAAAAAAAAGAAAAGAAATTGATACTGAAGTAATTTGGAAATTGGATGTTGAAATTTCGATTGCGTCATACATAGAATAAACACAAGGAAGTCGGCGTTATTGGATAACCTTCTTTGTTATATGTAATAAGTGTAAAATATATATGTCGTAGATAAGTAGAATCACAAATTAAACAATGCTTAACATAGGTATTTACTTTGTTTGCATAACTGATTTTTGTGCTCTAGAACGTGACCGAAGGATGTGTTAATCCCTAGATAAAATAGTTTTATGTTATTTTAAATCTATACATACTAATACATATTAGTAACTAGCTTTTGCTCGCGGCTCCGCCTGCGTGTATGTTGGTTGTCACGGTAAAATGTAGCCTATATTACTCGCTGATAATGTAGCTTTCCATTGGGTGGTCAGAATTATTAAAATCGGTTCACTTCAACGTTTATATTGTATGAGAGTATGGATGTGAAAGGGAGTTTGTTTGTTTGACACGCTTTAACGCCAAAACCACTAAACCGATTTAACAAATAATAGATATTATTACTGTTACTATAATTTTCTTTTTTAAAGATTTTTGTTTAATATTTACATAACGTATCCTACCGATAAGATTAATTAACGTTTCAATCATTAAGGGAATCACTGTTTTTTGATGTAAAGTAATAAATAAATACTCTTGTATAGCACTGTTGTTACACAATGTAAAGTTGTAATGAGAATAAAATAAAGACGTTCATTAACCTTCATAAAAACCGAAAAACATTATTGTAGTACTTAGTAAAAATCGCTGGGATTATAAACAGGTTCTCTTATCTTGTTAAAATAAATCTTAGAATAAATTAACTATAACGGTAACGTATATTTAAAATCATCTTCAGCTTTGTCATATTAAGATTTCACTGTAACACGAAACATGTACGAAGCTACAGCACAAATTACCTATTTAAAGCTATTAGTTTGGACGATTAGGTATATTTATACAACATGAAGGTGGCAGGGAAAGGGCAATGTCCTACAATTGGATTGCGCTTTATGACAGGTCATGGTATATGCATACTATGCTATTCGTTTCATAACATGTTGATTGTAGTGCAAGTAGGTATTAAAAGGCAATGCAGTTTAGCAATAAATACGTTGGATTTGCACTCCGATATCCGACAAGAAAGCAATAGAAAAGTAATTAGTGAATAAGTTTAAGAAGATGCTAGATTACCTTCAAACTCCTATCGTGTCGTAGGGAACACCCAATTATTTAGTCAAGATCAGGCCAATGCTAGACGAAAGCAAAACATACTTCATCGCCATCTAGCGAAAGCAAGCCGAACAATATGAAGACTACTCATTCTGCCTCGCGCAGTAAACATTCCCTTTTGTAGATTCTCTAGGCATAACTATAAGCAAATTCCCAAGATGAAGCGTAAAGCTACGCACTACTATTCACGATCTCGTTTCATAGGACGGAGAGATTATTTGCACACTAATCATCATCAACAGCCTTTAATAGTCCACCGCTGGACATATGCTTCTCCTTAGAAAGGAGGTTTTGGCCTACTATACCACGCTGGCCAGATGGGTTTGTATAGGTTTTGTCTCAAGTTTTGCTTCTCTTTGCAGTGTTGTTGTCCTGCAGAGTTTGCTCCCTTAGTCGGCTCTTACGACACCCATGGGTTCAATAGGGCTGGTGACACTCCGTATTCTTAATCCGTCACTACACGTCCACACTAATAGTCACGGTGATCTGGAGGCCCAGTTGCATGTTTGGAACCTAGTATAGTTTGAAAGATCTTCTCCTTTGCTCTCAGTTAAAAACAATATAATTTAATGTCATTTCAGGCACCTGAATTCGACTGGAGCCCCAGCGTCAAAGGTCTGGTGTTGAGTTCCTTCTTCTATGGGTACCTGATAACTCAGTTACCTGGCGGATGGCTTGCGGCTAAAATAGGAGGTAACAGGTTCGTTCCGTTTTATAAACGACACATTAAATTACAATTTGATACGTTAGTTTTTAAACTATCGAAAGGTAAAACAGTTTTTAATTTTAAAGTCAAGTATCAAAGTGAACTCATTCCCAAAATTATGAAACGTTAACATAATTGCAACAAGGTATTTGATGCCATCATAGATTAGTTTGTGACGTCATACAGACAGGCAAAGAAGACCAATCAGCTTCTGGTATTGTACCTACTTTGTTTCTTTCATTCCTCCATAAAAGTGAGATACTACGCACAATAAATAGGCTTTTAAACATTATTTTCAATTAAAGTGATACAATACCTAGAAATCACCAGCATCACCAATTTATCGCACCTAGAATGAAGAAAAAAATGAAGTTGTGATTTTTTTCAGGGTATTTGCCATAGGCATCGGTGCCACCTCGCTCCTAACTTTGTTTACTCCACCGCTTGCGCATACGAGCACTGCACTTCTAATCGCTGTCAGAGTCGTGGAAGGACTTTTCGAAGTGAGTCCGATACAAAACTCTTTCTGTAAAACAAAATATTAGTGAGATTATAAGAATTAAAGTTTTTTTATTAGCATTCAAACAGTCATATTAGGTAAAATAATGTACTTAAAAATACATACCAAAAAGTTATTTATGTAAATTGTTTACTAGCTTTTATGTAGTTTTGGCAAAAAAAAAACTTGTTTAAAGAGTTGTCTATGTACTATAATATATCTCTGTGTCAAATTTTATTTAGATCTGTTCAGTAACTGGTAGATTTCTAACAATATACTACATTTTTAGACGTTCATGGGCGACGATAGTCTGCTCGTCTGCCCCCTCTAACATAAAAAAAAAACTTTTAGAAGAATTTAGCAGTTACATCCTTTGATTTCAGGATAAACAAATATAGACAGACACTTTATTGCACTGCGAATATTACATCAACAATTCTTTTAAGACCTTTATTTTAACCAAAATTAATAATTCTAGGTCAACCGGAAGTACCCTGTAGGTTTTGGGTCGAAAACCTGTATGGTAGTTCCCGAAATAGAATCACGAAATTTGGCAAAAAGCAAGGTCTTACAGCACAAATAAAGGAAAAATGCCAAAAAAATAAAAAATGTTGAAAATTAAGGTAAATTTTGGTACTTACAAGTTTTCGCGAAAGTCTAAATTTGTCCATATCTTTTTATCGTGTTGACTTAGGACCTTGGTTTTTATACACCTAGTAGGGAACTCATAGATAGACCTCAGTATCTGGTATAAATTTCAACTTGCTAGGTCCACCCGTTCCTGAGAAAATCGGTGGTGACACACGGACAGACAGATGGACAAGAGAGTAGTACGGAACCCTAAAAAAATGAAATATTATAATGCTAATGTATAGGTATATGTGTGCAGGGCGTGACGTACCCATGTATCCACGCGGTGTGGTCGCGCTGGGCGCCGAGCTCGGAGCGCGCGCGGCTGGCCACGTTCGCGTTCAGCGGCAGCTACGCCGGCACCGTCGTGTCCATGCCCGTCTGCTCGCTACTTGCGCACTACACCGGCTGGCCCGGCATATTCTACGTCTTCGGTAAATACATTATTACACCTTTTTAAATGAGACCTCAAACTATTATACTAAATTATAACTTATACTAAATTATTTTTGACGAGTATCCGTAGGTCGTGGATTCGATGTTTATCAGCAGTCTGGGTACATTAGGGCAGGCTCTGCCCTCTGATTTTGTGCTATTGTGCCTTATTAAATGGCTTTTAGAATTATTATAATTATACAAATAGTTAGCGATAATAATATTATAAGGGGGCCTACATTAATTACGTGAGGCGCTCAGGGGTGAGGGGGTCGAACCGAATCTCATCTAACCTTACTTTGGGGAGGCCCTCCTCCCAGAAGTAAAAGGTAAAGATAAGGTAAAGGGGTCTCGGCGAATATCACGTATTTGTATCCGCAAGAAACAGAGTAAAATCGCAAGAAAACTGGGTTAAATAAAGTAAAACATTCCTCCACAGAAATATGGCCAAATCCTATACAATAATATTTATCATGGTATTGTGATGTCCGCGAAATTGCACAGTAGCTCGTCGTTGTTAATGCGCCACCGCCAGCCTTTACACAGAAACTCATTTTTTAAATCTCACGTGAGATTGGGGTGAAGGGGGGTCAGAAAATCTACGAAAACCCCTCACGTAATTAATGGACACCCTAACTGCACGCTAACATAAAAATGGCTGTGGCTCAAGTTCTGCATTGAACTCCGAATCAGACATCAAATACCATTAATCGGGTTGCCCGTGCACGAAAAATAAATAAAAAAAAAGTTCTAGATACAATATCTATGCTACTGTGACAATTATAGTTAGCCACTTAACAGTAATGCTGACGGTGTCCGTAAATTCGCAAACTGTTATTCATTAACAATATTGCGCTAATGTGACAATGACATTAGTCAATACGTATGTCACGCACACATACCTATACAATATTAGTATCTGACACGAGACATGGCCTACATCAATTATAAACATGATGCGATAGGAAAAAGGACTTAAGCGCCAAAGGAATACACACTCAGCTTTTGATTTGATTTCATGCTCAACAGTTATTTGAGTTCATGTACAAACGAAAGTATTTAGTCAGATCAGTTGCAGCTGTAGTATTTAACACAAACCAAGATATTAACCAAACAAAGATTTAAGATTAATTAGCAGTCAGTAGTACTTTCGAATCAAGACCCTTGATACGAAGCACAATTTAATTTTACTTCGTTATTCGTTTAAAATAGCCGTATCTTTTTGCTTAGAGCGAAACAGCTAACTCTTCAACTCAATACTACCTTCAAACCTTCAAGAAAAGAGCGTACTCCTTCCTAAAAGGTCGGCAACGCGTTTATGACTTCTGAGTTGCAGACGTTCATGGGCGGTGATTGTCACTTTGCATCAGGTGACCCGTCTGCTCGTCTGCCCCCTCTAACATAAAAAAAAGAAATTCATAGGACTAATTCGAAAACCCCTGATACAGGTCAGGAAATTGACATAAGTATGTTCATAGTCTACTTAGGTGGCCATTGACGAAAGGCCAAAGTAATTTCTCCACATTCATTCCCAAAAATTAAAACAGGAACGTTTGTTTTTACAAAAAGCAAAAATTACTTCTATCGTCATATTCCACATTTTCTTAAACCAGAAAAATATACTTTTGTCCTCTATTAATTAAGCGTTTATAAAGTATTGCCATGCCTATATTTTCGTTTTGTCTAAAATACCTTCAAATTTTATAAAAAATATTTCTTCCAGGTATAATGGGGCTCGTATGGACGACAATATGGTGGCTAGTTGTGAAGGAATCACCTGAAAAAGATCCTCACATATCCCCTGCAGAACTCAAGTACATACAGGTAAACAGTATATTACACCTTAAAGTATACATTCATCTATATTTCCCAAGCGATAAGCAGATATTAAAACTCACTATTTGCCTACTGTAATGTTTATCCTGGTTACGTAATAGGGGCAAACCATTAACCGGGCACTTTAGGAATTAAATTGGAAAATTCAATACAATAATAATACATTTATTTCTCTCATAAGGTAAAGTAGGTTACAGAGTATCGTATTTAAATGTATTAAAACAAAATAATATAACGTTCCTCAGTGAGAGCTGGAGTCTGTACTAGGCTCGACACCTGTATGACAGATCTCCAGGCCCACCCTACGGCTGACAAAAATCAATTAGGAATAATTTAAAAACAGTGTTTCTTCGTCTAGAAAGAAAATACAAAGTATAAATATTAATAATAATTGAGATCTAAGGTACGCGTATTTGTGTGTAGTGTACTCGTATGTGTATACTATATAAAAGGAATATAAAAGGAAAAGTTTGTAAGATGGGAATGCAGTGGTAGGAAAAAGAAATTGCTTACACGGATAGCTTGAGAAGTGCAAACAAAAGCTATCCGGGTGATGACGGATTAAGAATACGGAGTGTCACTACCCCCATTCATCCCGTGGGTGACGTAAAAGCCGACTAAAGGAGCAAACTACGCAAGACAACTGCACTGCAAATTGAAGAAAAACTTGATATAAACCCTATACCAACCCGACTGGTCAGCGTGGTTTAGTAGCCCAAAACCTCCTTCCTAAAGAGAGACCTATGTCCAGCAGTGGACTACTAAAAGCTGTTAATGTGATGATGAAGTAATGTCCCAAGTAAGCCTAAGTCGTATATTATATGAATGGCACTCCAAATGCCGCTTGCTACCGAAACCGAATAGCGTAGTGGTTTGTGTAACGGACTGCTATTCCGAAAGTCGTGGGTTCGATTCCTACTCAAGTCAAACATTTGTGTGCATGAACATTTAATGTTTGATTTGGTCTGGGTGTTTCTATGTATATATGTATGTATTTACAAAAAAAAAGTATATATTTATTTATATCAGTTGTCTAGTACCCATAGTACAAGCTCTGCTTAGTTTGGGACTAGATGGCGTTGTGTCAATGTGGTACAATATTATTATTATTATTATCAGACATCGATACGTAATACGACACTACACCTTTGTTTATTTTTTATTATACCCATGTTTTACTTGTAAAATTTAGTACAATGTTTGATAACACCGTCAAATTACCCTCGAAAGTTTTAAATTTACCTTCAAGTTCATTAGTATTTATAAGTTTATTGTATTATTTTTGAGAAATAAATATCTTAAACCAAAACCAGAAACTGACTTTTGCCGCAAAGTCTACGCCTTCTAACCGATAGCCTACATGATAATGTACGCCTGGTTTTATCACTGGCTTGGTCATATGTTATGATAGTTCAATATAATGTAATTTTCAAAGCAATATTAGAACCTTGATACCAACTATTGTGAAATAAATTTCAGGATTCTCGCGGCACGCAGGCTGTAGAAGGCGGTAAGATCCGCCACCCGTGGCGGGCCATGCTCACCTCGGGGCCTGTGTGGGCCATCGTTATGGCCCATTTCAGCGAGAACTGGGGTTTCTATACCTTACTCACTCTCCTGCCTACGTTCATGAAAGGTGATAATATAAGTTATTTTATTTATCTTTATTTGTAACTCCCTTTGAATTTTGTTAATATAAAACAGGATGGGTTTAAGATACCCGAATAAATAGAATATTATTTATATAATCTTCTTCTTATTCGTGTACTTCAATAGAGTGGTTCTCTATGGTTAAAATTTATCATTTAACAGTCAAATAACATAAAACCAGATCTGCTGCATTAGAATTTCATAAATTAAATGCCGTATTACTTTCAGGTATGCTATTTAAAAAAAAACTAAGTAAATAATGCAGAAGTTTTGATTTAACACTATGACGTCACAAATGATTAATTCATACAGAATTCTAAGTTAAACATGTTTTGACGTTTAATAAAAGAAAACTTTAATTATAGTAGTTTTTATCATTTTCTGATCCTCAAGTCAAGTAAATAACATAACAATTACTCAGTACTATAAGTCAAAATGGTAGCAATGGTAGTTTTTATTTCTACTGATATGTTTGTTTTCAGATGTTTTTAAATTTGAGACCTCGCAAACGGGCTGGCTGTCTGCTACACCTTACTTAGCCATGGCAATAGTACTGCAAGTTGCTGGACATATTGCTGACTGGATATTAAGGCGAGGTCTAATGTCTAGAACCAACATTAGGAAACTGTTCAACTGCGGCGCTTTCTTGTCACAGGTAATCCCAACGAAAAAGTTGTAAATTTTTGCGATCCAATTTCAACTTAGGAAACTAAATTTTAAGGTTGATTTTTGCTTTTAGATTGATTGGCTGATGATGGATAAGATAAAAATTGTTTTACAACATATAACAATTCAATCGCCGCTAATGCATGCATATTAATGTGTTATTGTATAGTAGTAAAGTATATATTTTCTGTAGTAACATCTGTCCCCACATGGGACTTCACTGTGTGATCCACAAATTGTTGTACTAAGTCTGGGTGTTCTCTGTGTCCGTTTCGTAAATGTTTGTAAAGTCCTAAGTGACACAGGTATTGGTATTGGTTGTGGGCTTCGGTTTCCGCATTTAGACTCAGAGTGGTCCTTTATGCGTCGAGGATTGGTTGACTAGGTGAGCCAGCCAAGCTCCTTCCAGAAGCGCACAGTGTATATTCACAAGTGACTAAGTGACACAGGATATATTCATATATTCCTAGGGCTTGAGTTGTCTTTAAAAAAAGAATTTAAAAAATCTATAGTAATAAAGTGACCCAGTAACCGTGACCCCGTAAAATGTTCATCCTCATCACCTGGATAGTTGGTGCTCCACTACTGTGCGCTTTTCAAGACACTTTTTGCCCCGCACAACCAATCTGTGGAACGGGTTATCGTCTGCGGTATTTCCGGACCGATACGACCTTCAAACCTTCAAAAAAAGAGCGTACTCCTTCCTAAAAGGCCAGCAACGCGTTTGTGACTCCTGAGTTGCAGACGTTCATGGGCGGTGATGGTCACTTTCCATATGGTGACCCGTCTGCTAGTCTGCGCCCTCTAACATAAAAAAAAACAACCGTTATACTGTATAAAAAGCTAAGAAAAGAAACAGCTCTCGATACAAACCCTATTGTAAGTCAAATAAAGTTCAAATTATAATAACAATATCATAAAACATTTCAGACGATATTCATGGTAGCCGCGGCATACGCTTCATCGGTGACCGGCTGTGTGGTGTTCCTCACCATAGCGGTCGGACTCGGCGGGTTCGCGTGGTCGGGTTTCAGGTATTAATTATCATTCATTTCGAACTAGATTATATTAGACAATTAACACAATTTCATCATCAGCCTGTCGCAGTCCACTGCTGGACATAGACCTAGCATAACACAATTTAAAAATACTTTTATTAAAGTCTATACTTCCATTATTATATTGTAAATGTGAAAGTGAGTTTTTTTATTTTTATTTTAAGGCGTTCTTAAACCACTAAACCGATTTTGAAAATTCTTTCACCATTTAAAACTTACTTTTTACTGCGATAACCGATGTATACGCTGCCGGAGCTGCGGGCAAAAACATAACAATGTGAAGATCAAGAGTTTAATTTTTTTGACTTGATTTACTAGTGAATAGGCTTGTTTAGATTTGCCTATTTAAACCTCATGCCTTCTGCGTCACGCGTACCAAAAGTAAGTGTTAACTTGCATTTGACCGTCTTAAGCAGATTTTTGCTATGTAGTTAGCTAGGTCTCCGCTAGATGGCGATGAACTTTTTTTTCCTGAATGTAAATGTCGCTGGTTTGTTTCATTTACACTTTAATCTCTGACGGTAGAACCGAAGGTAATTTAGACTGATTTGAACGTGCAACAGCTATCCGTTTGGTAAACAAGTTCTCAAAACAAAGAACATCGTCATAACTGTGGAAAAATTAGCGTTATGTCCCTCCAATTCGAAGGGGTGGTCCTCTGACCAAGCTAGGTGATACCTGACTGACTTCGGAACAACACGGTTGATTTTGAGAATTTGTATACAGTAGTTATTAGGCATGAGAACTTTCAATGCACGATGCTGAATTAATAGTTACTCCGTAGTTTAGTGTGCATTCGTTCGTTATATGGTATTTAAGTATGTTTTTCTTCATATAAGGAATTCGCTAAATAACTATTTTTATAGTATTCTGCTATTTCACAAAAATAGTAATCTGTTTTGAGTATTTATATTTACCAGTAAACGTTTGTTTATCGTGTTAGGGATCAATTGATCTGTGTATTTTTTTGCTTAGCTGATTTTTTTGAAACAAATAATTAATAATTTCAGTGTGAATCATTTGGATATCGCGCCGCCCCACGCCAGCGTCCTCATGGGGCTGTCAAACACCGTGGCCACGTTGCCCGGCATCATAAGCCCCACACTCTCAAGTGCGATCGTCACTGACCAGGTTAGTACTTAGGTATCATTGTATCATCATCATCATCATCATCAACAGCCCTTACTACTCCTCTGCTGGACATAGGCCTCTCCTTAGAAAGGAGGTTTTAGTTTAAATTATATAATATATATAATATACATAGTTACATTTTCTTCAGTTTTTTAGGTATTGTGTTCTGTTTTATTTGTAAACATTACAAATTTACATTTACAATTACAGACAGCGGAACAATGGCGAATAGTATTCTTCATGTCCAGCGCCATCTATTTGATCGGCGCGATAATCTACGGCATCTTCTGTTCGGCGGAACTCCAACCGTGGGTCGTGGAGATTGAGTCGGACGCGAGTTTTGACACAGATGGCGCTTCAGTCACCACTGCCAGAGGATACGATAACAAAGGCATGGATCAAAATTCGGAAATGTAATAAAATAACTGACCAATTTACTTTAAAATATTTGGTTCACTTGAACCTAATAAGCGATCCTATCTATAATCTTTATATTTAAGATATTACGTTTATTATGTCAAGCTTTGATTACAATAAAGACGAAGAATTATAAGTTTTTCGTCTTTATTTTCACTTTCTATCAAGTGAGTTAAGAAAAAACTAATGTCATTCAACACATTCCATTTATAAATAGCAAAGCATATTAAACATATAACATAGATTGTTATTGATTTTGGAGCTCACATACAAATCCCACCATATATACAGCAAGGATCATCCATAAACTATGTGAACTACGCAAAATTTTGCATTGTCACTTGTTCAATATTAGTAAAAAAGAACCATTGATCTAGTTAGTAGATTCATTCTCTCTTAATTTATGGTATGTCCTCTAAGATTAAGATATGAATTTCTTAAATGGCGTGAGGGGTCCAAGTACCGAAGGAAGGAACGAAGTTCTTTTCGCTTTTTAGTAGACGTTTGCTTTACAGTCTGGTTTAAACTTAAAGTGTCGGCAAAAAGTCTTGTTCCACATTTTTCGGTCTCGCTCCCATCCGCTCAGAGTGTGTAAGGCGCGATAAGTAACTTCGTTCAGTTCGTTCCAAAAAGTCTTGTTCAAAGCATCCGTAACGTGTTAATGACTTTCGAGTTTATATATCCCTATGGCACAAATGTCTAATGACTCTAAAATACTATAGAAATGTAGTGTCTGAAAGACAGGATTATTTACTTTTGCTGAAATTGTTAATTATGTGACTATTATTTTTAAAGTTTTGTTATGGTTAAGTAACTATTTTGACATAAGTTGTACTCGTATTAAACACACATACATGTGTGTAATGTTCTCTTTAGTATCTTAGTTTATAGTACTTATTATTATAAAAGAGATTAGTAGTAAATTTATTTCATTGTAACAAAATGAATGTTCATGCAAAACATATTATAGACGTCACGCCTTTGTTGCCTGAAAAATTATACAATATAACTAATACCGCTAGTCTTTTAGAGCTGACGTCTTCTACACCGAGTTGTTATAGAGCTATAATCGTAACTGTATCTGTGGGATATCTAAAATAAAAAATATTCTTAACTGTAAAATTATCCGCCAAGACAAAGTTTATGAATGATGATCTCGGTGACACATGTTATAAATGTTTTTTCTTTGTATTTTTTGTTTAAGTATTCTTTAAAAATTTATTATTCGGCATTGAAACTGAGCTATAATCCGAAATAAATACATATGTGTAACCATTAGCGAAACCACTAAAACATTATTCACATCGCTGTTTTAAACTGAATTAAACAAAAAAAGGAAATTTAAATACAGAATATAGCGGTATTTTTTTTATTGTTTTAGAGTAGTAATATTTAAATTAAATGATGTTACAATAATTTCCTAATTACTATAATTTAGCTGCTGCTCCCTTATGATTATTAGTTATTCTTTTTTCAAATTCAAATAAGGAATGTGAAGACTAGAAAATACAATTACTTGAAACAGTGAGTATTAGTAAATGGTACGTAAATTTAATTATTGAAGTATGGCAACATTGTCAGCCATGGTTTTCATGGCTCTGGGCTCTTGCTGCTCTAACACCATACATATATGTATGCATGCGCATGAATATTAGCAAAATAGATCTGTTTCTACGTATTAAGTAAATGTGATAATGTTTAATTTTAGCTATACGTGTAGTTTACATGTGCGTTCGATGTACTTTTTTTTTGGTTCTGTATTTAGAAAACGTTTATATAACGTACGATACATGAAGTATTACAAAATATACACAAAATAGGTCTCGTGCGAGAATGCACTCTGTAATTTATATAATAGATTTTAGACTTTTAAACTGAGGTGTTAGGTGAATTTTTCATCGTTCAATTGCATTTTCTGAGTTTATAAATCGCCACTCTATTTTCTTTAAGAGCACGAGCGATTTGATTATTTTGTATCTTTACATATTCGGTCCTCTATTATCTGTTTAAAATAATGCTATAATGAATAAAAACATAAAATATGAGTTATGATGTCACTGTACATAGTGAAATCAGCGCCATCTGTTAATCAGTAGATAATTTAAAATGGCCATCAAATTAATTGATAATCAATTTGTAGACTATCAAACTCAGTGATTCCGTTTTTGAATCCGTCCATCCAGATCTTCGTAAAATAGAAAATACACTAACTTTCAAAAAGTATTTTTTTATGTATAGAAGTGACTTAATGAATGTTTAAAAAAAACGATTCGTTACTTTTATATAAATTCGTATATAATATGTACGGTACGATTTGGCCATAGCAAAGAATGACGTCACAAATAATCATTCTGCACAAGTACATTATATAAGTTACTTCTTATACTTGCCCATCTTAATGTTGGAACAATATATTAAAAAAGAAAAAGAAAATTGGTGATGTCAGCGTAAACGTCAAACTCTTCATTTTTTCCTTTTTTTTTGACAGTGCGAAAGAATAGTCATTTTTAGATGTTTTGTTTATTGAGTTAGTTGTTGATTGAGTTTAACATCTATTGTCTATCATCTTTCATTTGTTCATTCATCTAACTTTAAAGTTACATTTTAAATGTTTTGAAGGTATAATAATATAAAATGCTATAAAGATAGGCTTTTTATAGTAATTAAAAAATACATGACATACATTTTTTAATATGAAGTGTTCACTTTTCTTGACATAACTAGTAAATAGTACAATAGAATTATTTTTATTGCATATCACATAATAAGCCGTACTGTATTTGCTAATGATGTTTTACGTCAAACATCTCAGCTGCCTTCTGATGGGAAACTTTAGCCATGCGCGCCATTATTTTGCAAATAAATAGGGCACTTCCCTGTTACGCATTTCCGTCTCTTTTCTTGAAATCACTTCTTCAGGTTGCAGAAAAACAAGATATTGTTTTATAAATAACGTAACGAAATACTACACTTACTACAGTATCATATTGTATTTAAATTAAATGATATTTAGGTAATCTATAATCGGTAACAACAAGTTTTGTTGTTTAATTTTTCAAAATGTATCACAGTTACGTTCTTAAGCTACTGTCAAAAAGAAAATGAATGAATGAACAGAGTATACTATTATAATATGGTATAGAAATTTAAAACGTGCCAACCGAATTTGAATTTTGTGTCCGTAGTTATAAGAGATTGTTTGCTTAATGTATATTATTGTATATAATGTATCTCGCTTTGAATGTTACTGTATTTTGTATATACTGATGATAATGTTTTGTATACTTATTGTAATGTGAGATGTATTAAAATGTGAATATTTCAAGTGTATTTTATTTTACCTGTACCTTTTATAATCTTTTGATAAAATATCAATACATATATCACAAAAAAAAAGAAACAGAATTTAGTCTCAAGTTTAAGCATGTTGCAATAAAATACTTCTGAATGTTTAAACTTTTTTTTTGCACTTGCGCTCTTAGTAGTTATAGAGGGCTTTAAGGTAAATAAATTATTACCCGATTTCTAATAAATAATATCCTTTATAACTTTAATAGAACCTAGCCTTATACAAAATTTCTAGATCTAGATGGCCTAAAGAGGAAAAAATTATATTGTATGATCTGCCAGTCATTAAAGATTTTAGATTTTCAAACATTTCTAAGGCTAAAGGTTGGGTTTTAAATAGTTGATAATGTGTACTAAATATATAAGTATTCTATCAGTCAATCTACCACATACTACTACTAATACAAGCTCTGCTTAGTTTGAAACTAGATGGCGTTGTTTGTCAGATGTCCAAAAATATTTTTAATAATATAATTTCAACAGTTTTATATGAGATCCTAGAGAACGTGCGAAAGCGGCTCGACATGGTTCATGCAAATATAGCACTTAAGTACTTCGGATTTATGAGCTAGCCAGTGCACTGTCATATATTTGTAGCCAACACTGCAGCCGCACCATGTGAACTAAGTTGAATTTTCAAACAAACTAAAGAATATATTATCTTCCAATGCCATGCCATAATTAAAATAGCTCAAACTTAAAATATCCTAATTTCATAAAAAAAAAAATCCAAATTGTTTGAAATCGTCTTTTATGTAGACTCTTCAGTCGTAGTACACACACATAACAGCAACAATCTCTGTTTTGTCAAATAGTTAGCAAAATAAATTGAATAAAAATTATACTTATACAAAATTTATGATATGCCTGTGCCGAAGCTATCTGTGATCAAACACATTGCTATCAAATTCGAATAGAGATTCAAAAATGTATTAAGAGTAAAGTTTGTTTACCTTGGAAGAGGACGGATTTTTTTTGTCATGGCTTAATATAATTTTTAAACAAACCACTATGGTATTTTTGTCATAGTGTTTTTCAGACATTTTTTTCTTAGCAAATAAGCCTACGTTTTTATCTCTTAAAATAAGTCATAATGTAATGAATATAATTAAATAGGTACTATGTAGGCACAGCACACATTAAATTCAGTTAACGTGTTGATTTATTCCAATTATGCGTGCCCATGTCATATTATAAATATATCTATAACACAACACAACAAAATTAACGCCATCTATTAGTAAGTAGGAGAAATTAAAGGATCTAAAATAAGAAAACTTTTCTCTGAAAATTACTTTTAAACATAAATGCAAAGAAAGTTATCTGAAAGTTTTTGCATTGTGGTAAATATAATGATTACTATTTTTTTAGGCTTTACAATATTAGTTAGTCAAATGACGGGAATGATTCAAAGTATCGAAAATGAAATTTAATCTTCTCACTAATTGTAAATACAGCATTTATTAAAGCATTGAATTAATTTATATATTCAATTCTTTTATTTATTCGAATGCTATTACTATTTTACAAGTAGTTTAATTTGAATTTTCAAATTCCCCATCGACCCCTTCAAATGTTATTTTGAAATTTTTCTTTAATTTTTAATTAGTATTTACCTTCTTGTTTTAAACATATATTTTGAATACGTTATTATTTAATTATCGTAATTACACTTTCGGTAACTCTATAAAATAATTTAAATAAAATAATAAACTTGATATTAGTCTCAAGTTTGAACCGAAATTACGTCATAACCGCCGGTCGTTGTTTGTCGGTATTGTCGGTAAGAGTATAAAGAGAGCCGCTGCTTTATGTTACCGCTTTTCGTCGATCACTTCGTTGAAGACATTCAAACTGTACGTTGATTACTTGTGACGATCAATAAAATCATAATGGTAGATCCAGGACAGTGCATGACTCGGAAACTCCTCGACCTGATGCAGGAGACAGGGTACCCGTTAGTTCAACATAATGGACAGAGGAGGTTTGGCCCGCCACCAAACTGGGTTGGTCCCATACCACAAAAAGGATGCGAAGTTTTTATCGGGAAACTACCAAGAGAAATCTTCGAAGATGAATTGGTACCTATTTTTTCTAAAATTGGTAAAATATATGAGATGCGTCTGATGATGGATTTCTCAGGGTCCAACAGAGGGTACGCGTTTGTTACGTATACTTCGAGGGCTGATGCCTACAGGGCTGTTAAGGAACTGAATGGGTATGAGATTAGACCACGGCGTCACATCGGAGTCGTTAAATCTGTTGACAACTGCCGTCTTTTCGTCGGCAATATTCCGAAGACGAAGACCAAAGAGGAAGTTCTTGAAGAACTTTCAAAGCGTGTGGCGGGCATTGTCGACGTTATCCTATACAAAAATTGTTACGATAAGCGTCTGAACCGAGGCTTCGCATTCGTGGAGTTTACTTCACATAGGGCCGCAGCGATGGCGCGACGGGAGCTTGTACCTGGCTGTGTGAAGATCTGGGACCAAGAAGTCATGGTTGACTGGGCTGAACCTGAACCTGATATTGACGATGAGCAAATGAATAATGTAAGTTTTTTATTGCTACATTAACTGGTTTGCGAATTTTCTATTTTTTGCGCAGCCACTTGCGAAGTTCTAAATCTGCTAAAGCGATTTTCCGATGCCTTTGCTGTTGCATATTGTTTATGTATTGTAAAAACAGTTTTTTAAACGGCGCAGGTGTATAGTATTTAATTTCAGTTTATTTATATTATATACGATCTCGTAAATATTTATTCGCGCTAGTAGACGGTTGATAAACGATTATAACCTGCGTCTTTGCAGGTAAAGGTGCTCTATGTAAGAAACTTTCAAATTAAGACTACACCAGAAACTATCCAGGCTGTTTTTGAAGCTGCAATCAATACTCAAGTTGAAAGAGTTAAAAAAATCTATGACTATGCCTTCATCCACTTCTATCAACGGCAGCATGCAGAAATAGCAATGTTTAAACTGCAAAATACAGAGATAGATGGAAGTATTGTTGAAATCAGATGGGCAAAACCAGTTGTTCGTGAAATATACAGGATACAGAAAATGAACAGGGGCAATGCTAAGTTCAACAATAGCTTTAACTTGTCCCAAACATTATTGCTCTATAAACAACAGTTAGAAAAGAAAGAATATATCAGTTCTACCAAAGATGATGAAGGCATTGGTTCACCTTGTGCAGGGGAGTCTACATGTGGGTCATCATCTAATGGGTGCTCTCCCAGATATGCAAATAGTGCTAAGGAACAGTATTCATTGGCTCCAGCTAAGCTTGACTCAATGTGTAAAAGGTATTTTTTTTCTACCCTCAATTAATTATTAAGGCATACATATTGCAGTTGAGTTTCTTTAATCTTAGTTATTACTGTATAAAGTAAAATGTGTGGTAATTGATCTTGCAATAAATAAAACTTGTTCTATGTTCACTCAACATTTTCAGGTACATGTGGGCTCCACCTGTGTATAGCTACCAAAAGTACACAGATGTTACGGGCACAGAGGTTTGGATAGGAAGAGTGGAACTACCCCATGTTGGCACCCCTCTGTTGAGTGTACCTCGTCATTTGGGGCCTTTAACGACAAGGCCTTGTATTTCTATGCAACAGGCACATGTGGAAGCTGCTGAGTATGCATTGCAAATTATAAAGGTATTGTTCTTCTGAAACTTCTATCTTAACTGCCTTTTTGCATAAAACGAACTGATTCTTATTTAAATTTTGATTGAATTTTTATTAACTAGTGTATGTTATCCCCTGCACTGCGAATTACTGCTCTTAGCTGCTTACTTTTGTTAAAAACAATTTTTAAATATTTTTTTACACTTGTTGCAGACACTTAAAGCAGAATTCATTCAGCAGTCTATGCCGCCACCGCCTGCACCACCAGCTCCTCTCCAGCCAGTGTACCCCACCATCTTGTCTCCAATGCCAAGCTGTGTTAACATACCTTATGACTACATGAGTGCACAACAGATCTACCAGCAAAGACAACCAGTCCTTCCATGTTCCATGCCCCTATGGAGAACCATGTGATTCAGATCTGTGTATAAATTTAGGTAATGATTTTGTCCAATTTAGTCCTTATTTATTGGATAAATAAAGACTAAATTCTTTGAACTATCTTGTTCTTCTAAAGTCAGGGCTGACCAATTTTAACAATTGGTTACTTGAAACATGTAACATTGATTGGCGAAAAAAGCATTTTAGGTTAAGAGACTACATTTTTTGTTACTTCTTTATTTTGACTAAGTTTATATTTTTGACCTTTTATGTCAGATGTGCACAATGATAGGGTTGACACAATTTTCGTTTAAATTTGATTATGTACTTTATTTGATATTGTTTAATTTTTGAAAAATATTAATGAGTAAGATATTGTTAAACATTTAAATTGAATTTAAATTGTTGGCAATAACTTCAAATTATAAGTAAAGTTAGCATTGTACCTATTATACAATTTCCTGCTCTAATGTATGTTGAGAGTTGTAAGTTTAACTACAGAATTTTATTTTAACTCTTGCAAGGCCTATATTTACTTAATGTAAAGTTGCCTCTATTCAGTGCTTCCTTGTGCCTATATCTTAATATATTCAGAGAGAATGCACTGAGACTAAGTTTAGTTAAGTGGTTTGTTTGTTACTCTTTGGCTTTTTGTCTAGACTGAATAAATGTATTAAGATTATTGTATTTTATTATTAAAGTATTAGAACCTTATTATACTATTGGGGTGGCAAATGAATTTGCCTTCCAACTGATGTTAAAGTTGTAACACTCATGGCCTGTATTACTACTGCCTCACGTGTCACTGACCCTGGCAGGGCCACCATCGTGGATTTAAATTTTGATAACACAAAAATTTCTTACAAACTAAGAGCCGACTAGGTCTGTGATAAAAAAAAATTGTGCGGCACACCTGTTCTACCAGATTATGTTAGGCTCTAATTTACGTTACAATAAAAACTTCTGTCACCGAATTAAAAATATTTGATTTACTTGATAGGTAAATAATTATCGCATACTTACCGGCGCCGGTGCTTCATGGAACTTAGTGGTCGACGTCAGCGATTGAAGATAGCGTAGGACGAATTCAAGCCTAACCCTACGATATCGTCACATACGAAGAGTGATTTAAACATGCGTATTTTTATATGGTGTGATACAGTGTTGCTGAAACGATTTGTTAGAGTTGTATTGTATTGTATTGTATTCATATAACAATATCTAATGATACAAATAACGTCTTTTGTTTCTTTTTAAAGACAACTCCCGCATTAGGAATATATACTGTGTCGCGGGGACTTTTACAAACATACATACATGAAACGGACACAAAGAACACCCAGATTGAGAACAACAATTTGTAGATCACACAGTGTCGTCCCATGTGGGGATCGAACTTACAACACTCAGCGTAGTAGTAAGCGGCGTGGCGACCGCTTCAACCGCTACGCCATCAGTGTAGTCGAACGTTGATCCTTGACTAGGCAAACTACTATTTTAACCCATAGGTACGTAAACATATTAAATGAATTAAAGTACTAGGTAATTTTAATGAGGAATAGAGTAATTGGTAATCATTTAATGCAGTTTTTAATCAATAAATAATGGCACATTCAATACAATAAATACCATAACTTCACACGAAGTACCTACATTTTTGAAGCGTTCACAAACAGATATTATAAGGTACCTACCTAGAACTATGACCGACTAGGTAATGATTATTTTAGAGAGATTGGTCGGGCAAAAATAATCGGTCGTTAAATGAATCTAGTCGGTTGGATTTCGTCTTCCAATCATATTATTTAACGGGAATTAACGCGATCTCTTATTTAGGGTATTACATACCTCTGGTTTGCCTGACGTTTCGACCAGGTTGCACCGGCCGTGGTCACAGGCTGACTGCCTGTGACCACGGCCGCGTTAATTCCCGTTAAATAATATTAATTAAGTAAGTAAATTGGAATATCATAAATAACTAGGTATCTAATATCTATATCAATAGAGTATCTAATTATTTTTACAACAATCAGGTGAGTTTTTCATTTCATTACATTCGCAGATGGGCACACAATGCGAATCGGCATTCTTTCTCAGAAAACCGGACTTGCAGGCACATCCAGGTTTGCATATTTCATTAGAATCACATTTAAACTTTGCAACCAGAGACAAACAAGTTTCAGGCGGACAGGTTCTCTTGCAATCTGTGTATTCTTCATTCGGGCCCTTACACGTTTTTGCAGGAGCTATGAAAATATTAAAAGAAATAATAATATAATTATAAAGTAAAACGTACATTTACCTGCTACGAAACCGTTCTTATTTAACGTAATAATTATATTTATTATTTTATAATTGTTTTTTCAAGTAAATATTCCTTTAAAAAGTTTTAATTATTTACAACACCTTACTTACTAACTTTACTTTTGTGAATATTTAAAACCTTTTTAAACGACTTAAAAAAATAAGGTTATTAAAACGGGGCTATTTTTGGGTTTGGTAATATAATAGTTTACTTTGTAGTCCAAACAGCATCTTTCTAGTGTTGTGTTTTTGTTGTATTAATTAAATTACAATATTCTTAAGTGAAAGTAAATACATACGGCATTTTTCCACTGGTATACAATGTCCTTTCTGATCTCTAGCGTAGCCATTTTCACAATAGCAACGTTGATTACAAATTATATTCTTTATTGGGCAGTTCGTCCTGTTTTGTTTGTGCAAACTGGAGCATTCATTGTCGCAAGCTGAGTCGCAAGCGAAAAATTCATTCTTGCCAGAACATTGATCTGGAAATTATGAAAAAAACGTTTAGGATCCTACAGATTATAGGGTTTGGAGGAGTCTGCCCAGGGGGTTTGTGGTCTCTTCCACTTTGGTACGTTTAATACAGCTCTTCTTAGTCTTCAGTCACACAATGCAAGGACGTCTATTCGTTAGACGCCAATTCGTGTACGGAAATATTTCGAAAACGGCAAGTAAATACTTACCACATTGAGCTTTAGTTATGCAAGTCCCCAAAGAGTTTCTGAAATATCCTTCTTTACAAACGCACTTAAACTGACAAGGTTCGTAAACTGCCAAACAGGAGAATTGAATATCACGATTTTTGCATGTTTTTTCGGGAGGACAACTGTTTACGCAACGTAATTCTTCATTCTGCTGACAACGCGGATGAACATAACCTGTAATATAAAAAAATGATCGCTAAAATTACTTTAACAAGTTTGGTAACTGATAAATATTTAATACTGTTAGTTCTTTCAGGTGAAACATTATTATAAGTACGTATTATGGCAGTGGGGGTGAGAGGGGGGTGTGCAATAGGGTTTTCTGAAAGAATAACCAGATTCTTTTGTTATTTAAGTAATAAGTTATACATTTAGAAATTCAATTCGATCTTAAATAAAGTGCAAGACAAGACTGACCATTTTTTTTTTTTTAACGTGTGGAAATCCCCTCGGACCGTCACCCCTCCGGGGTTTGCGGCGGGGTGGTGTGTCGGACTCGGACCGACTAAAACCACACGGTGTGCCACTCTGCGCCTGTAACAGGAGGGATCCGGGAACAGCTGTTGTTAAGACATCCGGACCCCTCCTAGCGCCAGCCCGCTCCTGGTGCGGGCTCCGTCTCAATGTAGATGTTCCTCTCTTTAGGCGACGTCCGGCACACGCGGACGCCGCCCCCTCGCGGCTGGCCAACTAATGCGGGTGGAGGGGAAACCCACCCCGTCCACCCGCGGCCACACTCAGGGCGGCATGAGGCTGTGGTAGGCGGGCCTCCGCCGCCCGGTTCGCCGGCGGCGGATCGGGTCCGAGTGGAGGTCGTCCTCCCGGGCCCTCTCCGCCGCCTCCTTCCGCGAGATTACTACCTCGCAGAAGGTTGCGACCGCGGTAAAACAACTGTCGCTACCGGCCATGGAGCGTACTACGGCCGGTAGCGAGAGATCCACTCCGATGACTGCAGTGAGGGCCCGGCGCTGCGCCGCCCATGCGGGGCAGACCGCCAGCGTGTGCTGGGCCGAGTCCTCACTGCAGTCGCAGTGGTGGCAGGCGGGACTCAGTTCCCTCCTAGCGACCGTGTGCAGGTACTTTCCGAAGCAACCGTGCCCGGAAAGCACCTGCGTCAGTCGGAAGGAAAGGGTCCCGTGCTGCCGCCCTGCCCACTCGGCGATGACCGGCTGGAGAGCCTCCACGGCGGCGAAGCCAGCTCGTGGAGTCTCCAGCCGGAACGACCAACGAGCCATCGTGGCTCGGCGAGCGGCTTCGCGCCACTCGCGCACATCCTCGGGCGGAGGGCGAAATCCGCTCTCCGCCCGGGAGTCAGCCACTCGCCGATAAACTTCGGCGAGCACTTCCGCCTCCAAATCCCACGGGGGAGTTCCGGCCAACGCGCATGCCACCTCCGTAGAAACGGTGCGGTAACCGCGTATGGCTCTGACCGCCATTACCCTCTGAGGGCGCCAGAGGCGTACCCTATTCTGGGCGGTCAGAGCCGCCGCCCACACCGGTGCACCGTACAGCGCCATTGACCGGACAACCCCCGTGTACAGCCGTCTTGTCGCGACGCTGGGTCCACCCATATTGGGCAAAAGTCGCCCTAGGGCAGACGCAGCGCCGACCAGCTTTGGAGCAAGCTGTCGGAAGTGCTCGTCGAAGAGCCACCTCCCGTCGAGGATCAGGCCCAGATATTTCATCTGGGCCCGAACCGGTACGAGGACCGAGTTGACCACGATTGAGGCGCCAGGGGGTGGACCACGACGGGGCCCATGAAATAACAGGGCCTCCGTCTTATCTAGGGCCACCCGTAAGCCCAGCGCCTCAATGCGCCCGACCACCAGGGAGACTCCCCCTGTGGCCAGGCGCGCCGCCTCTTGGAAGTTTGCCCCCCGGGCTGTCACGAGGGTATCGTCTGCGTAACAGATTACACCCAGCCCGGGGGGGAAATCGGCGCGAAGGGCCCAGTCGTACCCTATGTTCCACAAGAGGGGTCCAAGAACAGACCCCTGTGGAACACCGCACGACATGGGCCGACTCCTCAAATTACCTTCTCGGTCCTCGTACACGACGGTACGCTCCTCTAAATAGTCTGCCACCAGCCGCCTCAGGTACTTTGGCACCCCATGATTTGCCGACCAGCTTTGGAGCAAGCTGTCGGAAGTGCTCGTCGAAGAGCCACCTCCCGTCGAGGATCAGGCCCAGATATTTCATCTGGGCCCGAACCGGTACGAGGACCGAGTTGACCACGATTGAGGCGCCAGGGGGTGGACCACGACGGGGCCCATGAAATAACAGGGCCTCCGTCTTATCTAGGGCCACCCGTAAGCCCAGCGCCTCAATGCGCCCGACCACCAGGGAGACTCCCCCTGTGGCCAGGCGCGCCGCCTCTTGGAAGTTTGCCCCCCGGGCTGTCACGAGGGTATCGTCTGCGTAACAGATTACACCCAGCCCGGGGGGGAAATCGCGAAGGCGCGAAGGGCCCAGTCGTACCCTATGTTCCACAAGAGGGGTCCAAGAACAGACCCCTGTGGAACACCGCACGACATGGGCCGACTCCTCAAATTACCTTCTCGGTCCTCGTACACGACGGTACGCTCCTCTAAATAGTCTGCCACCAGCCGCCTCAGGTACTTTGGCACCCCATGATAGTGGAGTGCTTCCCTGATGCAGCTGAATGGCAGACTATTGAATGCGTTGGCGATGTCCAATGACACCGCCAACAGCACGCCGCCACAGCTCACGGCCTCTTCGGTCACGGCCCTCAGGCGCAACACAGCGTCGACTGTCGAACGCCCCGCCCGAAAACCAAATTGGGCGTCCGACAGATCGGGGCCCACCTCGCAAAGACAAGACTGACCATGTCTCAACTTATTTTTAACTGCCTATGGAAAAACCACAATTGGTCATCCTCTGAGTCATTTACCAAACTAGGTTGGGGTCGGCTTTCAATCTTCTACGACACGGCTGAACTTAGTTTTCTTTTACGTGGAGCGATTGGCATCAGACCACCAGAGCTCAAGTAGGTAGGCCAATTTAGGCAATATCGAAGTGAAAAATCCACAATTAATTTAAAAGAAATTTTGATTTGCTAGCCACAAGAACGACTACACGATGGATAAGTTATACTTCAAACGACTTCGAAACTTAAAGATGACACGGTCTTCAACTTGATTCGTTGTGGTTAATGGTTATGAGTTGGTTTAGCTTTTTAATTAGTGCTCTTAACACAAAGAGCAAAGTATAGTCATTGTCGTCATAGTCATAGTCGTGTCGTTCATAGTCGGCTTGTCGTACCTACATACAAACAGTGATGGTAACTTTAAAACAGGCCGAGTTCTTAAAATTATTATGATACGTAGAAACAAAACTAACTACAAATTGAGCAATTGTATCATAGGAAATCGTAGTTGATGTTGGGAAGTATATTATATGCTAATCGGCAAGAGAATTCTTCATATCGCAATGCAGGATTAGCAATTCACATTTAGTAGTTACTCCGTAGTTCGGTGTGTCTTCGTTAGATGGCGCTGTAGTATGTTTCTGTTTCTTCGTATGTGGGAGTCAACACATCACTCCTCTCCAAGATCGGAGGTCGATATCTTGATGAGTCAGCTGTCTATGTCCTGTTGTAGAGCGTGCCAGTGCCAGTAGTGAGTACTTCCAGTGATACGGAACTGAGTGTCGCTAGTCCCAGTGAGTCGGGGCTGATAAAGTCCCCCGTGAATCGGGGCGGTTGCTACGTAGTGGCTGGCTGCTGCGTAGACGGGAGAGATGCTAGTACAGGCCCTACCTAGTTTGGGATCAGACGGCCGTCTGTGAAATGTGTGAGGTTATTATTATACTTACCAACAATGTATAATACCTATACCTATACATAACTATCTTCTTCCCGCGGCTTCGCCCGCGTAACGTCGGTAAGCGCGTTAAAAAAATTCAGACAGTGTGTCCTTTCTTAAGAGTCAGACTATCTCCATACCAAATTTCATCTAAATCGGTTCAGCGGTTTAAGCGTGAAGATGAACTGACAGACAGACACACTTTAAATTTAGGAAAATTTAGTTAATAAAAATACACCACGTTATTCTTTACTTCAAACACACATTTGAATTGATTTAAAAAACGCATATTATCAGATTGAAGAGTACATTGTGTAGCATGTATTATTGCAGGCCTTTTTACAGCATATAGTGGGGCAAGCAGACGGGTCACCTGAGGGCCGAAGTGCGAGTTTTTTTTTACATCAACTCACTTTCGACAGCGAGTGCGTTCGGCGTTGCGATTGGTTTAGATTTCATTGCGGGCCAATCGCGGCGCCGAACGAGGCCACGGTGACGATCGAGTAGATGTATATTAAAGGCGGCTACAATATTAAAAAGGACTGCAAAATGTACCAAGGTATTTTTTTACGGGAAAGGGTTAGTTACGATAAAATGATTTTTCTTTTTGAACTTACAGAAAATTATTTTCTACTTTTTATTTCGGTTAGAATAAATCATTAGCATCTAAACACCTGTTTTGTCGTTCAAAAATATCAATCTGTCAATGTTTTTTTTTACTAGAGTTTGATGAAGTTATTCTGACAGATGCAATTTCTTTATAAACCTCTTTTTATAGCCGTACTTAATTAATATAACTACAAGGGATATTCGATTCGTGTCGATACTGAACTGGATCGATACAATGGTATTAGCATCATTCGATTTTTGTATCGATACAACAATATACGAATCGCTGATTGATCGATGCAAATTCATGGAGGATCAAATCGAAAAAATTGTCTTGAACCAACTTGTAGTTAATATCAAAAGTAGTTAGTGTCAAAATACAAAGAATCACGCCTACATCAATGCCAAATGGAATCAAAATTGTAAACATTTCTCTGGCGGTTGAATTTGTTAACATAAATAAAACAAGTATTGGTTTTATTTATTTTATGTACCTGAGTACCTCCAACTTTTCGTTTGTGCTTATTCATTATAGATTTGTATTTTAGTCATAAGTTAGTTATTTTATCCCTTCTTTATATAACGTATATTTTTAAAGAAAGTGAAATTTAGAACTCTGTCTCCCCCAAAAAACTCATCTGTGTGGTCATTTCTTGTAAAAAATCATATTGGAGCAAAGTGTAAATTGTGCCATCTTGATATGAAAACGAAAGATAATTTAATAGTTTAATAAAATTATTCCGAAATTCAAATTACAACAATATTGGAAAAAAAAACACGGAAGAGAAATTTAAAACAAAAATAATTTGGTACAACACTATATAATTCGAGCCGGTTCGTATACCATGGTTTATATGAACATGTATAGAAATCATATTCATACTTCGATCTGGACACGTTCCATTAAACAAGTTTATACACAACAAGTTATACAAGTTTGATGTTAATCAAACTTGTACAACTTGTTGTGTATAAACGTTGTTAAACTTTGAAAAGGAAGAAATAACATGTGCTGCTGAAAGAAAAGCACTAATGAAAAGCGCTAAATATTATATTTTGAATATATAATATAATTTTGAACACATATTACATGTATGAATAACATATTAATGATCAGTAACATTTTTAAAAACATTTTAAGTAAAAAAGGGCATTTACACGACGTACAAAGCTGTAACTTTTGTTTTCGCCCATTTACAGCACTGACAACAATTTTTGGTTGAAAAGTAATTGTTGTACAAAATAAGCACACAATAGTCATAATATTTCCTTGACATATAGATTGGTTATTGTCACTGTCATCGTAAGATTTTTCGGAGGAATGTCCCAATCTCAACGATTTCTTTAATATTTTAGGGACTCTTAAGTAGTTACCAAACGGTTTGTTTCTGTATATCGTATTTAAATATATAACTCGAGACGGATAAAGTTGACAATAAGCTTACCAACCTTGTTTAATACCTCTAGCTTTTTTATAATCACCTCTAATTTTCCTGTAGTCATAGTATCATTGACCATATCTTTTGGTCTCATAGCAACAGTCCCTTCTATCTTAACAACAGTCTCTAAGGGTATATCTGATAGGAATGTTGTGTCATCAACAACAACACATTGAGTAAGACCCTAAGCATCTCTAAAAATAGTTCTTGCAACACTGGTTGATGTTGTCTTGTCATATCTGTCAATATCTGTCTAACGTTTACGTTCTAACCACGAATTCTAATCCACAAAGTTTTTATGAACTCTTAGAAACTAATTTAAAACAATATTTTATATCAAATGAATACGGTTTTTCTAGCAGAAGACTGTACAACCTTACACTTAAACTACGATTTCGCTAAATAAATTAATATGTAAAAAAATTAAAAAATGAAAATAAACTGTCATAAATAGATAGAATAGAATAGTAGAATATTTAAAGTTATTGTGAAAATGTGGGCAAGGAACATAAGAGTATATAGATTAAGCTATAAAGACCGCCTAAAAACTGCAACTAACAGTGCATATAAAGTTCAAACAAGTCAGCACCCACACTTTACTAGTATTACACGTAATTCACAAAATTACAATACCAATTTCTGTAAAAGTTTAAGTAAGAAATATGATTTTTTATACAAAACCAGAGTACTGCATACTAGTGTACAGAATATAGACAAGAAAGAGATATTTGAAGACAACATTAATACCAATACATTTACTTATAGAACGCATACATGTGGTGAACTAAGACCTAGACACGAAGGGCAGAGAGTGACATTGTGTGGCTGGGTCCAATATTCAAGGCTATCAAAGTTTCTTCTCCTTAGAGATGCTTACGGCCTTACACAATGTGTTGTTGTTGATGACACAACATTACTATCAGATATACCCTTAGAGACTGTGGTAAAGATGGAAGGGACTGTTGCTATGAGACCAAAAGATATGGTCAATGATACTATGACTACAGGAAAAGTAGAGGTGATTATAAATAAGCTAGAGGTATTAAACAAGGTTGGTAAGCTTCCATTTAATTTAAGAGATTATCAAAAACCGAAGGAGCAGTTGAGACTACAGCATCGTTATATTGATCTGAGGTTTCCCGAGTTGCAAAATATTCTGAGGTCACGATCTAATATGCTGCACAATATAAGAAGATTTCTTGTAGAGAAACATGGATTTGTTGAAGTGGAGACACCTACATTGTTTTGTAGAACTCCTGGTGGAGCTAGAGAGTTTGTGGTCCCCACACACCATGTTGGTCTTTTCTATTCACTAGTACAAAGTCCGCAGCAGTTCAAACAAATGTTAATGTCTGGTGGAGTCGATAGATATTTTCAAGTTGCTAGATGTTACAGAGATGAAACAACGAGACCAGACAGACAGCCAGAATTCACTCAGCTGGACATAGAACTATCATTCACTAACATGGATTGTGTTATGTCAATGATTGAACAATTACTCTTTGATACATTTGTTAAACCTCTTCCTAAACCACCCTTCGAAAGGATGTCATATAAACAAGCTCTAGAAACATATGGATCAGATAAACCAAATATATCTTTTGATTTAAAGTTTTTGAGTTTGAAAAAATTCTTTCCTGAACAATCTAGTGACTTTGGAGCATTTGCTTTACCCTATAGCAAGCAATTAGGGAAACTAACAGCTAAATATAAAGAAAAAATAAAAGAATACATTAAAAAGCATCCTTGCAAAGTGATATATAACGAAAATATTTTGAAAGACCTAGGCTCAGAACTACATAGCAAAATCAAAGGATATGTTGGGCAAGAAAATGCAGCAATAATTACATTAGGTGATTCAGAAAATTCAGCACAATGTTTAGGAGATATAAGACTACTCATAGCAAAGCTTTTAGGAGCAAATAACCTGTTACCAGTTAAACAAGATGTTTCACCGTTGTGGGTTGTCGATTTTCCTTTATTTTTAAAGGGTGATAATGGTTTAGAGACTTGTCATCACCCTTTTACAGCTCCACATCCTGATGATATACATCTTTTAGACACTGAACCATTGAAAGTAAGAGCATTATCATACGATATTGTCATGAATGGGAACGAAATAGGTGGAGGCTCTGTCCGTATACACAATGCTCAGTTACAGAAGAAAATAATGACAATGCTAGATATAGATCCGCACAAGTTGTCTCATTTTTTGAATGCGTTGAAGTTTGGTTGTCCACCGCATGCTGGTATTGCATTGGGTATTGATAGACTAGTAACGGTGGCTTGTAATGCAGAGTCATTAAGAGACGTTATAGCTTTCCCTAAGTCTCATGATGGAAGAGATCCATTGTCCGGTGCACCTAATAGAATAAGTGATGATGATAAAAAATATTATCATATTAACACAGTAGAATAGTGTTATTAATGTATTAAAATGTATTTTAATAAATGTATACAATTGTTGTAATACATATTTTTTTTATTTCTAAATAATTTAATATTCAAATTAGAAAAGAATATTATTTACACAAATTCTTTAACCTAACCTAACCAAACAATAACTTGTATAATGAGACTAGGTATTTATTGAGTGGAAATTCTTAACTAAATATTAGTAAAACCTAACTCTCACTACAAGGGTCTATCCTCTACTATCTTTTTTGGATTATATTAACAGCTAGATCGTGAAAGACATAGAATTATTTCTAAGTAATTTTGAATTGGATTTCTGAGTATTTCAAAATAAAACGGTGTGTCGCTAGAGCCGACATGTGTAGAGTGGAGAGTGGAGACCGTGATTAGGCAAACGTAGCGTACGGCACCCTGCGTCACGATGGTCACACAACGACAACTTGAGGAAAATGGCCGATGATGATGATAAAGAGATAATTAGTTACCGTCACTTATAATGAATTTTATAAATAAACAGCTTGAAGTAAATTACAAAGTGTTAGCTAGTTATGGATTAAAAAGAAACATATACGATTATATACACGCTACACGCAATACTTGCTAAACAACTGTTCACCTTGAGCTCAAAGTTTTCCGCTATTTCGTTTTTTATACTATTTTATACAAATTGTATCAGCCGTTTAAAAAGTAAAATATCTACTGGCTAGAACTTTGAGTTTCCTTTGAAGTGGCTGCGAGCTATGGAGTAGTTCTTTAACTGTCACTGTGACTAATAAACTGTCCCTAATTTTTTTGGGTTTTCGGGATCTAGTATGTGAAACTAGATAGAAAAATAAGAAAAACGTAGGTACGGTACATAAACAACTGTTTACTTCGTTGTGGAGGTAAAGACTTTATTTTAAGTAACAATTTTTTTATTTGTCTTATTTAATTTGTGTTCATTTTTCATTTATTTAATTTGATTTACATTAAAATACTTTTTGAATATACTATCTACTTCCCAATTACTTTGTATTTTAGTTATAGGTTTAGCAAAGTTTTAGGTCTGGACTTACCTGTACATTTATTACAAAATATCGTGTTTTGAGAAATGCTATTCATATAAAACAAATTAAAATATTTTTAAACGTTTAAAGAATAAATAGAAATAAAATAAAACATTTGTTCACGATGTACGCTTATAAACATACATTTCATAAGCGTAAATTGAGTGCCCTTATGTTACTGACGCGTTACTAATGTAGGTAAACAAAGTGACGTCATTAGAATATGTATTTCCCCTTCTGAAGTCACTTCGTGAGTCGAGTTATTCGGATTAGCGTAATTGCGTTTTTCCTTTTTCCGTTCGTGTTACATTACAACAGCAGTATAATAATAGAGTTTAAAAAAAAACCGGCCAAGTGCGTGTCGAGCCACGTTAAATATGGGGCTCCGTAGTTATTTCATGTTGTAGGTAAATATTTTACATTAACGGTTTCGGCGGCTAGTGAAGCCTACTTAGCTGTTACTGTTAAATTCATTATGAATGCTTGTGCCATTTGGCTAGGAAGGAGGGGGGGGGGGGAAGACGCTTGACTATAACAAAAAATAGCTAAATATCTCTCAAACGGATACCGTAATCAAAATACTCTCTACAAACCCTAAATTTTTTCAAAGACCTATCCAATGACACCCCACATCATGGAATGGATGAATCCAAAAATAACATCCTCACTTCAAAGGGACTGGTGGGACTCTAAAAAAATATCTAGAATTTATTTAAGTAACTATTTTGTCGGAATGATTGGTAAGTATGTATGTTCACGCGATATTAATTACAGGCTTATAGCACTAATACGACGGACGAACGGACTTGATGAAACTATAAGGGTTCCGTTTTTCCCATTTTATCTCCCACTTAGGAAAGACAATTGAATTATTACGAGTACTAGAGTCAAAACATAATATCCCAATTATTTCATCGAGATTTTACTATCATAATATAAATACAGGTTTAAATAATTATAAATAGATGCGCTCCCTGAATCCTTAAGTACAGTGGCTAAAAATAAATAAACAAAATATGGCTACTAATATTATACTCCTATGAATTCCTTAGTTAGTTTTCTAAACTTTTAGAAAAATGTTTGTGTGACTGAAAAGCACATCTAGTATGGTTCTAATATAACAGTATTCCACAGAGTCAAAGACTGCCCATGCTTAGGTTTTACCGCATTTGGGTTAAAAAAATTAAGACATATTATATTAAAATATAACCAATTTATTAAGCTAAAAAAATGCAAATAAAAAATATGTGGCAGATAATTATCAAATTGATAACAAATATTCAAAATATGTGCAAAATGCAATAAATTAGTAAATTATTTTGTGTGCGTTACCCCAGCAAAATAATGTCGAAAATGGTCATTTAAACTTTATAGATAATTAGTTGCTCCCCTTCTGTAATTGTTAAGCACATTTTTAAATTTGTTTCACTTAAACTTTTTTAGTTATTTCAAAAAAACATTTCCTGCTGGAGTAACGTTTGAAACGTTACCGCAGCCAGACATTTTCTTTTTTAATTGTAATATTGAAATAAATTTTAGCTAAATAATTAGTTATCTGGACTAGGTAAATGTTACAACTTATTTGGTATTTGTATTTTCTTCGGCTGTGAAGTTATTCGAAATCCTGCTGGAGTAACGTTTGTGGGTTTGCTGGATCTCTGAAACGGGTAAGCGGATTGTAACCATCTTTTGTACATAACTTCTTAAGGATTAGTTTTAATTTGTTCGACAATAAAATAATAAAAATAATGGACCGTTTAAAAATTATTTAGGTAAGTATGAAAACACTTCAATACGTCCTAACACTTTAAATAAGACCTCTAAAGACTTACTTGAAACGTTATTGTGTTGCTTGTTATTACCTTCAAATGTATACGAATTTTCGTAAGAATACTGTAAGTGACTAAAAAGTTATGATGAAATGTAGCTCTCCACGTTCACGATCACAATGTGTGCGGCCTTTTTTGGCCACCGATAAACCTGTGTGTGGATATATAAACTGAATGTTATGCCAATAATTAGTTGTTTAGTTCAGTTGTCTACCTGTAAAATTTCAGCGTAGTACATATAATAATTTACGAGATAATTAAATAAAAGTCATTAGAAGGTGCAAGACCGTGGTAACCCGACCATGTTTAGGTGGTTACAAAAAAGCGATCACCCAGTACATTGTGCTGGCTTTTAAAATATGTAGGATATTATTTGCCAGTTTACTACGGATATGTACATAAGTGTTACAAAAAACTACATGTTTTTTAAATAATTTTTATTTAGGATTGTTTATTGCATAATTAGTAATCAGCCGGGAGATTAGGTATTGTTTTGAATGCTTTTGTTTTCTCGTAATGTTTAGGCGAATTGTTTATATTTGTTCATAGAATTGGTACCTGCGTAGTATTTGTTAATTGTAGTTTAATTTTAGGGTAGGTATAGGTAATTTAAAAAATATGAAATGAAATGAAATGAAATGATAAGTTTTGAAGAGTGTAATACCTATTTACAACGCATACGTTGCGTTGTAAATAGGTATTTTCTGAATAGATGGGGATTTTTTTAAGTGATGAATCGACTTAGGCTAGCATATCGCGAACCAACTCTGTATTGCATTATTTCTGTAATAATGTTGGAGAAAATAAAATATTTGATCACAAAATCGCGGTGAGTTAAATTATAATAAAATAAATTATTTATGTAAAATTAGTAATAAGTGATATGCCTACCTAAAAGTTATGATCGTTTTTAATTTGTTCACCCTGAACGAAATTTCAATATTAGCATTAGTAATTAATATCCTAAGACAAGAATTGACGATTACTTAAATTGAATCGAATTAGCATTAATGCCTATTATTAGTAATTAGGTACACACATATTGAAGAACTCTCAAGAATACGATAAATATTTTCAAAAATAGAAAGCGGTAGCGCACACGTACTTTACAACACGTATATTATCTGCCTAAGGGTCAAGTTTAGTGCACTAGATGCAAATTGCAAACAATGAAGTATCCCTTCGCCCCTCCCCTCCCGCGTTCTAGCGAAGGATGTATTATCAGCGATTCTTGATTGACAAACATTATCTGACCAATAATTTTATCTATAAAAATGTATCACTTTCACTCGATAAATTAAATTACCGTTATTATATCAAAATATCATTCAACAACTGTTCGTTTTTAACAGAAATCAACAGTCACGGGCTCAACGCTTAACGGTAGGTACATAGGTATAGATAATTTTCGGTTGTAGGTATAGACCACAGAACAATATTACCTACTCTTACGAGGTATACGACTGTTGGGCGATGCAATGTTGATGCATTCTAATTTACAACTGTATTCTTCTACTATTCGGTCTATTTTAACTTATTGTAGATGACTTGTTGCTTTAAATATTTTGATGCATTCAAGTCTAAGCTCTATACACCCCAAAATAAAATACAATTACTTTAGTGTTATTTCTTTACAAAAAAAATCAAAGAAATGAAACGATTTCGACTTATTGGTTTAAATTTTCGTTTTATTGCAGTCAGGTGAATCGTTCATACATGTATCTACATATTTATAATTTTAGCGGACCAGTGCAGATTTTCTGTTGATTGTAGCTCCGGTAGTAAAAAAGACTAAATAAATTTTAAGTAAAGAAACTAGTGCTTAAGATCAATTAGGGAAAAAAACAAAATAAATAATAGGTAATAATAATGAATAAATATTGAATGTATTTAACACTGTACGCAACTGTACCGAAATCGTAAGGTGTATTACACTAAACATTTTAAAAGACAGCGCAATGTACTGGGTGATCGCTTTTTTGTAACCACCTAAACATGGTCGGATTACCACGGACTTGCACCTTCTAATGACTTTTATTTAATTATCTCGTAAATTATTATATGTACGACGCTGAAATTCTACAGGTAGACAACTGAACTAAACAACTAATTATTGGCATAACATTCAGTTTATATATCCACACACAGGTTTATCGGTGGCCAAAAAAGGCCGCACACATTGTGATCGTGAACGTGGAGAGCTACATTTCATCATAACTTTTTAGTCACTTACAGTATTCTTACGAAAATTCGTATACATTTGAAGGTAGTTACAAGCAATAGAATAACGTTTCAAGTAAGTCTTTAGAGGTCTTATTTAAAGTGTTAGGACGTATTGAAGTGTTTTCATACTTACCTAAATAATTTTTAAACGGTCCATTATTTTTGTTATTTTATTGTCGAACAAATTAAAACTAATCCTTAAGAAGTTATGTACAAAAGATGGTTACAATCCGCTTACCCGTTTCAGAGATCCAGCAAACCCACAAACGTTACTCCAGCAGGATTTCGAATAACTTCGCAGCCGAAGAAAATACAAATACCAAATAAGTTGTAACATTTACCTAGTCCAGATAACTAATTATTTAGCTAAAATTTATTTCAATATTACAATTAAAAAAGAAAATGTCTGGCTGCGGTAACGTTTCAAACGTTACCCCAGCAGGAAATGTTTTTTTGAAATAACTAAAAAAGTTTAAGTCAAACAAATTTAAAAATGTGCTTAACAATTACAGAAGGGGAGCAACTAATTATCTATAAAGTTTAAATGACCATTTTCGACATTATTTTGCTGGGGTAACGCACACAATTATTTTTGATGATAATTATACGCATAAATGATAAGGTATGACGAAGGTGACGTAGCGCAGGTCAGTGTATGTGTATTTCGGACAACTGACAACACAACACAACGCCATCTAGTTTCAAACTGAGCAGAGCTGGTACTATGAGAACTAGATGGACCGTTAATACTTATACTTAAATACTTTTTTATAAGAATACTTATATACTTTTTTTGTAAATACGTACATATTATACATAGAAAACACCAAAACTCCTAAGCAAATAAGTATTTGTAGATCATACAACCATTTGGTCCGATCCGGAAATCGAACCCGAGACCTCAGCACAGCAGTCGCATACGCTACCGCTGCGCCACCGAGGCAGTGGTTTCACACAACAACACACAACACTAAGGAATAAGAGTTAAACTTACCTTTTGCTAGGACCAAGCAGGAAAACAACACAAAAACTGACTTAAACATCTTGATGGATTAACTTGTTTTGATGCTAACTCACTCCGTCGCTTTAATTTATACTCACGTTTTTATACACGCACGTACGTAATAGGTTACGTAGGCTTTCCTCGCTTTAATGTACCTAATTTTCACAACAACAGGCCTACAAGTTAAAATACTTTATCAAAATATGCAAAGTATGTATAACATGCAATATCCTTTAGAAGCCTTGATAGCAGAACAACCAATATATATGGCTATATGTATATCAGAACCCTGGTTAACACCTGAGAAGCTAGAAACTATACAAATTACCGACTACAGTATGGCATCCTCATTTACCCGTACCAATCATGTGGGCGGAGGGGTCTGTATCCTACTCGTGAACACATGGAATATGAAGAAGTTCAATGTAAAACTACTCGTAATATGTCAATATGTTTTGGAGGTAAGTGCATGTGAATTACTGTTAGAAAATATGTTATTGTTATCTATATATTGGAATGGACAAGAGGAAGAAATATTTTTAAATAAATTGAAACAAATTCTTAAACACATCAATAACAAATCCTCAAAATCAAAAGTCATTTTGGGAGATTTTAATATTAATACCCTTGCAAGTAATTCAGATCTCATGCTGGAACATAACCCTACTCTACAAAAAAAAAACAGTTTTGCTCGCAACAGAAACAAAAATTGTAAAGCGCTAGTGCTGAAGCCCAATCTAATAACAGAATTTTGCCATCACGTCAGGATTTTTAGTTATTGTTATTTGCTTATTTATTTAGTATTTATTATTTCTAAAGAAATAATAAATACTAAATTTTAAAAAAATATCTCGATTTTTTAGCATAAGGTGATTTTCTTTTAAAATATTGGTCATTCTCTCATGAGGAACCAACAGTAGTCTTCCAACATCCCTGGGTTCCATCGACCTTGGTAACGTTGTTTCATATTAAGGATGTCCTGATGGAACCTCTCACCCTGTTCGTCACTAACATCTCCTAAATTTTGTGGAAAAAGATTCAAGTGAGGGTAAAAGATGAATTTTCAACGACATTCTACATTCCATTTTTTAGTAGTTTTCTAATAACTCAGTTACAATACTTTCATATTTTTCTGATTTCTTAATTCCCAAAAATTGCGTTGCTACGTTTTTGAACGATTTCCAAGCTTTTAAATCGACGGCACTGAGTTTTTTTTCGAAACCGGTGTCTTTCATAATTTTTCATGGTAATGCCTTTTTTAATATGGCATCACTTAATTTTAGAAAAACTAATTTGTAAATGTTGGAACGCACCGCTGTTCTTATTAAGAGCTTTTACGAAGTTTTTCATTAGTCCAAGCTGAATGTGTAAAGGAGGTATAAGAATGTTTTTGGGCTCAACAAGAGGGACGCATTTTCTTTACCTGGTGTAAACGAGTGTCTTTCAATCAGGCCAATCTTTCACAGCGTAGTGTGTCTTTGTTGCTCTGCTACCCCAAAGACAGAGAAAACAGCAGTATTTCGTAAAACCTCCTTGTAGAGCAAGCAAACACGCAACTGTTAGATCTTCACAAAGCTTCCATTTAAAACGTACGTAGTTTATAGAAATAAGGAAAGGAGACATGGTTTCATAATTCTCTTTCATATCAATAGCATAGACCATAAGAATCGAAGGTTTTGTATTTTCATTGTGTAACAACACTGCTTTGAGACTGGTTTTCGATGAGTCCACAAACAACCTCCACTCATTAGCTACATGTTAAATACCTAAACTCTCCATTAATCCGTCTGGATCTGTACAGTAACAGAATTTGTACAATTTGTTTTCAGCTCTAAATAATGTTGATAAATGTTTGTTACGGTCTCTGAATACACTTATTTTTGTGCCTTTTGCTAGAAGTTTCCATTGTTGCAGTCTTGATCCTAAAAGTTCAGCATGTTGTTTAGAAAGATTAAGATCGCGGATTAAGTCGTTTAGTTCATGCTGTTCTATTAAATGTGGCTCCACTGTTTCTGTCTTCCGAACTTGGCACAAACGAAGCTTCAATTGAAGATGATGCAACAAAATCTACATCCATTTATACTGCAGGAACTGGTATGGGTAGCCCTTCGCCGTTTGGAAGAGGTCTTGTAGCTGAAGAAATATCGGGGTAAACAATACTGCCTTTGTTCTTTCTCAAAAAATCCGTGACATTTGTTAAACAGAAGTAACAATCCGGACCCCTCCTGCCCGCAATGGCGCGAGCACCACTTTCCGGTTCATTTTCTATTTCCGCGGGTGCCGGACGTCGCCTCCTCGCGGCTGGTGGTTATAGTGGGTCCCGTCCACCCGCGGCCACACTCAGGGCGGCATGAGGCGGTGGTAAGCGTGCCTCATGAAGACGTTATCTCGCAGAAGGAGGCGGCGGAGCGACTGCGGTGAAACATCTGTCACTATCTCTAGCTCCTAGCGACCTAGTGCAGATTTTTTTCGAAGCAGCCGTGCCCGGAAAGGACTTGTGTCAGCCGGAAGGAAAGGGTCCCGTGCTGCCGCCCTGCCCACTCAACGATGACCGGCTGGAGCGCCTCCACGGCGGCAAATTCAGCTCTTCTCTAGCCGGGACGACCAACGAGCCATCGTCGCTCGGCAAGCGGCCTCACGCCACTCCCGTATCTCTATGGGCGTCCCTCAGCCGTCCGCCTATATACTTCTTCAAGCGTCGACACGCTGCGGTAACCGCGTATGGCTTTAACCGCCAATATTCTCTGAGGGCAGCAGAGGCGTGTCCTACTCTGGGCGATCAAAGCCGCCGCCCCTACCGGTACACCCGCTCCACCCAAATTGGGCAAAAGTCACCCTAGGGGAGAAGCAGCGCCGACCAGCTTTGGAGCAAGCTGTCGGAAGTGCTCGCCGAAGAGCTACCTCCCGTCAAGAATGAGGCCCAGATACTTCAAATGGGACAAAGGGCCTCCGTCTTATGCAGGGCCACCCGTAAGCCCAGCGCCTCAATGCGCCCGACCACTAGAGAGACTCATCTGGTGATCAGGCGCGCGGCCTCTTTGAAAGTTTGCCCCTGGGCTGTAATCGGCGTAACAAATAACGCCCGGCCGGGGGGGGAGCCAACCTCGAAGGCAATCTCTGACCACAACGGGACAGCCATTCACCTTGATTTACCAAATAAAACAGATTACATGGCACACAAAAATAAGAATATTTATTAAAATAAATATGCAACACTTCAAAACTAAACTAAATGAGCAAAAGTGGCACAATACTTTATCGAAAAATAAAAATACTAATGATAGCTATAACGCTTTTAAAGATACACTAACAGGTATATTAAATACATGTATGCCAGTACGAAAACTAAAAATAAAAAACCGGTTCAAAAATATTGGTTGACAGTAGGTATTAAACTTTCTTGCAGAAATAAAAGACTTCTTAAATTGCTTGCACTGAGAGAGAACGAACAATCCAATATTATAAACATATTACAAAAACTACGAAAAAACATTAAAAATGTTGTAGCAACTCCAAAAAAATACACTACATAAATAAAATAATAAAATCTAATAATAAACCAAAAGCTATGTGGAGTATTATAAATGAAAGGACCAATAAAAAAAAAAGATAATGGAAATGGAAAAACTAAAAATTAATGTAATATGCGAGACCAGAAAGATTGCTAACTATTTTACTAATTTCTTTGCATCCATTGGAGATACAACCGCTCTTACATTATACGGGAAACCAAATTGTATATCTGTAATCCATCCGATCCAGAAAATACTATGTTCCTTGGTCCTGTAGAGCCTTACGAAATTAACAGGATCTTAAGAAACTTAAATAACAAAAAGAGCCATGGGATCGATGAGTTTTCACCCAAACTGTCCAGATTTTCTGTTCTGTTCAGAAAAGAACTAACCTGACCATTTTACATGTTACTAAACCAGTCATTTGAAGAGGGCGTCGTTCCCGACCAATTGAAACACGCAGCAATAAAACCAATCCACAAAAAAACTTAAAAACAGAACCAAGCTATTACCGCCCTATTGCTTTGTTGCTCACTGCCTCAAAGATCTTCAAAAAGGCGATCTGCAATAAAATATACTCCTTTTGCGAAAAATGCCAGATTATCGACGAATGCCAAAATGGCTTCCGTCATATTAGATCAACAGTCTTAGCCGTATATAAGTACATACAAAAAGCTCTAAATATTGTAAATAATAAAAAATATGCAATAGGTTTATTGCTCGATATGACCAAGGTCTAGAACAAAGGGCACTTTGACATCTTATTACACAAAGTATATGGTATAGGCAGACGGGGGACAAGCTCACAGGTGGCTCTCATCATACCTAACGGACGGAAAACAAATAGTAGAGATAATAGAAAAAAATCCGCTCTAATAAACTAGATGTAAAAGCCTCAATGCCAGGGTACCGTGATAGGGTGCTATATACCTACTATTTCTCATCTACATCAATAATCTGCCCAGAGCCATAGGTGGACCCTGTGTATTGTTTACCGATGATATATCTTTCCTTGTCACGTGAAAGTGGTTTAAATTTAAATGAGAAACTAAAGTCAATTTTGGAGAAAACAGCATTCTGGATGGCTAAACATAATTTAGAAATGAATTATACAAAAACAATAATTATGCCCTTCCACCCTCATTAAAAGACATCAATAAATATAGATTTTAATATCACAGATGCACATACTGTATTTCTTCAACAAAACAAGCTTATGAGAATTTTAGTGAATATAGAAGAAACAGACACATGTAAACCCCATTTCGAAGCTGTAATGCTTCAGAAATAGACCGCTGAACGGGATCGGGAGAGGGCCGATCCCGAGCGTAGAGGACGTCGGCGGTGATACCGCGGTTGACGGGGCCGCAGGCGGCCAGAGGTAGGGGGCCTCTGGTGGCACTTTAACTGCTGCGGTAGGCGATAGGATGGCGGCCTGGTCGTCCAAATGCGATCGGGCCGCAACATTTTATAAGGCCGATAGGCGGGGGAAGCGCGCAGCTTCCTCGGGATAGGGCTTTACTGGGCGCGGCGTCGATCTGGGGGGGGACCTGAAATAACATGGTCCGGGTCCTCCTCGGAGTAGGGCGCCTGAGTCTAGCCGTCGGGGTGGTTTTTATTGGAAACACCACATACTGCTGACTGCTGGCACCTACATCCCCAAGGAGCCGGAGATCCGAAGGGATTTTCCACCCCGTCCACAAAAAAAAGGAGGTGGTTAGTGCAAATGGGACATAGAGCATTAATCGCCCAAAGCTTTATTATCATGTGTGAGCCACCGTGACACTCGCACTGGGCCTAGTGGATTATATAGGGATCATGCCATGTGTCTGATAATCTTACAAACATAGGGCCTATTTCGAAGAAAATCCTCTTCCTGTTCTCACGGTTTCATGTGTTTTCGCATAGCATTAAACATACGAGTGGTTCAAACTAGTAAAGATTACTGCTTACTCACAAGCTTTCAAAGTTCAAGGATAATTAGGCTACCTATCTCACATACTCGTAATAATTACTCCACGACTTTAATTTCACATTTGCTTTTGCGAGCGTAAAATCTATGAATATTTTTTTATCACAACATCTAACAAAAACATTTTTTGGAAAAACAAGCAATTTTAAAATATGTAAGTACAGGTTTGCGCCCTCTTCCATAATAAAAAGGTTATGGTTACCGATTCAAAAAATAATAATAGTATACTTATATATATGGGGTCTACCAATAAGAACGTCCTGGTTTAAAAATTGAATAAAACACACAATTTTTTATAAAAATGCATCCGATTGATTTATTTGATAGATAATTTTATGCAATTTATGTTTTAAATAACATATCGGCCAAATGACCGCCGCGGCTCTTTTTGCAGACGGTCACCCGCTCATGCCAATTTTCGATGACGCGGTGCACCATTTCGGCCGGTATGTCGGCTATGGCTCGTCGACTGTTGGTTTTTAGGTCACGAATTGTAGCTGGATTATTGCTGAACACTTTAGATTTAACGTAACCCCAAAGAAAATAGTCTAAAGGTATTAAATCAGACGATCTTGGTGGCCAACTGATCGGTCTATTTCTCGAAATTAACGACTCACCAAACTTTCCACGCAATAATTCCATGTTCACTCGAGTACTGTGAGGTGGTGCACCGTCTTGTTGAAAATAAAGGTCGTCTGCATCAATATCATCAAATTCCGGTAAGAAATATTCGGTTAACATCGAGTTATAGCGCTCGCCATTCACAGTAACAGTGTTTCCTTCGTCACTTTCAAAGAAGTACGGACCAATGATTCCACCGTACCATAAGCCGCACCAAACTGTTATTTTTTGCGGATGCAATGGTGATTCATGAACCACACGTGGATTTGACTCACTCCAATAGCGACAATTGTATTTATTAACAAAACCATTGAGCCAGAAATGGGCCTCATCTGAAAAGATGATTTTACGATGAAAATCGTCATCGGCTTCCATCATTTCCAGTGCATAATCGGCAAATTCACGACGGATACAATGGTCGGATGGCTTCAATTCTTGTGCCAAAACAATTTTGTATAGGTGTAGGTAATTTTGGACAATTTCCAAGCATTGGTTTAAAGTGAAACATGACATGATAAAATGGCAAACCTTACTGAACACAAATGTCAAGAGACGTCAAAGATCCATCATCAAACATGGCCGCTATGAGCTGTCAAAACCAGGTCATCCCTATTGGTAGACCCAGTATATGTAAATTATTAATATTAAGTATGCATAATATAGCCAATAATATAATATTCAATCCAATGTAATATTTAACGGTTAAACTATTTATGCATTTTATTTGTATTTCAAATGTTATCTTGGACCTCCAGGTTCTACAGACACTTTTTTTTTCGGGATGTAAATAATTGCACGTGGATAGTTGTTAAAACATTTAATTTTGTTTAAATTTCATCAAAGATACTAGATTCTGAATATATACTTTTAAAAATTAATGTTTGGGTATCCGTTTGGACGAAGTCAATATCCAGAAACTCCCTTTCCTTAATTTCAATCATGGTCTGGTACTTCAGTCGGGTTTACGCCGGTTGAGGGTCTCGTATGGCTGTGAAAATTTAAGATATTAGTTTAATAGCATACAGATTTTAGATCACTTCGATTTTAATAATGAGAGCACCTTTTTTGTTGGATGGACAGCTGAAAATTTAACTTCTACGTTACCTATGATTTTATGAAGTTTCTGATTGTATTCTAAATGAAGTGGAATTTTATTTACTTTATTTTTACTACAAAACTAAAGAAAAGCCTCATGGGTAAATCTAAATAGCCGTGTTCTTTAGAGTATTACTCTACTTACAGTGTTTTTCTAATCAAAACTGTGTCTTAAAGATAAGTTGCTTTGGGTTAAAAAAAAGTTTTTTTTAAGTAAAACTTCTGTACGCACGCATAGCGTTATTAGTATTATGTACTAACTTTTATCTCTAAGCGTTAAAGAAAGATAGTTACGTTTCGTATATTATTGTAGGGACAGGAGAGAGAGGTGCGCAGCACATATTTTCTTTCTCTCTTTCTCTCATAGCCAAGAAGTTTTACTTCAGTCGTGTGGTCTACAGCACACTCTTTTTTTTTAGAATATCGTCGTTTTTTAGAAAATTTATTGTGTTATTGCTGCAGTTTTACTCAGGCGATCGTTGCTCTTATGTTCAGGGTCACCGTATTTCTGTCTATCGGTCTTTAATAAGCAAAGGGTCATGTGGAACAAATGCGATGTGATGCGATGGCGAACGGGTTTTTGAAATCCGTAAAGCTTTATTAATCTATGCCCGGTTTATGTCACTTACTTTTCTATAAACCTTTTTTATCGCAAATTGGATTTGAGACTCTATATTTTAAAAGACGATTATTTTTCACTTTATTATAATTAGGTAAATAAAATCACTTACGTGGACATTGGTATTCTGGTATACAGAGTCCACTTTCGATTCTTAAGTATCCATCTTTACAGTTGCATCCGGGTTTACAATGCTTTACCAAAGCACACAATGGCGGTTGTCCTCTTTCACTACACTTTTCAATCTTGCATAATGCGTTTGCGCAGTCGTTCACTACTTCGTTTAGTGGACATGTTATGGCTTAAAAAGAAAATATTTGTTATAATTATTAGTTATAATTGAACGACACAATTGACTATGGTACCTGGCTTTGTAACTCTGAACTGTCTTTGTAAAGATTCTTTTTAATCGACTTCCAAAAAGGAGGTTCTCAATTCGTCGGAATCTTTTTTTATGTATGTTCACCGATTACTCCGAATTGAATTAATTACACCGAATTTGATTTTTTGAAATTATTTTTCCCAGTCCCATTTAAATTTTATTGAAATCAGTCAAGCCCTTTTAAAAAAATCAACAAAAATCTAAAAATTGTATACATCAATGATATTTTTGTTGTTGAAACCTTGCTGTCTCATTGGAGCAGTGCGTTTAGTTGGTTGTTGTTAGTATTGTTTGAAGTCGTTTCAACTTTTTTTCAAAACGATTTATTCGCTCAGAAATAGTATCTAATAATATAACAATTCAATAGTGATGGGAACCTATGTGCAGTCCAATTGTTTTGTTCATGTAAAATAACATAGAGAATATTATTTTTAATAAAAGTATTTGATGGTCACGAGGAATATTAAAATAGACAAGATACTTAAGTCTTAAGATAAAAATAAAAATATGATTAAACTTACCTTTTACGTCACTGATTATGAGGTTTGAAACTAAAAGACAGAAAAGTATAGCTAGAGAACCACCCATCTTGCCGTCGTGATTGTTACTATTCGCTATTCAATTTATATGTTGTTTTAACTAAATTGAGTCATTTAACTTATCAACTGTAATGGGGGCAATTGTTATCTGTGCTTCCGAGCTTCAAAATAAATGACTAATAAACACCTAATATCTTTTTAATTAAAAATTATTCTAAAAACTTCATTAAAAGTTATATCAATTTGTAATCACGTTACTATTAGTTTTACTATTAGTGATTTGTTTACGATCATGTATTACGTAATTTTGACCACAAAAAGAAAAAAAAAAGTTTGTTAGTTATAAAGCTTTAAACTCGTGTTTATTTAAACTACATGGTGTAAATAAACACGAGTTTAAAGCTTTGTTTGTTAATATGCAGTTAAATGTTCTGACTCATAAAAAGTAGTAATTATGTGTATAAAAACTTTTTATATGAGTAAGTAAGTACTAAGTGTGATGGAGAATCGAGTATATGAGATCAGAAAGTAAAGTTTCGTAACGAAACTTTCGTAGTGCATTCTACTAAATGTTTGTATGCTGAAGCGACGCTTTTCTCTTGACGGCATATCGTATGACCGTGTATCTTACCTAGATAAAAAGAAGTAACTGATAAAAAATACTTTACTATTGTCATATTTAGAAAGAGACAAGTAAAGCGAGTCAGAAATAACTAGTATTATTGTTAATCTGCCCCATTAAACTAACTTTAAAAATGAGTTTTAAGATATTTCATGTTGTTACACGTGAAGCTAATAAAAAATTAAAATACGTGATGAAGACAGGTAATAAAAGATAACATGTTATAACACATTTATTTGTGAATTAAGGACACTGTGTGACATTCAGGTGCATTCTTCATTTGCGGACACTCGCATGTTGGTATACAGAGTGATGTTTCGTTCAATCTCAGGTACCCACTCTTGCAGATACACGAAGCCACCTCAGGTTTATCACATTTGAATTTTGCTACGATTGAAGTACAAGTACCAAGAAGTGGACAATTTGAAATGAAAGATTTTTTGTATTCTTCATTTGGATTAGGGCAGAGAGGAACTGTAAAAAGATTTTAATTTTAATCAAAGAGGAATACTCTATCAGCTATATTCCATCAAATCCTGTGATAGGAATTGTTTGTTTGTTTGGCTTAATTATTAGTGATAAGTAGGTACCACACCAGTATGTGCCTTGCAATTATTTGTTGGTTTAGATATCTATGCCTCTGCAATTCGTTGACGGTTATTCACAGCTGCTGCCATTATGCGTGTTTAGACATTTAGAGCGAATTGAGATTAAGACAGTAAAAAGTAAATAAAAAAAGTTACTTTAGTCGGTTTAGCTTCTTACTACCAAAAATAATAAGGGTTGGGTTTGATCTTAGCTTAATTAACTGGAAGCGCAAAGAGGGCACACCGTGTAGGTTTTAGTCGGTTCGAGTCCGACACACCGCCCCGCCGAACGAGAGCCCCGGCGGGGTGACGGTCCGAGGGGATTTCCACACGTAAAAAAAAAAAGAAAAAAAATGGTCTTAGCTTAATTGGGCCGGAAATTTGCCGGGCTTGGGCATCGCAGCGCATCTCATTGCAAAAATCGGAGAGGATCTTTGAGGAGAGGACGCGGGAGGACAACCTCAACTCAGACCTAATTCGCCTACCAGCGCCTTATGTTGCCCTGAGTATGGCCTTGGGTGGACGGGTTTTCCCCTCTTTCCGATATAGTCCAGCCGTACGTCAACTTAATAGAGAATTTATTCGCAGGTGGTGCCCGCGCTATTGCGGGCAGGCGTTAGGATTGGTCCAAATGTCTCAATAACAGTTGTTCTCGGATCCCTCCTATTTCAGGAGCTGAGTGTCAGCTCATGTGTTCAATTACGACACTTTGCCTCGCTGCGATCCCCGGTGGAGTGACAGCCCGAGGGGATTACTTCAACTAAAAAAAGTGATCTTAACTAAATACTTTTAAGTACGGATTTGAAACCAAAGCAAATTAACTACTAGCTTAGGTTCCCAGGATATTTAAAAGCAGCTGTTAAGGATGGCTTGGATAGAACAGAGAGTGAAAGAATTTAAGTTTATTGTCTTTCACTCATTTAAAAGCTGGCAGTGATATTTCTTCAGTTTTCTGCGAGGATTTAATAATGTGTAAACTTGAACAAACAACATCATTCACACAGTCAGAAAAAAGTATTAACGTTTTCATTAAAGTAAATATGGTAAAACGACAAGGATCATAATTAAAAATTATAATTTAAAAGCACCTGGACCTTTCTCGTCTTCTACACATACTCCTTTGTCGTTCCTGTAATGGTTCTCTTTGCAAACACAATCTTTCTTGCACGAGTTGTATTCTTCATTTGTAGGGCAGAGATTAGCTGTAAATAAATAAAACCGGGATGTTAATAAAGATTGGAAATATTAGTAAATAAGATTTATTCTTATTGGAAATATGGATGTAGTCATTTACTTTAGGAGCTGACTATTTCCTTGAAACAGGATTTTAGAACGCATGTCATGGCGGCCGTAGAGATGTCAATGACCGCAATTGCTATGACTGTTGAAAAGGTAAAGGATCTACTGATCTGTATGCTATTAGACATCATGGTAGTACTATAAGCAACTGAGAACAACGTCATAAGGTCGGTTTAATCTAAGTAATTGAAGTATGCGCACTCAGTAATCAAAACACTCAAAAGATATGCGATTGGCAGCTTTAGAAGCTAGGATGCAGCAGAGGAATTAGCGAAATATGCGTTATGTGCCTGAAACCCATAGTGCCACTTTCCCTCAGGGAAATTCGGACATTAATAAGGAAGAGCTCTAAAGTGCAACATAACTTCCAAGCCATTAAGACTGCAGACTATGAAGGTACCTACACTGACTGGACAAGTATTTACTGGCAACGGTATCTGTAGTTACATACAACACATACGTATGTTACTGCTAATACATAAATATGTAATTTTGGATAGAAATCCAATACGACAAGGCATGAGAGCGAAACATTGTACCATAATCAGTATTCATGTAGTCACCAGAATTCTATTAATTCTTGCTTAAAAATCGTGAATAAAACAAACATATTCTCTCCTCTTAATATAAAAATAACGATTGACACTTACGACATTCATCATAAGGCACACATGTGCCGTTTTCTAATCTTCCATAACCATCTTTGCATTGACACTTCGGTTTACATTCTAGAACGATCCCAATTCTGAAAGGACATTTGCCCCTGAGTCTTGGCAAGCCACAGCTGTCAGAGGGACATATGGGTGGACAAGGAGTATACTGTTCATTGGGTTTAGTACTGCAGTCGAAAGGAGCTGAAAAAGTAGTTATCAAGGTTATACATTGCAATCAAAATAATAGTATGTGATCGGAGATATTTGGTGAACCTTGCATTATTTTCAATAATCACTTACGGCAATCTACGGTAGGTATACAAGAGCCGTTTTCAGCACGCCTATGGTTAAATCTGCATTTACAGGCGGGTGGCGGGCAAGGATTTGGTTGTTCACACCTCTTGTTGTCTTCTTCACACTTGGGACAATGCTCTGATTCACAGTGTGAAGGACAATCATCTAGGATTTCGTTATCCTCACAAGTTGGTTTTGGGTCATCTAAAATGATAAAATATAATAAAAATAGGTCGATATTTCATCAAATAAAGGAACTGTAGTAAATAAGAGTTTTGTATTTGTTACAGGATACAAATTTAATTTCGTCTGTTTTGTAAATCGAGTAAAATGCTATTTATTCTTACACACTGTTCGAGCTCTTGTTTCATACAGTAAAGAAATAAATTTATAAGAGGAACTCTATGAACGTAATACAATGTTTTGCATCACATTTAAGTAGTGACAGTCTCAGAAGACAGACAGTATGGTCAACCATTGAGTCAAGGACAGAAGATAAAATAACAAAAATAAAGAAAATAAAGAAAAATAACTGGAATAATAATTGTAAAACTTAGGTAATGTACCGCCTCAAGAGAGGCTAATATAATGTATTCTTAAAAGCTCTCTCACCATTGCACTGCTCTTCTGGAACACATGTGCCATTTTTGTTTCTGTAGTAATTTTCTTTACAGACGCAGCCTCTTTTGCAGAAAGCAGGATCGATTCTCGGACAACTTAGTGGATCGTTTCTAGTGCTGCAGTTTTGGTGACGGCATGTTGCTTGTGTGCAGGAGTTGTACTCCTCGTTTAATGGGCAGATATTAGCTGTAAGATTATTATATAAAATCAAAAGCTTGCACAAAAAGAAAATTATTGCATGTAGCTCACGAGTCGATTACAACAAACATTATACAATAATACGTATAATAATATTTCCGGACATCTTACACACAACGCCATCTAGCTTCAAACTAAGCAGAACTTGTAGTATGAAAGCTGGATTGACTAATAGAATATCCCTTATATCTTCTATACCCTTTTTTTGTAAATACGTACATGTTAAATTCTACATATAAAACACTTAAACTCTGGAAGAAATATTTGCAGATCATACAACCATTTGGTCCGACCCGGGAATCGAACCCGAGACCTGAGTACAGCAGTCGCATACGCTACCACTGCACCACCGAGTTAAAGTCATTGGATAAGACAAGTTTTAGGCAAAGGCAAAAGTATTGGGCTTGAAAAAAATCATATCTGCTATATTTATTATAATATAAAGTTTAAACAAATAAATAAAACAAATTTTCGTCCTGTTTAGATAAAGAGAATACAGAACAGAAAGCGTAAAGAATTTTAAGCACAATTAGGTAAGTAAATTGTAAGTACAGTTCGTAAATTAATCGGCGAATTTGTCTGACATTTTATTTGATAACTGTTCATGATATTTAATTTATAGTGTTTTAATACATTTTCAGTAGTAATGCAGTACATGTTTATTAACAATGAATACCTAACAGTTTATATATTATTCCTAAATAATGTAAACATTTGTTCTCTTGATATAAAATATTGGGACAAATATATAATCAACGAATAAGACTTACGGCATTCATCAAAAGGCACACACGTGCCGTTCTTTAATCTACCATAAACCATCTTTGCATTGACACTTCGGATTGCAATTTAGTACGATTCCAATTCTGAATGGACATTTGCCCGTGATTCTTGGCCAGCCACAGCTGTCAGAGGGACACATAGGTGGACAAGGAGTATACTGTTCATTGGGTTTAGTACTGCAGTCGAAAGGAGCTGAAAAAGTAGTTATCAAGGTTATACATTGCAATCAAAATAATAGTATGTGATCGGAGATATTTGGTGAACCTTGCATTATTTTCAATAATCACTTACGGCAATCTACGGTAGGTATACAAGAGCCGTTTTCAGCACGCCTATGGTTAAATCTGCATTTACAGGCGGGTGGCGGGCAAGGATTTGGTTGTTCACACCTCTTGTTGTCTTCTTCACACTTGGGACAATGCTCTGATTCACAGTGTGAAGGACAATCATCTAGGATTTCGTTATCCTCACAAGTTGGTTTCGGGTCATCTAAAATGATAAAATATAATAAAATAGGTAGATATTTCATCAAATAAAGGAACTGTAATAAAATATACAGTTTCAGATTTGTTACAGGATACAAATTTCATTTCGTCTGTTTTGTAAATCGAGTAAAATGCTATTTATTCTTTCATACACTTCGAGTTCTTGTTTCATATAGTAAAAAATAATTTATAAGAGGAACGCTATAAACGTAACACAATGTTTTGCATCACATTTAACTAGTGACAATCTCAGAAGACAGACAGTGTGGTCAACCATTAAGTCAAGGACAGAGGAATTTTGTTCTTTAATTAATTATCTTACGATCAGTCATATTGTGACTATAAGCAGATGAGGTGTGGGCACTGTTGGCGTTCAGGGCATCGCTTCCAATGGAGCTTGCCCTATCCTTGTATTTGCCTGGATTTTTTGAAACCCTCTAGGTGTCAAATATGCCGAGCCGAGCCGACGTATGATTTCAGGTATACTGTGTGCTGTCCCGCTAGCTGGTTCGGGTGCTTTGATAACCTCCACTTGTAGCTAACTCTATGGGCTTCTATTTCCTACCTGACCGTTGGTATATCCAAAGCTTCATGAAGCACTGGTATTCTTACGAACCAGGGCGCATTCGATATCTGTTTAATGATATAGTTTTGTGCTCTCTGTATGATCATTATGTTGAATTCGCTGGCAGAGCCCCACAGCTGAATACTGTATGTCCAGATGGGTTTAAGGATCGACTAATATATGAACAGTTTATTATACATAGATTGTTTTGAGTTACGTCCTAGCAGCCAATAGAGACCTTTGTATTTGAGATGGATTTCCTCTCGTTTCGTTTGGACGTGTTTTCTCCATGTAAGTCTACGGTCCAAATGTATGCCTAGGTATTTTACTGTATGTTGGTAGGGCAGCTGTAAGCCGTTTAAGTAGACGGGTGAACAGTCTTCTTTTCGGAGAGTGAAGTTTATATGGATCGATTCCGACACGCTGACCGCAATTCGCCAGTTATTTAGCAATTTGTCGATTTCATTCAGGCTGTTTTGTAAAATCTCTGAGGCTTTAATCGGGCATCTATTCGAGGCGATTAGGGCTGTCTCATCAGCAAAGGTTGCAACGGTTACTCCTGGGGTTTGTGGCAAGTCATACGTATACAGTGTATACAGAACTAGTCCCAGCACTGACCCTTGTGGGACTCCTGCCAATATTTCATAGAAATTGGAGGTACAGTCCTTCTCTCTCACTTGGAAGATTCTGTCAGATAAGTAAGATTTCAAGGGTGTTATAGAAAGTGTGTGGTAACACAGATTTAATTTTATATAGAAGACCATTGTGCCAGACTCGCTCGAAGACTTGCTGAATGTCGAGAAAGACTAAGGAGCAGTACTCTTTCTTTTCCATTGCCTTCCTAAGTTCTCTACACACTCTATGCACTTGTTCCACTGTCGCATGTTCCTTCCTAAAGCCAAACTGGTGCTCTGGGATGATTCGTTTTTCATTTATAGAAGTCATAACTTTGTGCAAGAGCGACTTCTCAAATAGCTTTGACATTATAGGCAGGAGGCTGATTGGCCTATATGATGTGATTTCGTGAATAGGTTTTCCCGATTTGTGGATCATTAATTTACGTTTGAAACTTTCCATAGGTCTGGGAAGTATCCAATTCTCATTATTGCGTTGAATACCATGGTTAAGTAAAGGGCTACTTTAGAAGGCGATTCTTCTAGTACCTTTTTGTCAATAAGGTCAAACCCTGGTGCTTTATTGCTTTTTGAGGGACTTGAGGCTATTGATTACTTCTCTTGGTGTCACCAATTTTAGGGGTGTGTCAAGTTGAAGGTCTTGGTTTAGGGTCAAGTATACAATGTACATTTCATTTGCATTCAGTGGTGACTCATTTGGGGTAAAAACTTGACTGAGATGTTTTGCGAAGGTTTTACGCTTTGTCACGAGCTGTTTTGATCCACTTGCCGTCATGTGTCCGTAGGGGTGGTTTCTGATGTGACGGTCTGTTAAGATTTTTACAAGCTTTCCGTAATGAGTAAATGGTTATTTTTGTAGCTGTTAAACTTTCTAGGTAGGTATCCAGGGCAGCGCTGTTAGCGTCCCTTAATAAGGGCTTTCAGCTCTTGGATGGCCGTTGTTCAATTTTTTGTTAATCATTTGGATGCCTGCTGGTGTGCCATACTTGACGTAGCCGCCTTTTTTCGAGTATATTTTGACGTATGTTGTCTGAATATGTTTTGTTGAACGTTGTCTTCCGGGGTAGACATCCAACGACTCTCTTAAATGATTGACGTTAATTTGTATACATCTTGATCGATATCCGACAAGGTTTTTAGAGCTATTTTTATATTTAGTCTCTCGTGAACCAGTTCTCGAAAAAAAATCCAGTCCTGTACGCTTGTTCTAGAGTTTCGTATTGTATTCCATGTTCATAACTGTAATGCCAATATTCAAGATTACCGGAACGTGGTTGGTGTTGGAATCTAAGCAGGTTTCTATTTGATGGGAAAGTCTCGATAGACCCTTGACAATGAAGAAATCAATAACATCAGGAAGGCGGTTTGGGTCAGTCGGTCAATTTGTCGGTTCAGGAGTTGAGATTGTAATCAACTTGTTGTTGGTTATCGATTTCTTGAGCTCTCTTCCTCTCGTGTTGGTGAGTCTAGAGGTCCAGTGTACATGTTTTGCGTTCCAGTCACCTCCGGTAATAAAACGTACTCCAAGTGTGCTAAAAAACTCATCATATTGCTCTTCTTTTATAATATGTTTGGGGGGGCAATATATAGAGCACGCATTAAATGTTTCATTTCGATCATCTATATTTACAGTTGCTGCCTGTATGTAAGGTTTTCTAAACTGTGGTTTTTCATAATGTTTGATATTCGACTTTATAATTAGGGCCGCCCCGTACGCGCAGTACCATCGGGATGGTTTGTAAGTATTATAGTTGCGTATATGAATACTATTGTTATTAGTCAGGTGAGATTCACACACTAGTAAGATGTCAATGTTGTGTGAGTGTGTGAGGATAAAATAACAAAAATACAAAAATAAAGAAAATGAAATGGAATAATAATTGTAAAACTTAGGTAATGTACCGCCTCAAGAGAGGCTAATATAATGTGTTCTTAAAAGCTCTCTCACCATTGCACTGCTCTTCTGGAACACATGTGCCATTTTTGTTTCTGTAGTAATTTTCTTTACAGACACAGCCTCCTTTGCAGAAAGCAGGATCGATTCTCGGACAACTTAGTGCATCGTTTCTAGTGCTGCAGTTTTGGTGACGGCATGTTGCTTGTGTGCAGGAGTTGTACTGCTCATTTAATGGGCAGATGTCAGCTGTAAGATTATTATATAAAATTAAAAACCTGGACAAAAAAGGAAATTGTTGTATGTAGCTTACGAGTTGATTACAACGAACATTATACAATAATAATAATATTTCCGGACATCTGACACACAACGCCATCTAGTTTCAAACTAAGCAGAACTTGTAGTTTGAAAGCTGGATTTACTAATAGAATACTTCTACACTCTTTTTTTGTAGAAAGATACATACATGTTAAATTATACATAGAAACACTTAAACTCTTTAAGAAATATTTGCAGATCATACAAACATTTGATCCGACCCGGGAATCGAACCCGAGACCTGAGCACAGCAGTCGCATACACTACCCCTGCACCACCGAGTCGAAGTCATTGGATAAGATGGTGGGATACCTACAAGATACAAGTTTTAGGCAAAGACAAAAGTGTTGGGACTGAAAAAAACATATTTGACATATTTATTTTAATTTAAAGTTTAAACAAATGAATAAAACAAATTTTCGTCCTGTTTAGATAAAGAGAATACAGAACGTGTAAGTTAATTGGGTAAGTTAATTACACAATTAGGTAAGTAAATTGTAAGTAAAGTTCGTAAATTAATCGGCGAATTTGTCTGATATTTTAATTGATAGCTGTTCATATTTTTTCATTTATAGTGTTTTGATACATTTTCAGTAGTAATGCAGTACATGTTTATTAACAATGATTAGAGAATTGTTTATTGGTTGGCTTAATTATTAGTGATAAGTAGGTACCACACCAATACTGGTGTGGAACCTACTTATCACTAATATCTACAATACACATAGTAATACGTGCCTTGCAATTATTTGTTGGTTTAGATATCTATGCCTCTGCAATACGTTGACGGTTATTCACAGCTGCTGCCATTATGCGTGTTTAGAAACCCAGTGTGAATTGAGATTAAGAAAGTAAAAAGTAAATTAGAAAAACGTAGTTTAGTCGGTTTAGCTTCTTACTACCAAATTTATAACGGTTGGGTTTGGTCTTAACTAAATTGGGCTAGAAATTTGCGCGAAAAAAACATGCACAAGCAGCATCATTCACACATAGTTATCACAGATAGTTTCAAAGTCATTTTCAAAGAGGTAAATTTGGTTCCAG